>PVIW01000129.1:0-351144 GCA_004026585.1 Noctilio leporinus
AGCGGGCTGGAGTGCTGGGGGACGGGCAGATGGAGGGGACAGCGGGCTGGAGCACTGGGGGATGGGCAGATGGAGGGGACAGTGGGCTGGAGCACCAGGGGACGGGCAGAGCCAGGCTCAGGCCAGAAGGCAGGCGAAGGGTAGCAGCGGAAGCTGAGATGGGGCTCGGTGAATAGTTGCCTGGAACATCACTGGTGGCGAGAGGAGCAGAGTCCCATGCTTGGATGTGCATGGGGAGCAGTCAGTGTGTGATAGCCTTGCGGATCCCTCTCCGTTCCCCGTCTATTGTTTCATGCACCCCACTGCCCACTCCAAGTCTGACACGTGCCTTTAGTTTCATCCAAATAAAATGACAATTTTCATACGCAACGTCCTTAACCTTCTCCAACATGGAGGCGGGGCATCCGTCAAATCTTACTCAGCTCCGGGGTCAGGATCTTCCCCAGCACTTCGTGTCCTTGCTTGCCACAGCCCTGTCGTCACCCTGCCCTGGACCCCTCCACCCTCACTTCCTCTTTCCGACACCCGGCCCATCCTGTTTCTCCCACCTGAACTTTTGTACAGCCACTTGGGGTCTCTCTGGAATACACTCTTTCCCCTTTACCCATCTTTCGGCACTTGGTGAAGCTTATCTTTACATTTTGTTCCATAGGATTAAATAAATCAAATAGAAGCTGGCTGATCAGTCGTTTTATATTGTTTTTCTTCTCCTACGACAATTACACATACTTAATGTAATGGAACCTCTTCGATGCTTGAAAAGAGTGGTGCTGTGACTCACTCCTGATGAACAGGTTCCTATCCGTCTACACTTTGTGTGTGCACGCTTGCTGCACTTGGAAGCAATAGGCACTTTTCTGAGTCACGGGTTTATCTGTGGTATCATTCACCATCCAGCAAAATTTTTTTTAATAATAAAAACATGTAGAGGTAATGAGCCAGTGGCCTTGAATTCATTGGCATCATTTTTTAGATTTCTGCCTAACAATTCTGGAATGTTCAATGTTTTTCTTCAGGAAAATACAACATCCACAAGGGATCTATTCATGTGAGAGAGTTTTTACCTCAAGCCCAAGAATTTTATAAATGAGTGGGATGAGTTCATTTTCCTCCTAGCTATCTATTTGGAACACAAAGCAACCACTTGCTGGAGTTAAAAATAAATCGACCTGGTCAGCCCTGGCCTTTTCCAGCACTTTCCATCAACTTTAAGTCAATGAAATAGATTTAATTAGCCTGTTTTGCTTCGATATAAACTACAGAACAAATTTTGAACTTTGATGGCTTTATTTCTTACGCAGTGCAAAGAGACATCAATTTTGTGGTGATGTAGAGCAGTGAATACAGAATCGTAAGCTACCTGGCACTAAATGCTAACGGGCGGCAGCTGAGTTTTCTACTTTTTTAGGCCAACAGAGAAGAACTTGTTAGTGTAGAGTCTGTTGCCTGGCGTATTGCACACAGCTGGGAAATCATGGCGGCATCTAGACATCAACTAACTATACATGCTGTTCATTTCAGTATAATTTTTGTTAGTGTTGTTTGGACTATGTAAAGCATGCATGGTCCCAGGAAATAAAAATACCTTGAGACTAATGATGTCAGATCATAGAAGCTCACAACCTTTATATGTAGTCCAAGCGTTGCTGTTAATGAATCTCAGAATCACTTGAAATCCATCACTGAGGAAGGATGGTGCCATGACATACAAGAAACTCCCACGCACACACGCACATATATGAAAATATTCTCATTCAATATCCTATTGGGTTTTCTACTATTTCTTGATCTCCGCTTTTATGTATAAAAAAAAGATTGACCATACATTTCAGCAGGACAAAGAGGGCGCTGTGGCCAGAACCTGTTTTATTTTCCACTAAACTGCTTGTACATGAAGGTAAACGACACCTCTCCCTCCTCCTAGAGGTGCTCATTGAACTTCCATCAGCAAAACTGCTCAAGTGGAAGATGGCTGCACCGTGATGCCCGAAAAATGTGCCTGAAATGATCACCACGGCCAGTGAACCCAGGGCTGGCTGCGCTGGGAACCCTGGCTGCAGGCAACCAGCTCCCTACGTGCGACTCTTCAAGTCAGGCAAAAACATTTTCTCCTCTGTACCTCGCTATTTATTTCTCTCATTTCAGAAGACCAGGAGGGGATGAAACCTCGCTGTTCTCTGTTAGAGTTTTAATGTTTCCCACGAAAATCCTTTAGCCCATCACGTGTGATCTTCTGTATGTGTTTCGTTTTGCACACTTCCTTAACACGTCTGTGGCCCAGACATAAAACTAAAACCCACGGTGTGGCATTGAAGGGCAGAGTGAAATCCTTGCTCTAGCCTTAGCCATACACTTTCCTAATGAATCCCACATTGTAAATGTCTCAGGGCTGTCAAATGTTTCATCATGCTGTATTTCCTGGGTGAAAGGAACGTTGAAATACTATTTGGCTTTTCTGCTCAGAGAGCTGAGTTATTTGGAAGCATATTAAGATGGAAATAAATCAAAATATTAGCTATTTAGGAGCATGACAGAGCATGTACTATGGCACACTACAAATAAAGTACTTTTTCACGTGTAACATATATTTAAGTCATCTCAGGTGATTTTTAATCAGAATAATGTATTAAAATGTTTCTTTCGGCCCTGGCTAGTAGCACAGTGAATAAGGCATGGGCCTGTGAACCCAAAGGTCTCTGGTTCGATCCCCAGCCAGAGCACATAACCAGGTTGCAAGCCAGGTCCCCAGCCAGGTCTGTAGCTGGAGGCAAGTGAAAGGCAACCATACATTGATGTTTCTCTCCCTCTCTTCCTCCCTCCCTGCCCTCCTCTCTGAAAATAATGAATAAAATATATTTTTTAAAAAGTTGATTTCTTAAACATAAAAAGTACTTCCAAATTTCGTGATACTGAAAACTATTATTTCTCAGTATTCCACAGACCTTCTTTGGTTGTCTTTGTGCTTTGAACTACAGCAAAATCTAGCCAATGTATTAGCTAGCAATCTAGTACATTCCCGGGTGAAGGAATAATAAACTTATGGTTATTTTACCCAACAACTAAAAAACATTCATCTACACATTCTTTCCAAACACATGCAGAGTGTTAATAAAATTGACCCCGTACTATGACATAAAGTAAGCCTACATATATTTCAAATGGGATATCAAACAAGGTTCATAAAGGTGTAAAGAATTGGTATCATTTACTTTCTCACAATGCAATAAACCTAGAAATGAATACCAAAATAATTATCACTAGCAAAGCTCTAGATATTTGGAAATTTAGAGGTCTATTTCCAGAAAACACCTGGATCAAGGAAAAATTATGAAAGAATTTAGAAGCAATTTAAAACTGAACAACAACAAAGATGAAATATATTTTTAAAATTGTGGACTACTGATAAAGCAGAACATATAGGCTAATCCATTTTCCTAATGTTTAAATCAGAAAAGAAGCTGAAAATAATAAAATGATTATCCATCTAAAGACTTTATAAGAAACAAAAGAAAAGCAAACTCCAAGTGGAGAGAAGTAAAAATAGATGAGAAACGGGTGAAATATAAAATAAACATATAATAGGGAGGACACAAAGACGAAAGTTGATTCTTCAGAAAGGAAAACTGAGCCAACAAAACTCTGGCCTGACTGATTAGTTCTAAAGTGGGAGAAGGCACAAATAAATAACATTAAGGTAATGGGACACACTAATTGCTACTGCAGACATTAAATAGATGAGAAAGAGGCCCAGGCTGGTAGCACAATGGATAAGGTGCTGGCCTGCGAACTCAAAGGTCGCTGGTTCAATTCCCAGCCAGGGCACATAACCAGGTTGCAAGCCAGGTCTCCAGCCACGTTCTCAGCTGGACGAAAGTGAAAGGCAACTGCACATTGATGTTTCTCTCCCTCTCTACCTCTCTGTGGAAATAATAAAGAAAATCTTTTTTAAAAAATAATAGATAAATAAATAGATGAGAAAGAGTATTACAAAATAGCTTGTGCCAATAATAATTTCATTGAAATGGTATAACTCCTTAACTTATATCATTTATCAAAAGGAACAAAAGGAAAAAGCATATTTTTACATTATCAAGGAATTTGATATGGTAATTTAAAATCTTCACACAATGAATTGCCAGGCATATAGAATTCAATGAGCAAATTGTGCTAAAAAACTCAGGAACATATAATTCCAATGAATCACAAAGTTGTCCAGAACACAGGAAGTAAAAACAATGTCCAGCTCTCTTCATAAGTCACAGGTGACCTTGATACAAAACTGCACAAGGACAGAAGGAGAAGGAAGGTTATGAGTTAATCTCCTCTCACTCACGAACCCATATGCAAACATTCTAAACCAAAACATTAATAAAGTAAATCTAACAACTCCCAGGCATGCCATTTTTCTTTTACCTTTAGAAAATAAATTCATGCAATATGTCATAGGAACAGATTAAAAAAGAGAAACACACACATTATTTTTGTATTAAATTCAGAAACAGCATTTGATAATAATCAAATACCCAATCATTATTTTTTAATGTTTCAAAACTAACAATAGAAACTGTTTAATCTGATAAAGAGTATCTACAAAAATCCCTATAGAAACACCTTATTTAACTGTGAAGCATGAAAAGGATTTCTTTAAGATCTGGAACAAGACAAGGATGACCACTAATACTAATTTTATCAAATATTCTAATTTAGGGTCTATTTCCTATGATACAGTGATATAAATAAGTAATGTGAAAGCAAATTTTCATCTTTCATTATGTTTATGACATTTTTACACTCAGAAAATATATACCATCCTATAAATAAATATATAAAACATATAACAAAAGGTAGGCAACAATTTTGATAGCGTATCTTAAAAATGAAGTTACTGGCATTACTTTCTATAATTACCACCCTATCTTCCCTACAATTACCAAGTTCTTAAAATATTTTTAATATACCATAAACTAAACATACCCTTTCGGAAATGTTTTGTGCTGCCAATATTACTTATGTCAGTAATGGTAACACAATGACTCAGTTGCCCAAGACACAAGACGGAGCATGTTGTTCTGACCATGCCTGGGTTGCAGGTCCGTCTCCAGTTGGGTGGGACACTTACCAGAAGCAATCCACTGGTGCTCTCTCTTGCATGAGTGTTTCTCTCCTCTTTCTCCCTGTCTTTAAAAATAGCATAAGTAAATCAATTTTTGAAAAAGATACATCATTTCTCTTTTATATTTCCTGCTTGCCAATTCCTCCATATTGCAGACCAAGTTCAGTTATTTCTATATCGAAAAGTTGTTGGATTCATTCATTTCTTTCCATCCACCATTTCTCACTTGGATTTCTGCCACAGCCTTCAAACTGGTCTCTTGGCCTCTGGTCTTACACTGCATGAAGCCAATCTGTACCCTCAAATGCTGCCTTCCCACATCAAACCCTTGTGTAGCTATCCATTGAACCCATGTGAATGTTCAAAACTCTGGATAAAACTTTCAAAATCTTCTACTGTCTGAAACAGACTATACACTTCTTCAGCCTTTCTGCCACCTCTCTCCTTTCCAATTCTGAAATCTAGCTACAGCCAGTGTACTTCATTGATTGTACTATCCTCCTCCTCCTTGTTCCCACTCTACTCCAGCATTATGAATGCCTTATGGATTAGGGTAGCATTTTGCTTATTTGGTACAAGACAAAAAATCAGCTACCTCCCTCAAAACTTGTATCTCTTCTATTCCTCTTCAAATAATACATTCTGCTCATCCTACAATTTTGACCTGTCACATAAACAGGGGAGGGGAGGCTTCCTTAGGTCTTGAGATAGTTCAGACGCCCCTCCCAACAGTTTTCACTCCCCATAACACCTACACTCCTCCAATATGACATTTTATGTATCATATTTTACTTGCTAAATGTGTTTATGCCTGTTTTCCTTGCATTCTTGACAGCTCTCGGAGACAAGGGTCTGTAGTTGCCTTATTTACAGGTGTTTACGCAATACCTAACATGCTAAGCCCATACATGTAGTCAGCAGGCTATGCCTTGAATGCATGACTGAGTACATGGATACATACCTATCTTTTACGATAATCTCAAGGTATGAAAATGATGTTTTCCCGTTTTTGAGTCCTTTAGATAGCTAATCTTGTATGTGACTCTATGTAGTTAATATGTTTTACAAGCATTGGCAACTCGCTATGGCAAGCAGTCTTAAACTATAGTTTAAATTCTTTATATCTCACTTATTGTCGATATCTTATTTTCGCCCATTCTTATGGGATATCATTGTCCATTCTTTTTTTTCAGTTTTTTCATGATCACTTTAATAAAAATTATATACACGTATTCTTTATCTATAACATGATACGTTGATACACATATTCTTAGTGAAATAACTACTACAATCAATCTAATTCATACAGGGGTGGGCATAAGTATAATACAAATAAGTAATACAAAAATGAATAAATAATAAGATAAGTATAAACAGTGTTTCACATACTCAAAGCTGCGTACTTACTTTTGCCCACCACTGTATATACATCTCCTCACACAGAAATAAAAAGTTATTGGCAGTTCCAGCCACACGGTGGAGTTTATTTACGTTGCTCTCAGATCTAGCGGCTGCTTTCTCTATATTATCCTCCAAGATGGGGAAATCCTTCACCAATTTCATGTGCAAGAAGAACTTTCATCCTGCCTCAAAACCCAATATCAAAAAAGTATGGATGGCATAACAGAAAATATCATATGATAAGAAGAAGCAAGAAGAATTAATGCAGCAATATCTTAAAGAACAAGAATCATACGGTAATAAATTGCTTATGGGAGATGAACACGTAAAGAATGGCCTTAACTTCATGTATGAGGCCCCACAAGGAGCTAAAGGAGAAAACGAAGAGAAAGAAGAAACAGAAGGAGGGACTGAATACAAATTTGAATGGCAGAAGGGAGCTCCATGAGAAAAATATGCCAAAGATGACATGAATATCTGAGGTCAGCCTTTTGGTATTCAGGTTCAAAATGTGAGGTTCATTAAATGTCACAAATGGGGTCATGGCAACACAGATCAAGAATGTCCTGTTTGGTCTTTCTGGAATCAATGCAAGTTCAATTCCTACTGACGGCTCAGGGCCATCAACGCCCCCCTCAGAGCTGAGCGCGGAGAGGAAGGGTGGGTTCACACTGAAATGAAATGTACTGGGGAGAAACTTGGCCACAAATGCCCCAACACAGGGATATGTCGCAAGCGAGGGGGAAGAAGATCCACAAGTTGAATTTTTAAAGTCACTAACCACCAAGCCAAAACAGAAACTTCTCAGGAAATTGGATCGACTTGAGAAGAAGAAAAAACAAAACAAAACAAAAGAGAAAAGATAGAAAAAACAAAAAGCTTCAGAAAAGCAGAAGTAAACACACACACAAAAAAAACAAAAACAAATCCTCCTCCTCCTCTTCCTCCTCTTCCTGTAGTGAGACTTCAGAAAGCAGCAGCGAGCCCTGGCTGGTGGCACAGTGGATAAGGCGCTGACCTGCGAATCCAAAGGTTGCTGGTTCGATTCCCAGCCAGGGCACATAACCAGGTTGCAAGCCAGGTCTCCAGCCAGGTCTGTGGCTGGAGGCAGGTGAAAGGCAACCGTACATGAATGTCTCTCTCCCTCTCTGCCTCCCTCCCTTCCCCTCTCTCTAAAAAATAATAAATAAAACCTTTTAAAAATAAAATAAGTAAATAAATAAAGAAAGAAAGCAGCAGTGAGAGTGATAACAAAGAAAAAAATACAAAGGAAGAAAAAGAAATGTTCAAGGAATAAAAACAGTGATATAAAAGCAAAGGACAGGCATCGGAAAAACTCTATGAAGAACTTTCTAGCAATCACTGTAACAAGGAAAAAGCCAAGGAAGAGCCTAGATTTATGAAACAGGAGAGTTCTAGGGAGACTAGCAAATGGAGTCATTCTGATTTTGACAGAGAGTCCAGAAGCCATAAGCACAGCCCAGAGAAGAGAGGATCTGAAAGAAATGAGAGGAGCAGGAGAAGCCGAAGCAGAAGTCACAGTAGTTACAAGCAAAGGGAAGTAAGGAAACGGCCACAGTGAAGTCCCAGTGAAGAGCAGAGTAGCAGAAATGGCATAGACATGCAGAGGAGAAAAATGCACAGGGAGAGCTCAGGAGAGACACACACTAGAGTGACACAGCATGAAGCAAAGGTAGGGAATAAAGACAGACTGCATGTGACAATTACCTGGGAATGAAAATATCCCCACTTCCTTACCAAATACCTTAGCGAGGGCTAATGTATACTGTTGTCTTCCTAATGAAAAAGCTCTATTTTAATTCTCCATCTCTGTAAACTGTCATATTAAGTATAAAACTACATGAATCTCATAAGAATGAACTTCTCAAATATTTGTAAGTCATCTATTTTGGAGCTATAAAAATATTTCTGTTGATAAGTGTTTCTTGTATTCTCTACCAGATAAACACCCTGTAACTCTGACATTTTCTTTATTCTGAAACATCATTAAAAGAATGGTACTACCAAAAAAAAAAAAAAAAACAGTTTTTAATCCCCTACATCCTGACAGAAAGCAAAAAGTCAGCAATAACTCCTGAAAAACATTAAAAAAAATATTATCTTCTTTATATAGGATTCCCTTCATTTATTAATTGAACAAATGTTTATTAGATACTACTGTTACCATATGCTTGATAAGATATCAAACACAATAATAATGCTTTGTATATATTGAGTTGGCTGAAAAGTTTTAATTTTTTCCCATAGGATGGCTCTAGAAGCGTTTAGTTGTCTTTAATGTCATCTGAGACAATTTTGTTTGATTATATTGTGACAGCTGTCAGATCAGGGGGCATTTAACAACTTTGATCAAAATTGGTAAATTTTTGGGCAGCCATTTTAACATTGAAGATAGGAGAAAATATGCAACATTTTCAGCATTTCATGCTTTATTATTTTAAGAAAGGTAAAAATGCAACTGAAATGCAAACGAAAAAGATGTGTGCAGTGTATTGAGAAAGTGCTGTAACTGATAGAACCTGTTAAAAGTGGTTTGCAAAGTTTCTTGGCACTATTGACATTTTGGCCAAATTATTCTTTGCTGTGGGGCTTGTCTGATGCATTGGAAGATGTTTAGCAGCACCCCTGGCTTCTACCAGCTAGAAGCAAATAGCAGGATATGGCTGACATACTCAAACTATCCAGATCAATAAAGCTACTGGTAAAATGAAAAATGTGTCCTTTATTTTATGGAAGAAGCTAAATGGACTTTTTGGCCAACCCAATATTACATCTGATGATTTAACTTGAAAGGTAGAACCCGTTCGTTTTTAAAATCAGCGCATATGTAGTGCAGATGAAATACAAACCAAATCCTACATGTCAAAAAGAATCGAATAGTGAGAAGCTCCTGACTTGTATAATTGATACAGAAAATTACATGGTAGAAATACATAAGGGAGTAACTACACTATAATAATGCTACTGGAGCCTTCGACACTTGGCTGATGACCAATGAAACAGAGTGTTATGAACCCAGTCATTGACCAGAACAGGAAGATTCATTTACCATTTCCCTTACATCAACCAAGAATCCATAGGGGACACATGAATCCAGAAAAATAATTAGGGCAAAGCCACCCTGGAACAAATGCTGACATAATTTTCTCTAGCTGTTATCAAAATTTTAGCTCAAGATTAGAAGGAACTAAAAATGTAGGTCTCCATAATCTGAGATAGAACTGGAAGTAACAATGACATTAAAATTTTTCTGCCTCATTTTCATGGACTTCATTCGATATAAAGGATACGATATTAGAGATTATTATCTATTATAAACATATGAGCACATACAGTTTTATGTATAATCATGTAAAATACAAATAAAATAATTCAACTCCTGGAGGTTCTCAAAGTCATATTACTAAATACCAAGTCATATTACTAAAAGAAAAACCACCCCATTATTTTCCATTTAAGAAGAAATAGAACATTTTTTTCTACAAGAGTTACTCATTTGAAAGATATGTGAAAACTTGCAGTTACCTAGCTTTGGAAGAAATGAAACTTGGAAATGGTTCAGAATTTTCTAAGTGTGCAATTTTTATTGTTTTCTTCACTTCCAACAACATGTAGAACACTTATAGAAACTTGACAACAATGAACTTGTCTTCCTCACTCTAAAAGCTTGGGCATGCCTACTTTTTGGGTCACATGTTTTAAATTGGGTGAATTAATATGACTGGATTTGTTCAGCAATGACTTCAAATAACTGTGCCTCTTACCAGGCTTTTTGTTTGTTTGTTTATTTATTTATTTATTTTGGTATAGCAGCACTGTTCATGATATTATCAAGGACTGAAAAACAGTATTACCAATGAAAGCTGAGAAAAATTATGATGAGTGTGATGCCAACCATATCAAATTTATTATGAGATGCTGGTGAAGAGAGTTGAGGAAACAAACAAACAAAAAAAGAATGTTAAGGCTAAATCAGAGCTTTCAAAGAAATGGTTTCAATTATTTTCAGAGCTAGTTTCTATTAATTAGTGGTAGGTTACACATCTTCTCTTTGACAATGTGTTGAATACTCACCCTTATTCTATCCTAATTATGAACATCATTTAGTTATCATCCATCATAATCTTTTATTTTCAGTATCTTATCTATGATCATGACTCACACATTTTTGCATGCATTTCTGATTATTTCCATAGAATACATTAACTGAGTTGTAGTTACTGGGTTCCTGCCCCATGGTTCTGAACCCTGGGAGCAAGTTCCATCTTGTAGTGACATCAGTCCCGGAAAGTCCCACCCTTCCACCTAAAGGAGCTGTGTTGGCTCCCCAGAAAGGCCAACCAGATGTTATCTACAACTTTGACCCTACCCTGACCCCTGAAAGACTAATTTTTATAGAGCTTCCTAACCATATTCATCTTTTAGTAGTTGACTCACTCCTCCAGCTGGTTCAATTAAAAGTAGTTAAAAATTAATATTAAGAACAACTAAGGTGACACATAATTTCCACTTGCTACACAAATGAAAAAACATATGCTGCCCTTCGGAAGGCTTTAAGTCCCATTGAAAGCATTTACACGAGATACCTGGTCTTGAGGACGTATATTGAGTTTGTGTTTTCAAGTCATAAGTAGTGTTGATTTCCAGCTGAACTATAATCTGAGACTATCTGACGACATTGTGTTGTTACCTGCTTTGTCTGTAATACTCCTTTCCATAGATACATCAGAGAAATGAATTAGAATATAAAATAATGGTTTGGCTGAACAAATTAGTATTAAATGAAGAGCAAAAAATGTGACTTCCATTTGTAGATAATAAGCACGTGTAGGTGCCTTACCTCTCTCCTGAAAACATAGCAAGTTGACTATTAACATCGTACAAGTAGGTGACCTGGGGCAGCCCATGCATTTCCTCCTGCACAGCGGGTGGATGGGCCCACCCTAAGCCACTGCCAGTGTTTCCTGCTGATTGGTTCACAGCTGTGAACCCGTGGTACAGAATCTGCAGTCGAGTTCTCCATAGGAATTAATCAGCCCAAGCCCGCCGGAAGGACTCTTGCCAGCGTGGATGGCAAATGGAAATGGAGCGCTCCCCACTGGGGCAGTCGTGCAGTTGCTAAACCGCTCAGCATAGTGAACTGGGATGGTGGGTTTGGGGGGAGAGGGGGAGTTGGCTGGTCAATATTTCTGCTCTTGAGAAGCATGAGGGGAAGGTTATTGAGCTTGTGACTGAGTGTCACAGCCAGGACAGTCAGGATGATTAATCATCAATGTTGAAAACATAGCAAGCAGTTACAAGTTATTCAAAGGGTTTTTTTTCCCCTTTGGCTTCTCCATATCCTTTATTCTTCTTAACAACCCCTGTCTATTCTGTAACCACCAATGTGTACTTTTTTTTTCCCTTTCACATCCAGACAATTCACCATTTAATGACTGCTTTCTGTCGGCTTCTCACATCATATTAATACAGTTTTCATTATTTCAAAATGCCTATGTTAATTCATTTGTTTAAAGAATTGCTTTTTTAAGTAATTTGCATTGCAATATTACCAAACACATGCAAAAACACATTTACACACATACGTAATTTTACACATATTTAAAGTACATACTGGACTTTGAAGAGTTAATGCAAAAAATTTAAAATATGCCAATAGCTTATATAACGATTACATGTGAAATGATAGTGCTTTAGATATGCTGTCGCAAATTAAGCAGTTTTTTTCTTAATACTTATTTTACTCTGGAATGCTATTTTTGTGAACTAGATCACAGAAATGGTGTATTGCGGAACTCACTTTTGTGAAAATTGTCCTACAGGCAGTGCCAAACCCACAGCAAAACCTGAAAGGCACAAGTCTTCCTCGCCAGCATGTGGTTAACTGCACCCTTCTTTGCTGAGCATCAAATGGACCACACTGACTAACCCCCAGGAGTTTTAAATAAGTATATGAAATTCTTTGAATAACTTGTAACTGCTTGTGTTTAAAATATTTTAATGGCATCAACAAATCTGAACAAACATCCCGAGTATAGATCACTCATTGAACTTTCGATGTCAGATTGAGACACAGCATTCAAGTTGCAAAAAAAAAAAAAAAAAAAAAAAAATGTAACTAGTGTGTGGTTGCATAAAACAGTTCGTTTTAACATTGCTGAAATATGTATTATATCAATTATGTTAATAACTATGATGATAACCTGGATTGTCTCAGTAAGGAGATAAACTCCTGTTGCATTTTCAAAACTGTCATTTGGGATCAGGGAGATTAAACATTATCTTCCACACTTGTGGAGCATGTTGGTAGCCTGAAGTCAATTCAAAGAAGAGTTGAGTGTTCTTGAAGTTGGGCCCTGGCTCCGTCCCTCACCAGATGTGTGATCTTCAGCAACTGTTCAACCTTCCTGACCTCAATTCCTTCAACTTCGAGTATGGAACAGTGTCGGTTCTTATCTAAAAGGGCCTTTGGCTGCAGAATAAATGAGTGAACACTGAAGAACTCAGAGTGGTCGATACACAATGAGTAAAATGAGAGTGGTCTCCGTGAGTTGAACCTGGAAACGAAATAGATGGGTGGACAGCAGTCGTCTTTCCACTCCAAAGCCCATCTCATCGTGTTCACCAAAGTTTCCATTTCATCTCTGCATGTACAATGCAGATATACTTTATCATGTAAAATAAGTGTAGGGAGTAAACTTTGATTAACCTCCAAGGAAAAGTTCAATTATACCTCTGAATAAGGAGCTGACTTTCCTGAAAGTTATCATTCCTTTTTTTCAGCTCTCACTAGACTCTCAAGTCTGACCTCTACATAAGTACAGCAGCGATATAATAAGGAAAATCATATTTACATGGAACAGGATTCTCTCCTAGTTCGTGAGTCATCTCTGGAGAGTTTAGGAACCTTTAGGCTGCAGCTCCAGCTGGCCCACCCAGCTGGTGGCTCTCCGGACTCAAGTGAGTATCAGAGGTGGGGAGAGGGAGGAGAGAGAAACAGACGGACCGAGACAGAGAGAGGAGAGGGAGAAGGATGACACAAATGTAAAAATTAAGAACGACTTTTCTAAAATCTTCAAACGCTAATATACAAATGATACGACGTGTCATAGACAAGGAGGAAAATTATCTGTCGTTACCACAGACAGACCTGCCCCAGTTCCCCAGTTTTACTTGGCACTGTTATAACAATGGGCACAATCAAGCCTCAAGGCGCTGGCAGTGAACTTCTGCGGGTGGCAGAGTGGTGCCATTACGGTGGCTGGCAGGTCAGCGTGAAGGGCGGGATTCCAACAGGGAGGGCTGCGCTCCCTAGAGGGAGAAGGGAGAGCCAGAGGGTGGACACCCCTTCCTCTGTCTAGCCCACCGTCAGCCCCCCACAGCTGTAGCTCCCAGCGCCCACTCCTTCCAGCCAGGCTCTCTGCAGGAGCTGATGGCCAAACATGGTCCAGAAAACAAGTGTTAGACTCTCTCCCAAACTGACAGCGATCCAAGTCCCCAAGCAGTTCAGGAGATTCACAGGGTAAAAATGTTGTTTTCTGTTATCTAGGTCATTACATTCCCTCTCTAAGCACATCTGTGACTGAAAATCCCTCGTATCCAGCATAACTTATGTTCTAACATCAGGCAAGTCCAAAAAAAAATATCTGAACTTACAGAAAGAAAGTATTAGACCATTCCCCTGTATGAGATAGTTCTACAGGTTTAATTCAGGTAATTGTACATTTTGCAAGCATTAGAAAGCTCAAATTGTTATTATGTTCCAATTAATTAATATGATTGTTTTATTATTTGCATTTCCCTCATCAAGAAAACTAACATTAAATTCAACTCAAATGTATTTCCCTCATAAAGAAAACTAAGGTTAAATCAGCTTAGATTTAGGTGACTCTCTTAGATAGAGTGTTTTATACTTGTGAAAAATCTCATGTCAAAGAAAAATGTCAAATTTTCCTTTGCAATTAAAACCTAACAAACAATATTAAGCTCTTAAATATAAAGACCATAAAATATTCTTGTCTTAGCTTCCTTCAGAATTTCAATGTAAATGCTTTTTAGATTCATGAAACCATTTGGGGGTTTTTACTGGTTAATTAAAAATATTTTTCTTAGTAATTAAAAGGAAACAATGGGTTTAAGAAATTTCAAAGCAAATGGCTTTAGTCCATCCATTTCCTTCTACTCCAAATCCCATCTCATCGTGTTCACCAAATTTTCCACTTCATCTCTTTACGTGCAATATAAATACATTTGATCATGCAAAATAAATTTAGGGAATAAACTTGATTAACATCCAAGGAACAGTTCAATTATACCTCTAAATAAGGAGCTGACTTTCCTGAAAGTTATCATTTCTTTTTTTCAGCTCTCACTAGACTCTCAAGTCTGACCTCTACATAAATACAGCAGCGATATAATAAGGAAAAGCATATTTACATGGAACAGGATTCTCTCCTAGTTCACGAGTAATCTTTGGAGAGTTTACGAACCTTTAACATTCTGTTCATGCAATCTTTTGGGAGAGCTTCCTGTCCAAGTTCGGTTTTTGACAGATTAGCCATCCAGAAACAAGCTCTTACTCCCCTGTAATTGGGAAACCAAAAAAACCCTGACCATCTGGACTCCTGGTTTGATTTCTTTTTTTAACAAAAGAACTTTTAGGGGTCCAGAAAAACCCTGGCAACGAAAAGAACATATCTCAAATGGAATTCAAAGACATGTTGCATTCAAACATTGTTTTAAAAACAACTTGGACTTTTCAAACACACACACACATATGCACACACACACACATCCTAAAATTCCAGTAGGAGCCTCTGGGTTCAACAAATAAGGATAAGGGTTTGGGTGACCTATCAGTGTGCAGAGAACACTATTGATCATTGCACGAGAAACCAGGACAAGCCTTGACAAATCATATGCTACAGTCAGCCTACTGATAATGAAAGAATTCAGAGACATTCTCTTGGCTGAACAAATCCACAAAAACACATAAAGTATCGATGACGGGCCCATGAATGCGGTGGGAGTTGCACTTTTCAGGTTACCTCTAAAAATAATACATTCTAATGTTTTCCTTAGCTCTGATCCAATTATTTCCTCTATTATAAATTATGCCCCATTTTCCGAAGCGGAAAATAGGCCGAGAGAAAGCTCTGGCCCATGGGTTGATTTGGAGCCTGCGGGAGATGGTAGGCACATATCCTCGCCGAAGAAAGACTCACAGGTGTGACTCCTACAGCACAAAGCCATGTGTTCAAAAGGGACGTGCTTTCTCCACACAGCTGAAAACTTACTAAAACCCCATATTCCAAGGGAACTATTCATCCTGCACAGTCTTTCAGAAGTATTGAGTTATTAATTTGGAATTTGGCCTTGTTGCTGAAGAAAACTTGGAGGAATACAAAAGTGATTTTTCAGGCTTCCACCAAGAAAAAAATCCAAACAAGAAGGAGGCTGAAATTGTCCAAGAAGGGGATGAAATGAGGCCCTTGTTTGGTGAAGAATGCGGAAAAGTTCTGACCCATAAAGGGGGGGAGTCCTCGGGGACTGGGGGGAGGGGGGATGGATCTTGGGTGCCTGACCTCAGCTGCCCCCGGGCAGGCCACGAGCTGGACGTAAAAGCTCCTGGAAAGGGTGAGGCAGGACTAGTGTCTGAGATCTGAGGGGCCCAGTAATACAGCCTTTGGAAAAGTTCCCAGGGACCCCGTGAGCAGGGAGGATTGGAAGCCGTAGCTTCATCACGTGAATAGATGCTGCAGGCTGAGGGTGTCTGGTGCCCAGGCATCTTCTAAGTCAGCACCTGACTCCAGGCATTCCTGCAGCAAACAGCTTCAAGCACTTGACCTTGGCCCCGCTGGGTACCTCCTTCAGGGGCATGGAAAATGTGGGCACTCACTCCTGTGGGTGTAACAGGAAAGCGGGAGAGAGGTAGGAGCTGATGGGGCAATGTTGACCAACAGAAGACAGAAGGTAGTGGGTAAATACTCTGTCTTTCGTGTCTGAAGTTGACAATTCAGATGGGCGTTGTACAAAGGTACTCAGGAAGACAGGACTGAGTTCCCCTTACCCGCCTACATGAGCAACTCAAAATGGATCCTGGAACTGGTTTTCCTCTTTCGCTACTTCACTCTTTCCAGGCCCCAAGTCTAAAACAATTAGAAAGAGAGCAGGTTTCGTATCAGATGGAGTTCCTCCCTTTGCCCATGGAGGCAAGAAGGATTTTTCAAGTACTGAAAGAACTGTGACTAAAAATTCTATACCCAGCACAGATATCCTTCAAGAATGAAAGGGGGATCAAGATACTTTCTCATGAAGGAAAACTAACAGAATTCATTACCAACAAACCTACCATAAAAGAGTAGTGAAAGAATTTCTTAAAACAGAAAGCACTCGTATATGACAAGAGAAGGAACCTTGGGACATCCAGGATTTACAAAGGACAACAGAAAGAGTAAAACCCTGGCTAAATATAATAGACTTTCCTTACGTTACTGGGTTTTTAACTTGTGTTTTGCAGTTGAATAAGAATTGGGACACTGTATGACGAGGTTCTCAATAATGTGTAGGAAATATTTAAGATGCTTGTGAAGGGGGATAAGAGTTCTTCCATCCTGCACTCAAACTGGAAGAGCCACTTCAGAAAATAAACAGGTAGTTTCTTCAAACACCAAATGTGCGGACTGCATTGTGTAGGAATCACACTCCTGAGCGTTTGTTCTAGAGGCACGAATGTTGTGGCTTCGTCTGTCATAGTCAAAAGCAGAATCATCAGAAATGTCCTGTGACAGGTGAACAACCACACACACTGTGGCTGTGTGTGGCTCAGCTGCCCTGAGTGGAAACCGTACACCTCATAGTACTTTTCTCCCTGTTCGGGTGTTTCCACGCCTGTCCTGTCAGTGAAGATAAATGGTATTCATTTACAATTTAGGGGAATAATGTATTGTCTCCAGGAAATTGCTTTGGAAGCCTCTTTGCTCCCCAAAGCAGAAAGTAATTTGAAGGCAATCAGAGGGAATTTGACTAATCCGAAATATTACATTTAAGGAAAAAAACCTGGAAAATACATCTTACTTGAATGGGTACAGATCTTCCAACATTAAGAAGAGTTAACTGAATTCTAATAACAGATACAGTCATGAAGGAAAATGCAGAAAACCTGGAAAATAAAGCACCATCCTAATAAAAACGAAGAAGACAGATTGGAGCACAACACTTCATGGAAATATGTTTGGTTAATTGGCACCATTACAATGGATATACCTCTGTCATAAAAAAGAGGGGTGAATTAAACACAGGAAAATTATCCACATGATATGCTTAAAATGATGCTTCATAGGAAACACATCCATTCATCCTGATATAAATAAATAAATAAAATGAGCAAACATTTAAACAGCATGATATTAAGTGGAAATTTAAATTTACACAAACAGTGGGCTAATATTCAAGGCAAAAAATTGGAGATACAAAGATGAGTGGGAATCTCTACCTTCAGGTACCTAGTTACCTGATGAATGAAGAAAATACATACGTGTAATTAAAGACCTAATATAATTTCCCCAACCTTTAGACCATCCATACCCACCAAAAACTAGGTGTTTGCTATACATGGAATTATATACTTGACCAAATCCCAAGTTCACTTCTCTCTCACAGGTCTGGTAAGTAAGTGTTAAAATTATTTATTCACAGGGGAAAACTTGGAGGTTCAAAAATGTGTCCACAAAGAATTCTGCTCTGTTTCACAAGCCAGGCCAGCTCTGTCATTTCTAAAGGCATAGCTAACCTGGGGGCTTTCTAGTTAAAGACATTCCATGTGTGAAGCATCCCTCTTCAAAGCCAGCCCTGCAGCTGCGAGCCTGGGGGATGGGAAGAGTGATGGAGTGAGGGGCTGGTGGCAGAGGAACCGCACGGGGCCGATCTGAGTAAAGAGGAGACACTCTGAGCTACTGGGGCCAAACTCCTAGGCCACAGCCAGGCATCTGCTAAATCAATTCCCTGTCCTCACCAGGGAATTCCACAGTCACGTAGCATCTTACCCTGGGGGCCGGGCGGAGGGTGTCCATCCCTGAGAGACGGGACCAGAGCTGACAGACCCCTGCAATTCAAGCCCAGGGTGCCCACCCAAGTCGAGAGTAGCACAGAACTGAGACCCAGCTTCCCAGCCTTGAAACCATTCTCTGCCGTTCACAGAGATCAGAAACACTCACCGTTCTCCCTGTCGGTGCCACACATCCCCCAAAGGAGCTGAAGAAGGCACCAAAGTATCTGTTACTTCCCCCACATGCTCAAGATTTCGGCAATGTGGTTAAAATATTACCTAATGGCATGACAATGGTGCCTGTAGTCCATCAAGATCTTTCAACTAGTGGAACAGGCAGCGGTTTAAAGAAACCCATTTGCATTTCAGCTTCTCACCCTCTTCCAAAATGTTTCTGCTTTGAGCTGGCCCCGTAGGCTCTCTGGTCCCTGTCTCACCACCAGCAGTGTCCTCCCTCCCCTCCTCACCCTGCCCTGTGCCCCCCGCCCTGCTGCTCAGGCATGAGGTGCCATAAAGTTCCTCTCTCCACTTAAAAGTTCCCCCCAGCACCCCATTCTTGACTCTGCCTTAACGTCTCCATTTTGGTCCTTTTTCCAAGTCGTTTATTACTTACTTAAATGCCTTCCAATGGTCTAATTCATTGGTCTGTTTCTCATCTTTTTCATCTGGTTTTGGTCTTCCAGGTAAGGGTAACCTCCCCGTGGCAGGGGTCCTTCTCTGTGTTACTCACGAACGCATCTCACTTTTCCAGAAATTTATGGCGCAGAGCAGGCATTCGCGTGACCAATAAATATTTGCGGAATCAATGAATAGTGAACGAACGTGTGAATCTGTCCTCCAGCGTCTTCCTGGATATAAATACTAGTCGGTGCTGAGAAGGGGAATGACTCTCAATGGGAAACAAATCCTTTGACAGCCAAGCTGTTCCAATTCATTGCTTCCTACCGAATGAAAGAACATTTTTAAACATCCTTGAGAAGACAGCCTGAAGCAGGCGTGAGAGAACAGAGATAAGTACTTCAGGTGGCGTGCGAGCGAAACCAGGTAAGGCCACTGGCAAGGGTGCCGACCTGCAGGGCACCGTGGAAAATGCTGGCACACTGCTCACCAAGTCCCTGCCCTGTTTTCCAGAGGGTGACGCTTGTTACTGACCTTACTGAGGCCATGTTTCTGAGGCCATGTGGCTGAGTCCCAGCCACCAGGACTCGGGAGAAACTGCCCTGCCCAGCTCTCCCTGCTGCTTCTCTGGTCCGCTCTGCCTCGGGGCTTGATGCGGATGAGCTGGGTATCCAGGAAGCCCCCTGTTCTGTCAACCACTGTGAAGCTATTGGAAGAAGGAAGCGCAGGTATTGGAACTACTGCTTGGAGAGAGTCACCTGCCATTGTGCGTAGCCGTTGGGCCTTCCATCAACGTGAAGTGCACTTTTTTTGTGTTAAATTACTGAGCATATGCCTCAAGTGTTATGGCAGTAGCTACCTTCACCTTAACTCATATAAGAATGTTACCGCAATCATTAATAGAAATCATTTTCTCTCCGAGGCTAGAACTCTAGCGTACGTAAGTGGGTGGAATCCAGATGGAAATCTGAGAGCCCAGAAGATATAAAAGATGGGGGTTTCTTTTGCAATGCAGGATCACATATGGTGAAGGCGTCCATACATGTTCCCAACAGGCCTCGTCTCAACTTTAGAACTCAGCCAACATGTTAATGAGAGTGGGGGAACGGCTGCAATGTTTGAAGAACTTGTCTCAGAAAGGGACGAGACAGAACGTTTGGGGATGAACTGCTTTTTAAGGCTTTATGGGTTTTTTGGGGGGAAATTCATTATTGGGTAATGTTTTTTTATTATTATGTAATCACCGCTTAGGCTTACCAGGTGGAATTTAAGGTGCTAACCATTGTATAAATCCGCCCCATAAAGAAGCCCCCAATAACGATGTTTTCAGATACAGTGAGTTTAAACAAGGCCAACGACCAACAAGTCTTCATTTTACTAAAAGGAGACTTTAAAACCAGTAGATTCCAGAAATAAAACATCTGTAAATCTGGTCATCTGAAGCTTCAGAAGAGCTCTAAGCATATGAATCGTTTTCTAACAAAGTCATAAATTCACTTATCACAGAAGAAAAACATCTGGGAAACACAATCATTTAATTCATGTTTGCTGGTGAGCCACCAAACTATGGTCAAGCGCCTTTGACTACCAGCTACGTGAAAGCACGTTAACATGATGTTCTTCCCTGCCACTTCCATCAAGGACAGCGTATATGTTTGTCACCTAACACAACCTTAGTGTCTTCAGGAAACAAAGGATGGGGATTTTAAATGGTGGTTCACAAGGCTGTGACACTTAACTTTTATTTCCCATGTGATATGGCCTCTAATTGTTTACTTATTTATATCACATGAAAGAATACTTGGTTCCATAAAGAAGAAATGGTTTCTTTCAGCAAAAGCAATAAGGTAAGAGAATGAGAGGTTATTTCTGCCTAGAATGGTTCTCTTCCCTCCTATTCACCATCAGAGACTCAAATACCACCTTTGCAGTCACCCCTTTCTTCCCCTTCACACATCAACACTCATTTTGTGCTCCCTGAGCAGTTAATTGCACCTTGGTGTTAGCATTTATTTCACTGAATTATAATTACTTGCATTTCTGACTTGTCTAGTGAATTGTCAATTCACATTTTCTTCTTCCTGGTAGCTCGGTGCTTTACGTGTTGGCATAGAGAAGGTTCTCAATGGATATTTGTTTTTTCTCAGCAAAACAATTTTACGCCATTGAACAAATTGAAGTGTAAACTTACTCTCCCATATAATTAAAGGTATTTCTATAAATAAGTATTTGTTCATGACAACATGTTTGTATAAAATTCACCAGCAAATGACTGGCATTTCATAGCTGCAGAATAAAAGTAGGTTACAGGGCTGTACTGAATGTGTAACCAAAGCCATTCTGAGAAAGAAAAGCAAAGCTGGAGCCCTTATACGTTCAGGTCTCAGACTATACTACAAAGCTATCCAAATGAAAACAGACTGGTTGGTACTGGCATAAAAATAGACACATAGACCAATGGAACAGAACCAAGAGCCCAGAAGTAAACCCTTATACAGATGGTCAACTAATATTTGATATGGGAACCAAGAACACAGCGTGGAAATGGTAGTCTTTTCAATAAATTATTTTGGGAAAACTGACTAACCACATGCAGAAAAATAAAATTGGACTCCATCCTTGCATCTGGTCACTTCCAGGACCTGATCAAATTCTTTATTGTCCACCATCACCCAGGTGAACTCTGATGACCTTCACCAGCCCTCAGCAAGAATCTGCCAGGAATCTTTAGCCAGAACCCTTCTCCACTATTACTAATGTTAAATCTCCACTTGTCCCTGTTGGATTTGTAATTAAACCCAGTTCTAGACTGAGGTCTTTTTTCTCCTATTGCAATAGTTTCTGAATAAAATCTCTTTTTATCCCTTGACCTACTATCTAGCTCTGGTTTTCGTTAGTAGTGAATTGAAAGTAAGAAGACAGAAAATGGCATACCATGCAAACACTTATCAGATGAAAGCAGGAAAAGCTATATTAATATCAAATAATGTTGGCTTCAAAGCAAGGCTGTGATAAAAAGTCCAATCCACCAATAAAATGGACAAAATTTTTAAATGTTTCTTCATCCAATGGACAACAGTGTGGTGATTGTGGGGGAGGGGTGGATATTGAAGAAGCTAAAAGGGGGATAAATAGTAATGAGAAAATACATTGATAAAATAAACTATTAAAAAATAGAACTTCAAACCTGATGAAACAGAAGCTCCTTGAGCTGAAAGAAAAATCAGACATGTCCATCATTACTGTTAAAGACACTCTAATATACCTGAATAAAATTTGGGAATGCGACAGCAGGCACCTTGGCAGCATTATTTGCTCAATCAAATATAATGGAAGTATCATATTTAATAGCAAATATTTTCTAGGGAATCTGCTGCCTGACCCCTGAGAATCTATGAGGACAGAAGAGGCGATTTCAAGGGCCAAGCCAGGGAAACCAGGACTTGATTCGAAGGAAAAGAATGAAATATCTTGGCTCTGGTAAGATTAGGACTTAGGATGTGTTACTCTCTGTGGTTACAAAATCACCAGGTCCTTTGCTGAAGATAAAAAAATTATAAATTATGTATTTCTGCATGCTTTCTTCTATCCTTCTACTCCTTTTCCCCCTAAACTAAAAAATATTAGTGGAAACATATATTTGCTGATAAGCTGTTCTTTAATTTTAACATCTACGCAGACTTCTTTTCTAGTATCCAACTTAAACATCATTCTGATCCCTAAATGGGAACCTCTGTATTATGGGAGATAAGGAACAACTTCTGAACCATCTTCATAATAATGCTTTCAATGCACACAGCCCACCCCATACTTTGACTGTTATACAAGAATCTAACAGCAGACTTGCTGGCTGGCTGACATCTAGTCACAGTGACATAGCCAGAGGTGTCAGGGTCACCAGATGCCTTTGTGACCTCTTGTCTGCAGATAGCAGGTGACTGATTTGTAATAACTGCCATTAATTCAAAAGACAGGAGCTTTGTTTCCTAACCTCCTTTCAGAAGAAACACCCTAGTATGAATTGCCTTACTTTTTGACAGTAGGTTAATTTTCCTTTCCTTTCAAAATATGACAAAAGTAAAGTGGCATCTCAACAAAGTAGTTTATCTTCAGCGGAAATTATGGGCATGGACTATTAAATAGTCCTGAAACCTATTTTATTATCCTGGTTAGTTTGCCATTCATTGCAAGTCTATAGGAAATATCAACAAAATATCAACACCCCCCTTTATAAAAAGTGTGTGCCATATGAAATATGACTTCAGTGATTCCTTTCTATATCATCTTTTTCCATTTCTATGCCAAATAGTAAATGACATACCGTAGCTCTCCCTTCCACAGAGGATATGTTCCAAGACCCCCAGTGGATGCCTGAAATCGTGGATAATATTGAGCCATGTACTCTTGTATATACTACGTATTTTTCTATGCATCCATACCAATGATGAAGTTGAATTTGTATAGTAGGCACACAAAAAGATTAATAACAATAAGTCACAATAAGAGAACAGTTATAGCAATATACTGCAACAAAGGTTAGTGAACATAGCATTATTAAGTAAAAGAAGGGTCACTTCAGCAAAAGCACTTGGACTCTACAACCATCTATTTCATCACCGAGATAGCTGCTGCATGATTAATGGGTAGAAGGCACCAGGCGAAGGGAAGGCTGTTCCCTGGACCGGACACAGCAGGACAGCACGAGGTTTCACCATGTGACTCAGAATGGCACACAATTTAAAACTGATGAGCTGTTTATTTCTGGAATTTTTCACGAACTATTTTTGGACGGCTGTTGAGCACTGGTAACCGAAACTGTGGAAAGCAAAATCACCGATAGGAAGGGACTGCTATTCTTGCTCCAAGCTTTAAAACTTGTCAGAAAGCGGGATCTGTAGGTTTCCTCCTCCAGCAGCTCTAGGTTTCCCTCCTTGAAATTTATGCTCCTCATGAAAGAGAAAAAAAATCTATTTTCTGTTTGGGAACAGTGTCCAACTAGAAGCTTCAAATGCAACACCAACCTACTTTTCATCATCCAGAACTCAAGAAAGACTTTATTTTTGTGTTAAATCACATTGGCACTTGCTTTGGAAGCTGCCAGAAACCAAGGGGCCGACAGGGTGAGTGCAGGGAATGCAGATCACACGTTCGTATTAAGAGACACACTACAGAGAAGAGCTAACTGAGACCTTTGAAGACTAAACGGAACCATTGGAGCGCGGAGGACGGTCAAAGCTTGGAGAAGTAAATGCACGCAGTGGGTTTTCCATTTTTTGTCACTCTCAACATTGCTCCTACTTATCTGGCACCAGAAGAGAGAGCCATGCAAGTGGGGTGAGAGCCCTCCAGCGGGCGGAGTGAGAGAATGGGGTTCACAGCTTCCGCAAGTCACGGTTTGCAATGAAAACGCAAGTGAGGACAGGCACATCAACAGCACAAAGGGCGAGACAGAGCTTGCCGCCTGCACAAAATAATAGCACATTAAAATCGGAAAACCGGTCAACATTCTCCAGATAAGTGTAACAGCAGTGTGCGTGGAACACAGCATGAAAAATGTCCTGGATTCCATCTAAAATTGCTGCATGCGCAAAGGCCAAAAAACCGTGACCACTACTCACTCCTCAAGGGGAAACAATGAACTGATGTTTAACTCGAGGTGAGGCAGAACCTGGAATTACCTGACAAACCTATGAAGCAGAGGTGACAGCTGGGCTCCACCTGGACACATAAAGATGCTCACATTGAAATGACTGGACAATAAAAGTGTCTCAGACTCAGAAGGTCGTAAAAAGAAAGTTTACTGAACTTTATTTAAAACGTTAGAGCTAAAAATAAACCCCACCAAGGTATAAAAGAATACACGTATTTCATACATATACACAACACATGTACTTGTACGTATGACATAGATGCCTGTG
Source organism: Noctilio leporinus (assembly GCA_004026585.1). Lineage (NCBI taxonomy): Eukaryota > Metazoa > Chordata > Mammalia > Chiroptera > Noctilionidae > Noctilio > Noctilio leporinus. The sequence goes on from PVIW01000129.1 coordinate 25,118, forward strand.
CATATCCAGGATGTATAATGAACATTTACTAAGACTGTCTGTTAGACAATGATAAGCAGACCCTTCGTAAAGAATATACTGGAATGGCTAAATAGGCTCGGAATCACCCATCATAAAGGGAATGCAAATGAAAACCAAGTGAAATACCACTACGTGCTCGCGAGAGCCCTGCTATGAAACAGAGGCACGTGCTGGTAACAAGGGTCAGCAAGGATTTGGAGCAGCGAGAGGTGAAATATCTTGGGAACTGATTTTAGTTACCTACTAGCTCTAAACGCTGATGCAACACGTTTGCTCTTAGAAACATACCCAGGTGGCAAGTACGTACATGCACTGCAGGTTTCTTTTGGATAACCATTCAAATGAGTGGCGCACCTACAAACACCCTCCAGGGTGACGGAAATCAGAATGGCATGATTTAGGGAGGGAGAAGATGACAGGAATGCACAGGAGGGGAGTTTCCACAGTGCCAAAAACTGCCTCCAAGTCTCACTGAATGGTGGCTGGTCGTGCAAGTGTCTGTGCGCAATGATTCATCTTCGACCGATTCCTTCTGCAGTTATACTTCAGTAGTAAACGCTTGCTCAAAAATGAGATGGAAAACTTAAAAGTGTCCTTAAGGAATTACATTTTAACTTATCCGTATTTAATTTGGAATGCCAGCTGTGTTGAACTCCTCACCCACAGGGCTAGACATAAAAGAGACCTCGTTTTTCAATAATGTATAAGCTAATTAGTAAGTTCCATACGTTCCAGTGAATATTTTCAAAAGGGGTTTAGTTGTACGTCATACTCATTAACATGCTGAATGTAATATTTTCACAGTTAACTTTCATTAGGATTTAGCCTTTCCTGTTCATACTGTGAACATACCTATGTGCACATATTACCTTCATAAATATTTATAAGCAGTTCACACCTGATAAAATTCAGAAGATCCTGCTATCAAAAAAAAAAAAAAGAAATGAGAACAGAATAATTGAAAATTTTCATTGTCATCACTATTTGGCTATTGAACTGGGCAAATGCTTAATCTCGCTTGGTCACAGGGATAATCATGGTTGGAGCTTCAGCCCGTCTACCTCTCTGCGGTGTAGGTGAGTGGACAGTAATCAACACGCTGCCCTCGATGGTCACCCGGGTTGGTTTTCCCTCTAACGCAGCAAGATTCCAACTGACTAGCCTTCTCTTAGCGAAAGCATGTCGACCAGCCTTGCATAGCTGTTGCACCAAGAGAGAGCCTCATTTCCTCCATAATTTGCTTGAATAATCAAATTATCAATTAATTGAAAGCATGGCCATTTCTGGCTTCCCAGGCATGAAGTCTATTGACTTTCCTTTGGTTGTTTACTTAGTACTCTCCAAGCCAGGATTAATAAACAGTAGCTTAAATTTCCCCACACTTATTAATTAGCTGACCGCCGCTGGCTGCCTGAAGAGACCCTGTCTTATAAAGGACAGCTGTGAACAGAGGACAGTTAATTTAGCCTAATAACCTAACCTTTTAGCTTTGCAAGAAAGTGAGGACTCAATACCACAGACCAGCATGATTAGTGCTTTAACCATATTTTACCAAAAAACTTTGAAAATCTTCCTTTAAAAGATAAATTAGCCTATTTTATATTTCAACAAACAATGATATTTTTCAGGTCTTCTTTAAAACTATTTTCAAATTACAGTTTAACATAAACCAACAAAATGTGTTGATATCAAATGAGCATGAATTTAAACCAAGGGGAAAATGCCATTTTCTAGGGAAAGAGACACGTGCATTCTCAGCCAATCAAACAGCAGAAAATCAGAGGGACTCATAAAGCGTAAGTCAGGCATGTTTCATCAAAACAGACTTAATAAGGCATATAATGGGAGATAAACCTGAAAAGGCAAGAGTTTGATCAGATCATAAAAAGACTCTTGTGACACAGGATGACAATTTTACCTTCCAAGTCATAGGAGTCCCCAAAGAACAGGACAGGAGTAACAGATCAAAGCAGCACTTAGGGAACTTGAATGAGGTAGAATATTTGCTCAGTGGTAGCAGAATGGAAGAATTTCCTGAACCCCCCCAGTTTTCCGGAGGTCTGATATACAGCCTCTTCCCCTTCTCTCCCCTCCCCACCCCTTCTACTCTCCCACAGCCTCATCCCTTCCTGACATATTACATAATATGTTTACTTATTGGGCTTCTTGCTGTCTGTCTCTTGAGGTATAAACTAAGTACCATGAGGAGTAGGACCGCTGTTTGGTTGACAGCTGTGAAGCGGGGGACCAGTGTCCACAACAATATCTAGCATATATCAGGAGCCCAATAACTACTTATTAAATATCAATAATACAAGTACCTTTAACATCACCTAAAATGTCCAGTTTGTGAGCAGAGAGGAAAACTTCCATGTAATTAAAACAACTCCATATCGTGCATAATGCCACCCCCATCTCTGCCTGAAAGCCTTCACCCTGGGTTCCTCCACCCTGGATGTGGCCACAAGCAAACTACACATGTCAAACTCCTGCAGACACAACTCAGCCATTAGCTTTCTTTCAGGCTTTGCTGCTTCCAGAAAGAAGGCATTGCTGTTCTTCTCTAAGAACAGTGTACATATTTTAATATTTCTACCAATGCATTTTGTTTTTGTGTTCTATCTAAATGCCTGTCTCTGAGACATTTCTATCAAGACACGTACTCTAGAGGATACGTTCCTAGAGGACACACTCCATGTCTTACTGACTCATCTTTAATAGGTCAGGCTTGAATCAGTATAGACATTACTTAAACATTCAACAAATTTAAAAAATGATTGTGGAAGAGAGGAAAATGAAGAGTCAAGTTAAGAGTCTGTTCCACTAGACTGCACTGCCAGGTTCCTCAACAGCCCTCTGATGTCATGTTCAATACATGCAGGACCCGTGTCCTCACATTATGACTGTGCTCAGGCAGCTCCTGTGGTGGCAGAGCTCTGACTGGTCCCCATTTGTAGGCAGCATCCACTGTCCTTTGTTCATGAACTATGATAAGCGCCTACCATGGAGCTAAAAGAAATGTCACCCGTAGGCCATGTGTTAAAAATTCCCGGGACACTAAGGACAGTCCTAGGGTTTAAGAAATGCCTGTAGCTAAGCACGTAAAGCTTAATCAATGCCTTGCTACATACACTTCATGACCAGAATGAGCTGCTTTAAGACAGTGTACCAAACCAACGTCGGTGAGCTGCTTAATCGGTATTAAATGCAGACTGATTATTTTAATGACCACTCTTTAATAGTAAATCTTGTTTCTTCTCTGGTTGTCTTTGGGAGATGGGCAGGCATTCCGTTCATGTGATAGAATTTGTACTAACCAGCACATCTACATGAGGGGAGCCTGCGTTGAGGCCAAGGGACACATGGTGGGGCGCGCCTGCACCGAAGACCTCTGCTGACTTCTGCCGTCAGCGGAATGATGGGTCTAGATTCCAAGGATGCAAAATAAACATTTGAAAGGAAAACTTGAATACAAACACTCTGTTTTCCAAGTGCAACAACAACATCCACTGCACAGCATCAACATGACACATTAAAATTCCTGAAGAAAAGATTTAAGAGTAATAAAATGTGTTGAACCCCATTTCGGTAAAGTCCACATTAAACAATTATTACTGAAGGTACTGCAATTCCACGTTTCTAGCAAACTACAATGCCTGAGTTGGTTTTTAACAAGTATGTTTATTTTAAAGATCATGTCATTCCATAGAACATTTATGCCACACGTAGGAGAAATATGTAAAAAATGCATTTTGATGGATAGTGAGGGTTATTTTGTTTTGTTTTTAAAGAATGCTCTTGATAATGACTTTCCTTCAATAACTTCAATAACTAAACAAAACATTTGGTTCATTAATAGAATGGGTAAACTACATGCCTTGTATATAATAAAGATTTCAAAATGTGTTTGTTGTATTTTTTTATAGCATTTTTGACTATGTCCCACAAGAATTAAGTAAGTTTGGTTTAAATATGCAGTATATATTTTAAATAAAATAGCTAGCATTTAAAACAGCCAGTATCAGTCTGTTTAATTTCAGAAGCTGAACCTCTAGATGTGGAACAGGGATTACTTACAAAAGTAGACCTGCTCCACCTGTTGGGAGAGGGGATCTGGGGAAGTGGGGACCGGGAAGGAAAGGTGAAGGATCAACCATGAAATCACCAACTGGTCACCTGAACAGTCACAGCACACACCACTGAACAGAACGGAGATGGAAAACACTAGGAAGGGAAGCCCTGGGGAGCTGGGGCTCCTGCCCAGCCTCCATGAAGCTTCTAGGTCTGGGATGAGGGCTGGTGTTGGTTGGTAGGGCCAATAGTTGGGAAGGAAAATAGGACATTCAGCAAAGGAAGCAAGAACAAGCTGGAACCTGCTAGTCCCCTTACATATCTCAGCACATTTGGCCACAATGACTTGGCTAGAGATGAATTTTCTCCTGCTTCCCTCAGACCTTCCTGGTCTCACATGCAACCCTGAGCTGGGTCAGCGGTAATCCAGCACCAGCAGAGCAGGATGACCTGTCCCCTTCCAATCCTCTGCTCCCTCTTCTTTCCCCTAAAGTATCGGTAACATTAGTCACTTCCCCTAGCACCTGCCTGTGTAAAATAAATACAGCAGCCCCCTCAATCTCCAGCTTTACTTCTCGTGGTTTCTGTCATCCATGGTCAACTGTGCTCCAAAAATATGAACTGGAAAATTCCAGGAATAAACGATTCATAAATTTTAAATTGCACACCATTCTGAGTAACATGATGACATCCCATGCTGTTCCACCATGTCACAGTGCTTGTGTTCAAGTAACCCTCCTTTTACTAAATAATGTCATAGTCACATAATTTTCACTGCAGTATGTTGTTATGATTGCTATGTTATTGCTTATTGTGGCTAACCTCTTACTGTGCCTAATTTATAAATTAAGCTTTATGATAGATACGTATGTAGGAAAAACATCGTATACAAGGTTTGGTATGATCTGTGGTTTCAGGCATCCACTAGAGGTTGTGACACATGTTCTTCACAGATAAAAGGGGCTATTGTATGTTCCTCCAGTCTTACTATCATAATTCTATACTCAACCACTCCGCTATTAGTCTTCCAAATTTCAATAGCTAGTCTCTTTCCAGCATTTTCCATGTCACCACCCTCCCCTCACTCACCTTTTCCCACATTACATCCTGTGGAGGTTGTGCCATGATAGTTAGATAATAACAGGCTTCCATCCGCTGCGCCTGACTAAAAATTTCCTATCTGAAGTAGACCTACTGTGTGCATTCCATGTGCTGAGACTTGGTGCATAAAACTAGAAAATCAATCTGAGCCCTGGCTCATGTGACTCAGTGGGTTGGAGCATCATCTCATAAACAGAAAATTTGTGGGTTCAATTCCAGGTCAGGGCACATGACCAGGCCCAAGTTTGATCCCCAGTCAGGGAGTGTACGAGAAGACAACCAATCGCTGTTTCTCTCTCTTCCTCCCTCCCCTCCCTCTCTCCTTCCCTGCCCCTTTCTAAAAGCAATGAAAAAATGTCCTTGGGTGAGGGTAAAAAAAAATTAGTTTGATATCCCAACTTCAAATTAGTACCGTCAGTCTCCCAAAGATTTTCTCTCATTATCCCTTTCCCTTCAAAGACTTGCAAAGACTGGGAACTTTCTTAGTAATGGTACGGCAGCCACCCTGACCAGGTCCAGAGGGAGCAGATCAAAGGCTGATGGAGGGAGATGCTGACGAGATGGTAGTCAAGCCCTCCATTTGCTCGGCATTTGTCTTTAAAGATTTTATTATTTTTAGAGAGAGAGGAAGGGAGAGAGACATCATTGTATGGTTGCCTTTCACCTGCCTCCAGCTACAGACCTGGCTGGAGACCTGGCTTGCAACCTGGTTATGTGCCCTGGCTGGGGAATCGAACCAGTGACCTTTGGGTTTGCAGGCCAGCACCTTATCCATTGAGCCACCAGCCAGGACTCGTTGTCTTTATAATAACTTGCTTCAGAGGAAAACAGGACTCCAGTTCTCTAAGGCTGTTTGCTACACAATTATCACTGAAAAGAGTCCTTCCTAGCTAGGTATGAGGCATTCTGAGAAGCACTTGAGTGCATTATATTTAGAGGGTATGACTAGCAATTCCACTTTTGAGGAAACTCATACCTGGAAAGTTGACTTTTCTAGATATGCTTATTATTACACTCAGTGGTGGCAGCCCTGTGCCACTCTAAAATTACTCCTAGGTTTTACCGTTTTTTAAAGGAGCAAGACTAGAATCACCGAGAAAAAAGTATCTTAGAAAAATCTTACCCTTAGAAATAACAGTGTGCAATTGAGAAACGAAGATTACATTCCACATACTTTTAGTATTGCTTAAGTATTGCTAAGAGTTTGGAATCCTCTGCTAAACATTTGCTCTCCGTCTCAGCTGACACATGCAGATGAAAAATACACAGTACAGAGAAGTGTTGTAGTACAAACTCCAGACCTCGGAGTTCCGAAGGAAAGAGGTTCACCAAATGGCCCATTAGCGTTGCCTGCCGGGGAGCAGAACACATGGAGTTGAAAGGTTTCTGTGCCACAAACGCCCCTCCGTCTGAACCACCTTGAACCTGAACTTGAAGTTGGACAGCTTCAGCAGCTCAGCCTGGTTGGTTCGGTTTTTCAGTGGTGGTTGGTTCTGTGGGATCGCAAACTCAACTAGACCCAAAGGCCTAAATTCTTCTCTTCACCCTGAAACCACCCCAACTTCCTAAATTCCCTTAGATCAGAAAATGATCTAGAATGAGGTTTGCCTTTCAAAACTCTTTGGAACAAACGTGGATCTAAAATTAAGCACCACTTTCTGTTTTCCCTCTAATTCCTAATAAAATGTGCCTGTACACTATTTTGTTGCTATTCAGAAGGTTAAAAAACACACGTATAAATTTTTTTCCCCAATCCATTACCATATTCTAAATACAAAGGCTTCATAGTTCTAAGATTAATGATCTCACTGAAGAAAATATGTTAGAATCAATTTAAGAATGGAGTCATGTTGCATGAAGAACATACACTGTCTGTCTTAAATTTAAGTGTCATTAATTGAATCCTAACAAACAGAATTTACATTTCTGTCGCTGAACAAATAGTTGTTAATAAACAGTAAAACACGAGGGCTTTACAGATTTTTTTAAAAAATTTTTCTGGCGAAAACTCATTGTTCCTTCAAAAAAATTCCAGCTTGGATCCCAGTGAAAAAGCACCAGTTTTAACACAGATTGATCTTTTCGATCTTTTAACATCAAAGTGCTCACTTGCTCAGCCGGAGGGCTCTTTCTTTCTCTGTCTACCTCACCCCGTGGTGATTTGTCTATTTGTCCCTCACTAAGCAGGGTGACAACACCTCCCGTCGCCTTCTCTCGCTCCTGTACCCTGCGGACCTGGACAGCCACTCACCCTGTCCAGCAGAATCTCCAAATAAACATGACCTCAGCAACTCCACCCAAACGCAGCCATCTGCCCTCCTCCCTCGCCCCTCAACTGTACGTCTGGCCTCCAGGGAGTCAGGCCCAAAGCTCCAGGTTCTCCTGAACTCCTTACTCACCCAAATGGCCACTCAACGCAGCAGCAAAACCTCTGGCTCTGCCGTCAACATGCAGGGTGGGACCAAAGTAGGTGTGCGGTTGAGAGCATGCGAAACACTGAGTTTATTCTTCTATTAATTTTACTATCGTACTTTTTCCCCTACACACAACTGTAAGCCTACTTCTCCCTCACCGTTTGCCCAGCCTCCCACCACTTTTCATTGCTTCCTCTACTATGTTTTGGCTCAAGCGGCCGTCATCTCTTCACTGGATCCCTCACATGTCTTTTGTGTGGTCCTCCTGCTTGTCCCCTGGGCCCCATGACAGTCTGTTCACCACAGAGCAGCCATCTTGATCCATGTAAAGACAGGAAAGTAAAATTATGTCACTTTTCTGCTAAAACCATTGATGGCTCACCAAGTTTAAGTCACCGTAAAAGACAATGTTGTGACCACCGTCCAAAAAGCCACTATTTCCTTGAGCAGGAAAGGTTTTTCTCTAGATATGCAAATAGCTTAACAGGTAGATGCAAATGTCAGTATAAGAAATGTAGTGATAACTGACTCATCAATGACATTTGAATGGAGATTGGGATTAAAAAGTGGGTGATTAAAAAAATCAGGTCCTTGGTTCAAATGCATTTAGGTTCACTTTTGTGATCCTCCTATGTTTTATATACTTTGCTCCTCCTTGTCCCAGAAGGTTCTCCAAGAAGGCCAAAGTCCCACACCCTTGAGCACAGAATCAGTAACAGGCTAGATAGTTCATGCTGAGAAAAAACTTCAGACGGTGTGTAATGTGCATAATCCTGAACATCACCTTTCTGGATCATAGAATTGGTTAGTCTTCCCCAGATCTCCTATTCAGTCTCCTATTTCAGAAACACAAACAAACAAGCATGAATCTGTTTCCCCTCCTTTCTTCTGACAGTTGCGATTTTCCTTGGGCCTCAGTCGCCCAGGTGAGACCTGGTGCGGGACAAGGACATGCCCTACAGCTGAGCTGGGAAGCAGTGTAGGTCTCCTGGGTCCTGAGAGAGCAGCGCCTAGAGCAACACGTCCTTGCAGATGACGTCTCACCATGGCCGGCCTGAATCTATGGCAAGGGTGCGTGTCCCAGGGGCACAGACGTGGTGGTGGACACCGACGCACAAACAGAACCACGCACGGGCACGAGGCCACAGGCAGACGTGATGTTCATGAGTTCAGAGGAAGGCTGCAGCCTCAGAGTTGAAGCTGGGTTTGGAAAACCAGCTTAAGCAGAGCATGCATTTTTGAAAACTAGCATTGTACTGGGGTCTGTCCAAGGAAACAGAGTATGATGGCAGGGAAATGCCATCTGATCTAGTTGTTAGGATCCTTCCGGGACCATCCATGAGAAGTGACAGATGTGGGCCAGATGAAGCCACCCTGTACTGGAGGTGGGGCAGGCACAGGATGGGACCACAGTGGAGGGAGATGGCCCCTTTGGTGACCCATTCTTACAGCTTGACCACCCGGAGACCAGTGGTCTTACGCAGACTTTTAGTGTTTTAGGAAGACCAAATGAAAAGGGGACATCTCCCTTGATCTTTTTCACCTATAGTCAAACACGTTCCCTGAAAGAATGAGGAGAGCTGTATTCTAGGCCTTAAAAGAGTCATTAGTAGGAATTGATACACATGGAAAAAACCCTCCTGTTGAGGAAAAACAGCAAAATGGTAGGTTCCGTTTTCTAGCCTACATCTTTCTTATCGACTCGGCATGCTAGCTAATAGCAATGTCTAAGGCATGATTGTGCCATGTAAGAGACCGTCCTGTTTTACATAAACTGGGCGGCTTAAAACACGGCATTACCACTGCACTAAATGAGATGAGATTTTTTTTTCTCTCTTTCATATCTCAAGCTGGAAGTAGTCGGATTCTTCCCAAATTCCAAAAGACGTGGCGCAATACCAGACACCATGATCATGCTCCAAAGCCAAGCGCGAAGGAAGTGTGGAATTTAGGGCCCTGCCAGCTGTGCACATCTTGAAGCAATATCGTTCACAGCACCAGAGCAATGAGCTGTCCCAGCCGTCAAGTGGCAGTGTGCACGGGGAGGGGACATGGTTCTCACACGCCCCCGTTCTGTCCTCAGTCGGTCACTCTCATCCATGGTGGGTGTATCATCAACATACTTTCTGGTTTGTCACACATTTCTCTGAAGGTAGCAACACATGTATTTTAATGTGACAGGATTCATGGTTTTCTTCAATTATTTAGGCGCGTTTTGCTCCAGGGATTCGGAATAATATTCAAATCAGACAAAGGAATTAAAGCAAAGGGAAATCAATTGAAAGACTAAGATAAAGCTAAGCGTGAAGAAAGCAAAAAATGCTGTGGAGCCCAGTGCTCTGAAAGACACAAGGAAGGCCGCTGACTTGCTTTTCGCTTTCCAGTGAGCCAATGAAAATAAGAGAGCACAGTCACATCATTTCTAAATGTTTCCATAGCAATTAGATGATAAATAAATACATGCGAGATAAATACCTGCTAAGTGTTTATAATATAAGAGCAACTAGCAACTCAGGTTAGGTCCAACCATTCCCAGCACTGGGGGAGGAGGAACCACTTCTCCTAGGATCCTCATAGACTCTGGAAGGTAGAAGGCAATTTTCTTAACATCCCTGCAAGGATCTCACTCTCTGAGCCTTTCTCCCTCCTCCCAGGCCAATACCAATCCTTTAAAACTATAATCTGAAGGTGTTGCCTGGGTCTTCAATTCCCTCAATGGCTTTCCACTCTTTCTGGAATACAGGTCTGCATTATGCAAGTTACATTCAAGCTCCCTATGTGCTGTGGCCCAACGTGTGCTCTGAACTGCAGCTCAGCCAGGTCCTGCATTCAAGTCAGACTGCTCCTTGGTGGCCCTCGGAGAACCGGCACCTTTGCCTCCGACATTAGGCCACCCAGCTCATAAGACACATTTATTCACGTGATGACTGGGTGAATGTCAGTCTCTATACCATCAGCTGCAGGAGACGTGATGCCTCGTTTGTTTGTTTGCTTTGCAATTATTTTCCCTGGGCCGATCATATTTCAGGCTCAATAAAAATGGATTGAGTCCATGAATGGATAGAAAGACCAAATGAATGAATGAACAAATGCAAAGAATGAGTTTTCTATCCATCAAAATGAAACAAAATATAGTGTCAAATGAAAATGGGATTTGGGGAGAAGGGATGGGTGCAAGGTGAGGCCATTCAAACACATGACTGTGATGTTGCGACTTCAGGGCAAAGTTTAATACTGATAGGAAAGGATGAAGTGCACATCTATCAAGCAAATCCCTGAAACAATTTTGATCTCAACCAAAAATGTAATAGGTGTTGAGCAATTGAGGATTTCTAAATTCATGACTATAATTCATCATGTTTTAAATGCATTAACAATAACATTACAATGTTTGAAATCTTAAATATCAAATGCTAGGTTCTGACCATCACCAGCCTGGGTAGTTATCTGACTTTAGACTCATTGGGAAACATTTCTAAGTAAAATCACTCTGATTTCAATGTTCCAACAGTAACGTGAGGGTGGGCACCAAACTTGCTTAAAATGGATGCTGTGAGATTATGTTTCCAAAGGGCCACTTGTTATTTTAGAGGACAAGATGTAGAAGGATGATAAGTAGACATTATATGACAGAATTCCACTTCCAGCTACATTGGTGCAGTTCCTTTTAGAAGTAGGATTTTACTCAGTGAATAATCTCAGCTGTGTTAACAGAGGTGTATTATAGGAACCGAAGGGCAAATGTAACATGAACACTTTTTCACTAACTAAAAAATCTACCAAAAAAATTTATAGTTCCATGCTCAATTTAACCTCCAAGTGCCTTTTCCTGGAAAACATATCAACTTCTCTCAACTGTTTATGAATTACTCTTATTATAAGAAAAAAATGTTGACATTTGTAACATTTGCCAGTCTTGGTGGCTTGACAAAAGTCCAAAAGCAACTGAAAACATTTCCAGTTAATTTAAAAAATGAAGGGACAGTCCAGAAGAAAAAGAAAAAGGAAGAGGAAGCGGAGGAGAAGAGCTTCATGCATGGCACACAGTAGGGCTTCCGTGGAAGAAGTTTGAGTTTTGTTGAACTGACCTGTGTTGCCTGTTTTTGCTTTAGTGTGGAGAAATTATTGCCGCATAGTCAGGTAGAGAAGTGTTAATACCTCCCACCATCTAGACTGCTCGCGGAGGCCATGTAACATAAACTCATTGGAGGGAGAAATTCACCTAGGAACTGCGGAGCCTTGTTCTGGGTATCAAGATTCCTGCACGATCACGTGAAACAAGAGGCAATAAAAACCAGTTCAGGTCTCTGTAACTTTCTGATGAAAGCTGGGGACCCAAAGCCTAAGGAGAACATAAGAAGCAAGAGGAAAATGATCAAGGTAAATCCGATTTCCACCAGGAATCATGAAAGGAGACACCCACACTTGCTTCCTGGGCCCTTTTTATCATTTTGTTGACAAACAGCAGCTCCACATCGGGAAATGTTTCTTGTCTCTGTTTCCTTCCTGCTTTCTCTCTGTGCATTTTGCATTCTGTCTGTGCTCTGCACGTGGAGACAGAGACCTGACCCCTCTCCCCCGACAAAGTCCTTCACAGCAAACACAGCCCTGAAGAGCGCCCCAGGCAGAGAGTCGTGGGGACCTAGCATGATCAGTTGGTGCACTTGGGCTGGTGACTTACCACCTCTCCCCACCTATTCAGGGACCCCCGGGGCCACCCTCATGGCTCAGCCCTCTCCCTGTCCCACCTAGGCCCTGACTCTGTACTGCCTGGGTGTGAAATCCACGGTCACCACTTCTTAACTTCAAGCAAGTTACTCGCCCCTTTGTGCCTCAGTTTCTTCATCAATAACAAGGCCACTGGACAGGATTCAATGGTACTATGTGCATTGCATTCAGAACAGCCCCTGATGCATAGAAACTGCACTTTCTGTTTCAGGTCGTGTTATGTTTCTCACTTTGCAGTTACCTTTTGGGTTATTTCATATTTTTTTTCATCCCAATTCCTCAATCAGGATTTTATAAGAAAACTGAGCCCTCGTGTCCCAGAACCTGCAATGGAAGGGAGAACTTCACCTTTTTCCTATGCTACTAGAATGGTACTTGCCATTTACCATGGTTGGAAGATTGAGAAAAGAGACGAATTCCTATCAGTGTTGTGTACTTCAGAGCGGGGCCTCAGTTGAAAGGTAATCATCTTTGCTCCTAAGGGACAGACCTCACTCTAGGCCACATCCTGTGTCACTGGCCACACATTCTCCAATCAGGGGCCATTGCCAGCTCAGGGACAGTCTAGGACTACTCACCTCAGCATTGAGCCTCCTTCACCAGCGTGTGGCCAGCACCCAGCACCAGGTCTGACACTGGTGGGTACAGCAAAACCAGTTTAGTTAACCCACCAAGGAAGGGGGTAGCAAGGACTGTCATTGACACTTTATTCCCCCTTTTGCAATCCTATCTTCTTGAACTTGACTCATTACAGTATGAATGATTTTAAAGGACCGCTCTTCGGTCCCCTTTATTTGGTTCTAAAAAAATAAAATAGAAATTATGTGAAGAAACAACCCCAAAGATAACATTTCTATAGCAACCTTAGCTAATTTTTGAACATGGCTGATTTAAGACAGCCCACACCTATCTGTGCAACTATGGAAAACATGTCCCAAGTACTATGCTTTCTGATGACGAAATGTTTACGTCTGGGGAAACTGCTAGTTGACAGATCGAAGGTGATTTCCTTCCAGTAGTATACGCCTCAAATAGACTTTGGGGAAGTTCTGCCTCACAGTCTGTTCAGATGCTGAAGGTCTGACATGAGACCGATATGCTATAAGCATGGGCCCGTCAGAATGCAGAATTCCAATCCAGGGTGCAAGATTTGGCACGGGGTGAATTCTCGGTACTAAGGGACTATTCCACTCCCACCTGAGCATGGCCACAGCTGTCAGAAAGTTATTCAAAATACTATCCATCAAAAAGGGTCTTTTGAAGGTATTTGGATGCTGGTAAATTCCAGTTGAGATTCCAGGATGCTGATTCACATAAAGAAGAACTAATTTCATCTTGACAAGTTTTAGGACATTTTATTCTGGGCCGACAAGGATGGCTAAGGATAGTATATCTAAATTTCTTAGCAAGTAAGTACAAAGACATTCTTAGCATTTCTGAGATCACCACTGAGCACCATGATGGGCAGGTGGGAAGCTCAGAGGTACGTGACCAGCATTCAGGGAGATGAACTCCCCAGCCTCTCCCCTGAACCCCCCTCCCCAGACACAACCATTTGACTAGAAAGTCTGCTTTTTCCAGAAGGAAGTGTACGGAGGAGACAGCTCTAATAAGAGAGCAAACTCAGCCCTCCAACTAATTAGATGTCTCAAAATAACTAAAGAAATAATTCCTTCACTTCATCTCAGGATTTTCTTGGATTTTTACCTCACTTAATTCAGACTCAAACTATGCTTCTCTGTTATACTTCTCAAATTAGTTACTATAATTTTCTGATCTGTCTGTAAATTAGTTTTAATTCTCCAAGTCCCTATGATGGCCAAAACTGCTTTTGCTTTCTTGTCGCCTATTACATTTTGCACACTAAATGTATTGTGAACTAAGACAGAACGGCTGCAAAAGTGAACTTGACTGTGTCCGACTTGGGAATGCCTCCTGACCAGAAAACGTTGTCTTAGAGCTCTATGCGTATACATCATTTCTCTAACTACTAGAGCCATTAACTACAAAGTTACTAGGGTTTTGTTTTGAATTTTCATGAGTTCAGCTAATGAGATGCATTTCCCAAAGAACTTGCATTCAAGGAAAAGAAACGGGGCTAATTAATTCTCATTCACAGGGGGCTTCTTACAAAGAACCATATGAGTTCCTAAGGGCTATGGGGAGGAAGCGTCCAGAGTCTTCTAGGCATGTGGTAAATTGAAAGACTTGTCAGTGGCCCAACTGCCGTCACTCCCGCTGCCACTGCCATGGTCACTGGCTAAATGGCGTCACAGCATTTGTTGCTAAAGGTTCCCAGAAGCTCGTTGGCACGCACACCCCCACCCCAAGAACTGTAAAAACGTGGAGAAGACAGTCTGCGTGGCACTGCCTCATCTGAGCTTCTTTGCCACCATGCAATAAACATTTGAGCAAGGCTAAAACGTAGACATTATTTATTTCATCATCCTTCACATAAGGAAATTTAAACTAATGTAGGTTGTAACTTCTCCAAAATGAAAACTAGAAATGATTTCTATAGATTGAAATTATGTTCAGCAGTAATAAAAAAAAAAAGACACCATATTCACCATTTTGTTTTTCCTTGTATTTATATACTTGACCTTCAAATTGCATTTGCTTGATGCCTTCTGATAGATAGGTACCACTTCCCAGAACTCACTGATTGAGTTGGGCTGTCTGACATATAAATTTATTCTTCCCTCCTGCCTTCCCTGTCTTCCTCTCTTCCTCCTGACTTCCTTCCTTCCTTCCTTCCTTCCTTCCTTCCTTTCTTCCTTCCTCAAACAATGAGCCATGAAAATATTATAGGCACTACATTTGTCAATAGAAATTCACTGAAAGGTGTTTAAAAAGTAATAAGAAGTCACTTTTTCCCTGAAAAACATCAGGCAGATATCCAAAGTGTTAAGGTTTTCTCCTATAAAAGGTAATTTGCAATTACTATTTTCTCACGAAGAAATTTTAAAGCTTCTTCGGTTCAAAAGGAAACGACACATCCAGTTAGGTACTTTCCTTTTGCTCTGTGTGGCGGTTGGTTTTTACTGCTACAAAATTAATGCGAAAGTAGGAAAGTAATGGAAAACACTTTTTATAGCTGACTTTGCAGCACGTCGCAGCGTTGTTTGATTAATGCACCTGGTTCACCTTTCACTGTCTTAAAAGAAATATTTTTCTTGTTTACAGCCCACATTTCTCCCCCACCCCAGCTTAATTTAATGCAAAAACTCCCATTGATATAATTGTTAACGCTCGGGAGTTTTTGTGTCTGTTCACAAAGCATGCGGTACATTTTTCTGGGCTGCCTGCTCTATGTGTTGAAGCAGCAAGAACATTTTCCCATAGCTTTGCAAAAAAGAAAACCAAACCAGCATGGTGATTTCAGCAGCAAAAAGACTGGATTTAATTAATAACAAAGAGCTATTCTTCCAAAGATTAAGTGAAGATTTTCATGTAAGGTCCCACTCAGCGAAAAACAAAACAAAACGGGGTCTGTAATGATTATCTGGTTTTGTCAGGTAGGCTCCTAATGGCTTCATTTTATTATCTGGTAGCAAAATGTCACAGAACGTAAAGCTCTGATGGCCTGCTATGGCGTAGGGGTGATTAAAAATAACTGTTAATTAATCAGGCTTTATTATAATGAGCGCCATGTATCCTGCAATTTCCGGCATCAACATCAGGGTGAAAAGGTGGGACCCACAGGCTGTTCCCAATGAGTGATGGGAAAATATGAACACAGTTCGGAACATCCTGTCTCCAGTTTTAGGATATTGGGTTGGACTAAAATGTTGGGGTCAACCGACTCTCCAGGCTGTGCCTTTGAGTTTTGTATTTGGCAGTGGCTTTAGGCCAATGAACCCAACTGGCTTCACAGGAACCTGAAGAGACCCTGACCCAGGACCCCAAAATCATTCCTGGTCTCCGTCTTCAATGTCAGGAAGGCAACCACGGTTTTAAAGAAGATACAAAGTAGAATCACCTACCATACTGAATTCCACATATATTCACCCTCTTTCATTATGCCACAATTTTTGTTTTGGAAAATTGGAAAGGAACAGGAGTGAAAAAACCATCTGAACCAGGAGCAAGAAATTCTGGCTTTTAATTTTAGCTATATAGCATTGGGAAAAGTCATTTAACCTTTTTGGCCTCATAACCCTCTCTTTAAAGATTAAGGTTGGTCTGGGTCAGTTATTCTTAAATTTCCTGGGTCAGGAGCTACTCTGATAACCATTTGAACCTTTATCGTTGCATTCTCGGAAAATTCTGGACCTTCACAGGAATTATGCTCAGACAGACTGACAAAATTTTGTATATTTCAACAGGTTACCAATTCTTTGAAGCTTATCCAGTTGCCAGCCCGAAAACAACATGTTGGATCTTCCTCATCTTCAATTCCTCACAAAATTTATAACTTTTGAATCAGTCAGAGAGTTTCCTTGGAGGAAAGGAAAAACAAGTTTTCCAACTAACCTAGAAATTGAGTAATAAATCATTGAATAAAAGGATATGATTAACCCTCAGCTTGAGTTTTGAGGTTTCCATGGCTTAAGGATGATTATAAATAAAAGTTGTTTCCAGTGGTCTTTTGCATCAGGAGTAACTAAACTTTTTCTATAAATAAAAAATATTTTTGGCTTCCCAGGCCTTACAGTCTTTGTTGCAACCACTCAACTTGGCCACTGTAGCTTGAAAGCCGCCATAAGTAAAAAGTAAACAAATCAACAGCATGACTGTCACCCCTCGGAACCTGTTTCCAAACGCCAGCATGGGTGAGGGTCAGCCCACAGACCTCAGGCCTGATTTTGAAGGTCAACGTGAAGTGTAATGCTCTCATTCCATTTTAACTAACATTCACGTTGGTATTCTGCCCTAAAATTTTTATTTTAATTTTTTTCCTAATACTGAGGTATAACAATTTCTATAGTCTACATTCATTATTTTCACTATACTAGTGTATAGTTGAAAACAACGTGCCAAAAAGAATGCCTTTTTATTTAAAAACAGATTATGCTTTTCAGATATGTTAGATGACATAGTCCAAGAATTTAGTGATTTTAATTTGTCTAATATGGCACCCAAACATTATTTTGTATTCTCTGCTTCATGACAGTATTTTAGAATAGAGCTTTACTTCAGACATTGCTAATAGAAGAGCAATTGATATTAAGAGTGAATATGCTCCCGCCAATATGGTTTATCTAAATTTATGAGTTAAAAAGTAATAGGTGGTCACTAAAAATCTTACCACCAGACATACTATATATAGTATGGATCTATTCTATTGCTTAGACCTTTAAAAGTGGTAAGGATGACTTAGATGAGACAATAGTTATTCCAAGTAACTTTTCTGTTTGGAGTGCTTTCTAGGGATAAAGGGTGGAGGATAAATGTAATCAAAGTTTTAAATGCACAGCATTTAAAATCTTGCCAAGCGTCATTGTATTATATTGAAACTAGCAGCATCAATCCAAGGGTGTATTTATTGTTTGTGTGCCTTATTATTTTTAATTGAATGTATTGGGGTTAGTAACATGGGTTAATAACATAATATAGGTCTCAGAGGTACAATTCTATAACACATTATCTGTATATCGTATTGTGTGTTCACCGCCCCAAGTGAAATTTCCTTCTATCTCTTTCTTTCTTTTACCTCCTCCTACTTGCCTCCACCTCCTTTTTCTCTTGTAACCACCTGCCTAGGAGTTGTTTTGGTTTGTTTCAGTTTTCGTTTTTTGCTTAATGCTTCATCTTTTCATCCATCCCCACTACTGTGCTGTATTTTTAATAAAATGCTTTATCCGTAAGTCTTTTCATTGTGTATACAAGTTTATTTTTTTCACAATTCTGTCTGTAAAGAACATTGCATTCTTCTGAGAGGAATAGATTAATCACAACATAACTTAAATTTTTTTGGTTTTCAGAGGATTTTACAGATTTAATGCTCCACTCTTGTACATTAAAATCTAAGGTTCATTTCTCAGGGTTTAAGAGTTGATGGGTATTTTTTGTTTTGTTTTGTTTTTTATATATATAGTGCCTTTACAACATCAATTATTTTTATTTTATACTTTATCCTGAGATAAAGATTTTGAATGCTAATTGAAACTCCGGTCTTGTTACTGCCAAGAAAAGCTTAAACCTTAAACCTTCACCTTGTTATATATAGTCTCTTACATTAGCAGTTCAAATAATGTCTTATGGAAGATGTCTTGGATGAGGAAAAATACCCTTGGTCCATAGAAATTGTATACTCATCATTGTTTTTCCAGATCTCACAAATCTGCTGAGAACTTTCCACAATCCTTTTTCCTTTTCTCCCTTAAACACTTAAATTGCCATTTTTTTTCTGGAATCTTTTTCCAAAGCCCTAAATTTTATGATAAATCATCTCTCCCTGTTTCCCTCAAGTTCCTAATTTTCTTTATTTCTCTTTTTGTTGCATTTTGCATCTCTGTTGCTCTCTGCAATATTGATCAGAAATACAAAGTAAACGAGGACTAATATAGCTATGAGAGAAATGTATTGGTCTGCAGTCTAGGACGTTTAAAATTATCTCTGATGTAAAATATCCTAATATTCCTTCCTCTCTTCTTTCAGCCCTGACGCAGATGGGGGTGGTAAGCTCTTGCCTCTTTACAAGGGAATCTTGGAGTTTCGGGTGCCATTTTCAGAAGAGCAGGTTGAAACACAAAGACCTAGAAAATTGGTCTTTATCTTTAATCAGGCTTAAAGTGAACTAAAACTACCTGCTTTAAATTTCAGTGGTAACAATACATAACTTTGATCTCGTATAGCTGTTCTGGGAATCAAATGAGATGATAACAAATTAGATAATATAATCCTAGCCTGATCCGAACACTGAAAATTCTTCTATGCTTTATAAAAAGAAAATTGTGGAGATAATTTTGCATTTTCTGCTAGGAAAGGGCGGTCCATATCTTACCCCAAAAAGGGGGAAGAAAATAAACTTCCTGTCTAAAATGGAAATGGTTTGTTAAATTACCTTTAAACTAAAAGTTGATGGATGTAATACAACAATAAAATTAAATTAAAAAAAACTAAAAGTTACCCTGCACGGATAGAACAGGGCACGTCTCTCCCTGACTGCTCTACCTTTGGCCAGAACAGGGAGCGGAAACCACTGCAGGGCTGAGTCTAAGAAGGTGAGGAAGCACCCAAAATTATGCATCAATGAATATTTTTAGTAAGCGATCCTTTCCTTGCCATTTTATTTTGGGCTAGAGAAGCTTAAAAGAACATCCCAAGAACAAAGGATATAAACGTGTATGCGGGTTGAATTCCTACTATGTGCTATGCAACGTGAGCTCACTTCTCATGCGTCATCTCACTCATTCTTTATATAACAACCCTTGTGAACGTTGTCAGCTGACACCAAGCCACGCTTGTGGCACCAGGACTCGGAAATAAGGGAAACTCGTTGGCCCTGACAGGTGAGCAGGAAACCGGCACCAAAGGGGTCGCGGCCCCACCTGCTGCAATGACTTCTGCACCTGTTGCTTGCCGGGGCTACCTGACACCCCAAGGGTCCCCGCTGTGCCTTAGCAGGTGGCTCTGCCAGTGGCCGCAGGGGGCCTCTCTAGTGACAGGGGACTGGCGCTGACTCTGCCTCACCCACAAAGACATCTTGTCATTCCCTGTCCTTGTTCTCACCAAACAAGCTTTTCATCCTAACTGGGTTTCGGTCAATTGGAGAAGAATGAAGGAGTCATGGAGGCAGGAGAATTCTCCTTCCCAGAGTGGGCCTGCTTCTCAAGTGCATGGCTTGGTCTTCTGGCTTTCCCACAGGCGACGGTCCAGTGTCTGGCTAACGTGAGTGAGCTTTTGAAAGCTGTGTTCACTCTAACGTGCCAACAATTCATGTGCCTGCCCAAGGACCCAAGCAAAAGGGTTTCTGGTGAATTCACTGAACGTCCACCAATATAGTTTCTTTGGAAAACTATTGCCCACCTCCCAAGTTTGCTAATTAACTCTGCCTTCCCTTCCTGCAAACTTTTCCGTTCTTGAGATCAATGCAAACAGACTAGTTTAGGGGGAGGGGAGGGAATACCTGGTAATATAATTGCCCAAAATGGCAATTGGAAGTTTCGCAACTCATCACCTGCATGTGACCCAAGTGTTGGGAATTTACCAAGTTGTTCACAGTACGATCAGAAAAAGTCCAAAATCAAAACCTAAATTAAAACAGAAGAGAGTAGGTAGGATGGAGAGGTAAATCTCTGAATTCCATTGGAAGGTACAAGGAGCCAGAGGTAGAGTATCAGAGTATGCCTGACTGTGTCCAAGGCTAGAACTGGACAGGATATCCATACCAGGTTACCCGCAAGAACAAAATGAAGAGGCCACCTACAGAGTGGGGGAAGTGTTTGTAAACCATTTCCCTGTTAAGGACTTAATATCCAAAATACCTAGGGAACATGTACAACCCAGAAGCATAATAATAATAATAATAATAATAATAATAATAATAAAAAGCAAATAGTCCAATTACAAAATGGGAAAAAGACCTTCATAGACATTTTTCCAAAGAAGATATTCAAGTGGTCTATAAATACATGACAAGATGCTCAACATCACTAATCGAACCCATGATGAGATGTTACCTCACACCTGTTGGAGTGTCTACTATCAAAAAGACAACACGTAAGTGCTGGAGAAGATGTGGAGAGCAGGGGACATTGTCCTAGCGTTGGTGGATGGTAAAGTAGTACAGCCACGATGAAAAACAGTGTGGAGGTTCCTCAGAACAGCAAACACAGGACTGCCGTGTGACCCAGCAACCCCACTTCTGGGTATTTATCTCAAGGAAACAAAGTCACTGGCTCAGAATGACATCTTCACCCCCAGAGTTACTGCAGCATTATTTATAACAACGAAGATGGAAACAAACTAAGTGCCCATCAAAGGATGAATAAGTAATGAACATGTGGTGTGTGTGTAATGTAATGATAAATAATGAAATATCATTCACACATTTTTAACAACAGGGATGAATCTTGAGGGCATTATGCTAATTGAAATAAGTTAGAAAAAGACAAATACTGTGTGATCTCACTTACATATGGTATCTAAAACACAAACTCTTGGAAATAGAACTCTGTTGGTGGTTGCCAAGTGTGTGTGTATGGGGGGGTGGAGGCAGAATAGGTGAGGATAGTCAGTGGGCTCAAATGTCCAAATAAAAGACGAATAATTTCTGGGGATGTACTACTGAACAGCCTGGTGACCACAGTTAAAAATAGTGTATTATAGATTTGAAAGTTGCTAAGAGAGTTGATCTTAAGAGTTCTCACCACCACCACAACAAAAAAATTATAACTATGTGAGGTGACAGATGTGTTAACTATCCTTACTGTGATAACTATGTACCAGTATAAACATATCTCAGATCATTATGTTGCACACCTTAAACTTACATGACGTTATATGTCACAGTAAAAGTAGAAAAATTAACTGCAATAGCAGTGAAATAAAGAAACTCTCCCAAGATTTTGTTCCACAGTTACTGAAAATGCATGATGTTTTAACCATTGCCTTTTAAAACCTTGAAATGTCAGGTGCATGACATAATCTTAATTTGTTCAGTTTGTAAATGAAAGCAATTGAACCTAGTGTAAATTCTCAGGTCCCCAAATACAATTTTATGCATTCAGCTGTGTGACTAAAAATACTAATTTAAACCCATCTTTCACAGCTTATATTTTGTCCATATTAAAAAGATATCAAGGACTTCACCTTTTGATTGAATTTATGTTGAGAAATTAGTCATCGTTTATCCATCTCAGAATCTGAAAATGTCTTAGGTCCAGCCCAAGGCATATCTTGTCTGCTGTCTTTTGTTGTTTACTGTAGCCCACTAAGACACCCACTTTTTAATCTATTTTATTATACTTTTTATCCTCATTCAAGAATATTGTTTTCAGTGCTCTTTGGGAGAGGAAGGGAGGGAGGATTTGGAGGAGGGAAGAGAGGGAAGAGGAGAGGGAGAGAAACATCAAAGTGAGAGAAAAACATCAATTGGTTGCCTTTCAAATGTGCTCCTACAAGGTATGGGGGGGGGGTTCACCCACTATTTAAACTCAGTGCCTTTAAAATTGTATGAGGACCTCCTCATCTAGTATTGTCACATGGCTTTGAGACATCATTTGTCTCTAGAATCACTCTCCTTAATCTGCAGGTCGTCATAAAACACACACTTTCAGATTCACAGCATCTTAAAAGCTTCTGAGAGTTTAGGTTTTGAAAGCTTTTAAAATGGTTCATTGATCTAAAATGCCTGTTGGGAAGGTGTAATTTATGTTTCCCGGTTATGATTGCATTGTCTGTAGTAAATCTATATTATTCTGTCTGCAGTAATCAATATTCTTTTGAAGTTTGACAACTTTATTTTCCACCATACTAAGTATTTTCTCTTATTCCACCACTTTACACATATCATATTGTAGCTGGAAAACCCAAAAAATAAATGAAAAGGGGGAAGAGGCACATTATATATAAAATTATGATTATTTATTTTATATTTTATTTTAGCTAAGGCAGATGATGTCAATTTCTTAATCAAACATGATGTCAATAAGAAACTTCATTGACTACTACTGATCAAATTTTTTCCTAAAATCTCAATAGCTAATTAACACTGAGTTTAGCATCAGATAAGAACTGAAGTGAGTCTAAGTTATTTGATTCTTTTTTAAATCAGCAAATAAAAGCTCCATTACACCTAGAAAATAAAGAACTATGTCAAGGGTACAAGTTGGTGTTAATGGATTTGACCTCAAGAGTAGTGTTAGCCTTTGTGGTTTTATTTTTCAATGTTTTAATAACTTTATATGCACTCTATGTGAATTAGAAAATGTGCACATATTTTCTGTCACTAAAACAAAGCATCCCACAACCTCTGCACCAACTGTCCCACCCACATCAATTAGACCAAGATTGAAATTGGTGACAATGCAGATTTTGCAATGCAATGATTCAGACTTCAAATTAATTGTCAATCACGTAGGTAATACAGATTATAAGAATATAATCCCCCTATAGGATTGCATAAAGAGAATTTTTTCTTGAGGAGAGGAAATCCGCTTTCTACATGTTTATTTCCCCTACACTGGCACTTATTTTTAAGAAGTTGCTCAAACATCTAGCCCCTGTTCTTGGCTTGTAAGTACCGCTCTCCAGGGCGAGGAGGTAGAGATATTTGGAGGAACAGCAGATTCCACAGGGGGACAGGAAAGCACAAGGTGAAGCTGGGCTGTCCTTTGGCGTCAGAAGTGAGATGTGTTCAAAAAGTACGGTGTCCTGTCACAAGGAAGAGAAGCTCCAGTGGCCAAAGGAAGAACAATAAGAGTAACAGGTGGCAGTATTGGATTATTACAGGTACGATGAACTAGATATCTATGAGCCCACGCTGATCTGAAAGTATAACTGAGTAAATAACTAAATGGGGAATGGGATATCTTTTCTCAGAGGAAAAAAATTCAGCTAATAAATGCCGAAGGAATAAGGGGAGTATAAAATCACCATGATAACAATAACAATTGTTAGAGGCAAGATCCACTAATGCATACTAAAAATTAGTGGGCAAAAATTTCAGGAGAAGGCAGGGAATCATGTCAAAGGTTCTCCCCCCAACATATCAATCAAATATAAAGATAAAAACAGCCACTATAGTAGAGAAACTCAGCAGAAACTACCAATGTGACCATAGTTAAATATCACTACCAATAAGACTTACAAGACCATGTACTTCCTGAGAAGGACCCAGAATCCTACTTGTTGTTTTAGGTAAAAATGTAGAATTTAAATCTGGTCATAAGAAAACATAAGACAAACCCAAATTCAGAAACATGCCACCGAATTACTGACTAGTCAGGGGCTGGTAAAATTTCCTAAGTCATGTAGCCTAATAATAGTGTATCACTGATCATGTTTTGGTTATTTATAACTGTATTGTGATTAGGTAAGTTGTAAATATCAGGAGAAACTGAGGGGTATGCAAGAATTCTGCACGCCTTGCCATTGTAAGTTAAAACATTTCAAAATGAAACGTATTTTTGAAAGGGTGCTCATCATGGGTTTAGAATTTACCACCCATCGCTGGGAAGAAAACTCACTGCGATGAAAATCAATTTTATTAAGTACTGTGGGAGAGAACGGATAACTGAAAGGCATTTCTAGACAAATGATTCAGCAGTGCATTGCATAATGCAAATTGTGTACAGAAACCAACCACCTGAGGGCTTCTCGACTGAGGTCAACAGAAGAATAAATGCCGACCGTTTTCCTGGAATAGCAGGCACGGGCCCACCCATGTGTGCACACAAGGAAACTGACTAATAAAGAAAGCTAACGTCTATGTGCGGGGCACCTCACATCTCCCGGCAAGGACCTGAGTTACATATCCCATCTGACCCCTTTGAACGGGGGAGCCACACCCTCAAGGTTCCACGGGGAAAAGGAAGCTGAAGCTGGACCCTAACGGGGGCTGATGCAACTCAAAGCCCACGCACCTGACCGCAGGCAACACGGATTTTCTCCCAACTGTGCAACGGTACAGGGAGGCTGCGGCCGAAGGTCGAGGTTTGCGCCATCCACGGCTGGAGCAGGATCCGCTATCCGCGGTTGCAGTGCAGGTTTTCTCTTTGAGGAGCAGCACAAGATCACAGCCTTGAGATCACCCTCTGCTGAATCACTCACCATACACTGTGGTCTCAGGACCCCCATCCACCCTGCTGAGCACTGGGGCCTCTGCAGAGGTTACAGCCCCACCCAACGTCAGAGGGCGCCTTGCTAAGCCACAGTAACACAGGCGGCTGGGACGTTCCCTGGGTCCTTGGCCACTGGCTGGCTGACCGTGTTTGGTGCCTTAAAATTGCACTGGTTGGATCCTTGTGCTTTGTATATAAACCCCGTGATAGTCCTTATTTCCTCTCCTTGGAACTTAAAATAGTGTGTAAACGTTTCCGTACGTGCAGCCTTTAATCAATCTTAGTGGTGTGCTGCGACACAAACACATGATTCATTCATGAAGAATTGGCAGGAGAAGAAATACCTGTGATTCACCACGACAGAAAACGGCATATAAAATAGAAGGAAAACACCAAAGAGCAAAAAGGACTATGAACTAACCCCCTCGTGTTCTACTACCATGAGTTAGCAACATTGGCTTTCTTATAGGTAAACATTGCTCCACATGCCAACGCTGTGTTGAATAACGTCTTTTTAGATCTAAAGTTCTCATGTGTTTCAAATATGTAAAGTAAAAAGCGGGGTTTTCCAGTTCATAAAACATTGGGGAAGCAAGACATTAGCCTGCATACTTAGCCAACAGTGATCTGCAAATTTCCTACCCACGGGACTGGAAAATCTGAAGTGCCAACTACTAAGATATGCAGCACCCGTTGGGGACCGCCAGCTGGAAAAGCCCTAAGAAGACTAAGCCAAATGCTAATTCCTCAATATTCCCTCTCTTCCTCTCTTTAAATCTCCAATTGAAGGAGTGAGGGGATCATATCTGACTGTTGAGGGACTGTTTTTTTTTTTTTTAGCAGTTTCTGCCAAAGCTTGAAATAACAGTCCCATGATTTCTGGTCAACATAATGAACTTTCGTGACCTTCAGAAAACATTGCAACTTCACTACACTCACAATAGGTTCATTCGCTTTTAGA
Organism: Noctilio leporinus; assembly: GCA_004026585.1. Taxonomy (NCBI): domain Eukaryota; kingdom Metazoa; phylum Chordata; class Mammalia; order Chiroptera; family Noctilionidae; genus Noctilio; species Noctilio leporinus. The sequence continues at coordinate 51,145 of PVIW01000129.1, forward strand.
AAAAAAAAATGTGATAGGAAATGAATAAGAGTTCGTTGGATGATAGTGTATTTTCTTCAATTTTTATTTGATCGGTTCTGAACATTATCTTGCCATGGCTGGAGAATCTCTGATTCCACTCTAATCAGTTTGATGGGGGTGAGAAGCAAGAAAGTCATTTAGTCCTTTAACATCTTTGGCCTTTAGTTTATCTGCAAAATAAGAACTCATGAGTAGATAAATACTAATGTGCAGTTCAGTTTTTAAAGAAAAAAGATTCTAAATTTAAATTTACTATTTATAGAAAACAGATACTGACAGTTTGTGTTTATAGAAATGTGTTTTCTTACAGTGTTTTATAACTTTTAAACAGTTAAAAATAGAATTCAGCCCTGGCTGGTAGCACAGTGGACAAGGCACCGGCCTGTGAACCCAAAGGTCACAGGTTCGATTCCCCAGCCAGGGCGCATAACCAGGTTGCAAGCCAGGTCTCCAGTCAGGTCTGTGGCTGGAGGCAGGTGAAAAGCAGCCATACATTGATGTCTCTCCCTCTCTGCCTCTCTCCCTTCCCCTCTTTCTAAAAATAATAAAATAAAATCTTTAAAAAAAAATTCTCCAGATAACTTGAGGGTGATGTTAGTTTATCCACATCCATAGTTGGTGAAAGAAACACAAGTTTACATAGTAAGCTGAAAATGGGAAGCTCCAGGTCATATTAAGCCCTTCATGAGTCTCCAGTTGCCCAGTTTTATGCCATTTTTCTGTATAAAAGACCTTTTCCTTAAGATCTTTCATAGGCACTGAATGCATGTGAATGAAGCTTTGTCATAGAACTAACAAGAAGAAAGGAGTGGAGACAGTAATTTATGTATGGCTGAGTCACAGAGGGTTTCTTTCATTAGACATGTGTCCAACACCCTTGCTTTGCTCCCAACACTTGGACACACTAGTCTGCACATGACACTCTGCCTTTTCTGCCCCCTCCCAACTTCCTACAACTCCTTCTCCCAATCGGCTGCAAAAACTGGAGCCTGTGACTGGACGTGAATCACGGAATAAAAAGCAAACCCATTAGAAGAATGAAGGTTAGTGGAAAGTGTGTTGGGTTTTCTTTTTGCTTCAGCGCCAGCAAATGTTCCTTTTCCTCCTTGTTTGAGGGTGAGAACTGGGCCTGAGATTATCCAGCTATTTGGTAAATGTTGCTTCCAGCACAATTTAGAGCAGGTTTAGATGGTCAGACCTGATAAGGCCTGCCTGGGGTCTAATTCCTGGGTCTGGGGTTTCTTTGGCCTCAGCAGCATTCAGTGTCCTGGACAAAGGCAAAGCAGAAGCCTGCTGAGTGAACACTGTGTCTTCATGTAAAATAGTGAAGAAACCTCTTGGCACGTATTTTGAGACAGCAGAACCTGACGTTCACTGATCATAATTCTTTTACTTCTAAGTGGGAACCAGGGATTGCTTCTGTCACCTGGGACAGGGCACAGATGCCTCCAAGGAGGTAGCCATAGTGCAGCTCATTCTTCGTCCTAGACATTCTATAGTGGCACTCCTCACAGATACGTACTAAAATACTCTCAAACTGGATGAATGTGACACTAACTGTATGTTTCCCTACAAAATAACTCATGTCCTTTCACTCCCTTAATGACTGGTTTCCATAATGCTCTTTACTTGACCTATTTTTCAGTGATACATTTATTTTTTTTTTTGCCTTGTTAGAAAATTATACAATAAGCAAGTGATTTGCTGTTATCATTTTGTCCCAATAAAATTAACTTCATTTTTGTTCATTCACGTACTATGCGTGTATATTATGGTTAAAACAAAATGCTAGGTTAAAAATACTAAACAATCTTTATTGAGTGAAAGTTGGTTGAGTCAAGTCAGTATCTATATTCTTACTTTTTTATGAGATGATTCAGGTAGCAGGTCAGCCAACATACTCATCAAACGCTTTGTGTGTGCATGTATGTGTTTGTGTGTGTGTGTGTGTGTGTGTGTTTTACCTTTGGACCCCTTCACTCATTTTTTTTCACCCTCCACCTCTCCCTCTAGCAATCTGTCCTCTGTGCCTATGAGGTTGGTTTATTTATTTATTTTTTATTTTCATGTTTTATAGAATCCACATATAAGAGATTATAGGATATTTGTCCTTCTCTGACTTACTTCATTTAATGTGATGTCCTCAAAGTCCATCCATACTGTCACAAATGGCAATATTTCATTTTTTATGGCCTAATAATATTTCATTTCATATATATCTGTATATACATATACAGCATTATGCATATGTAAATAGATCCTATTTCCTTTATCCATTCATCCATCAATAAACACTAGGATTATTTCCATACCTTGCCTACTGTAAATAATGTTGCAATGAACATGGAGTGCATATCTCTTTTCAATTTAGTCATTTGATTTTGGATAAATATACAGAAATAGAATTGAAGGATCATGTGATAGTTCTATTTTTAATTTTTTGACAAAACCCATCAAAATTTACTAAGGTTCCCTTTTCTCCACATCCTGTGTAACACTTGTTATTTTGTATCTTTTTAATAAAAAACATTCTAAGAAGGGTGAGATCATATCTCATTGTGGTTTTAATTTGCAGTTCCTTGGTGATTAATGAAGCTGATCATTTTCCATGTACCTATTGACCATGTATGTATTTTCCTTGGAAAAATGTCTATTCAGATCTTCTGCTCATTAAAAAAAAAAAGATTGTATTTTTGTTGTTGTTGTTGTTTTGGGGGGATTTTTTTTGTTTGTTAGTTTGTTTTTAGTATTGAGTGGCATCAGTTCCTTTACATTTTGGATATGAATCCTTTATCAGAAATATGGACTGCTTTTTTGTATTGTTGATGGTTTCCTTTGTCATGCATAATTTTTTGTTTGATTTAGTCTTGCTTTTTAATTTTTTCTTTTGTTGCTTTTACATTTAGTGTGAAGCCTTTAATACATTTTAAACTGATGTTTTGTTTATGGTGTAAGGTAGAGGTACAGTCTCCTTCGTTTGCGTATGGCTGTTCCAATGTTCCCAACATAATTTATTGAAGAGATTGTCCTTTCCTCATTGTATATTCTTGGCTCCTTAAACATAACATCAATTAATTGAGCATATACGTGTGGGTTTATTTTGGGATGTCTATGTTTCTCCTTGATGTATGTGTCTGTTTTTATGCTGGTACTGTATTGTTTTAATTACTATAGCATAATGATAGACTCTGAAATCAGAGAGTATAATGACTCTAACTTGGTTGTTTCTGAAGGTTGCTATTCAAGGCCTGTTGTGGTTCTAAGCACATTTTAGGGTTGTTTGTTTTACTTCTTTGAAAAATGCCATTGGACCTCTGACAGGGATTGCAATGAATCTGTAGATTGCTTCGGGTAGTACAGAGGTTTCAACACCTTTGATTTTTGTTCCATCCCTGAGTATAGAATATCTTCCCATTTACTTCTGTGATCTTCTATTTTTCTTAATGAATACATTTTTCTCTTTTTTTAATCTCATAAAACAAGAGTAATCAGGATAATTGCTTGGAAACAAAGGCAACTTTAAGGTAGGAAGTTGACAGATGGTTAATGAAAAGAAAGAGGCTAGAGAGAACCTTAACTTTATATTTCAGGGCCCAGTTTCACACTAGACTGTTAAATGGCCCATTGTCCTTACAAAGAAAATGCTAAAACCCCTGGCTGGGAAAACGATGAACAATTGTCACACTGCCAAGATTCTGACTTCTTAAACTGTAGGAGTCAGAATACTTATCAAGCTGAGGACCTGGTTCTCCTCTAAGTATAACAAACTCTGACTGTGAATGGCCCAGGTCTGCAAGTCTCTGTCTGGAAGGAAGGGAATTTAACCTATGGCTCTGATTTTCTTTAAGTCATTACCAGATTATAAAGCAGACTTTTTTCCCCTACATCTGCCTGATCAAGAAGAGTTAGATGTTTTCATTTTCTTCAAGCTCCAAAGAAACAGGATAGTCCCAGCAGTTTACTTCTACAAATGGCTTCTGCTTAGTATAATGATTTTTTAAACACCGCTTGGTAAATCCTGTGCTACAGAGAGCAAGTCACCCTTTCCAACATGCCCACGCTGAGCTGCGCTGTGCTCCAAGGAAGCTGTCTAATGAGTTCCAAGGGTCCTGTGATTCGTCTTCTGGGACCGTCCTCCTGCCGAGTAATTAACAAGGCTGGTGACCTTGAGGAGCTAAAAACGGTTCTCTTCTTTGTGTACTTAGAAAACAAAACTGCTTGTAAAAGTGTTTTTGTTCCTAATTCTCTCCTATCCACGCACGTTAAACATTCATGTTTTTAATTATCTTTCAAAAATTCTAACTAAGGCATCTATCCATGAATCAAATATGAAGCTGAAGCCAGTGTGTAGAGGACAGCGAATCAAGCTTCGTAAAAGTCATGCCACAAGTGAACTACATGTACAGTTAAGAAAAACAGTGTGAGTTTTGGGAGAAATGCAGCCAGTAACGAGGACCTTGGTGTCGCACTTTCCTCATTGCGTCCTCTGATGGAAGTTCCTTCTCGGTGTGAATACTGACAGTATCTATTATATTACTATTAACATAACGTCTTTGGTAAAATGAAGTAAAAAAATCACCATCTCCAGGTTTGATGTGGGACACACAGGTGACAAAATGCATTCAGCAGTAACCAATAAAGAGCGGAAAACCCCTTAGGACTTGAGCTGTAGTGCAAGTCGCCACGTCTGGGATTTGGAAGTTGTTCTGTAATTATTTGTTGTTGGCCTCGGGAGTGTGTTTCCTGTATTTCCTGCCTTTTACCCAGAATGTAATTTTGCTTGGGTGGTGACCATGTGTGCATAGGAGCCCCATGGGAAGGGGGCATGTGCAGTTTTCATTGTAATTTGATCAATACCAGTAAACAGTTTGTCTGAAAGCTATTCATATAAAAATAAACAATTATTTAGTATTTTCTTCCAATGCTCCGAGATGTGAACAATTCACGCACAGGGGAGAAAGTGTATGGGCTACAAAAATTGACAAACGACCAACAAATGGTTTTCACCCAAGAAATGGTCTTTCTGGGAACACTCCCCGCACCCCCACGTTATATTAAAGCATCAGAAAAAAAACTGACAGTGAATCAATTATCATCAGTGGCTTATTAAAATACAAACTTGGCTTCATCATGTGAAAAATCGGGTAGAAATGAAACCAAGGTCCGACTTGAGTTTAAATGGGCAGGATAATCCAAATGTAATTACACATCAGTCACTGTAAACATCCTGGGACACTTACTAGGCTGTCCCTCAGGCCTCCCCCTTAGAAACGGGGGGATCCTGGTAGGCTAACGCTTTTGTCTCCCCACCTCGTTCTGTCATTTCTTTTTTTCTTTAATATTTTATTTATTATTTTTAGAGAGAAGGGCAGGGAGGGAGGAAGAGTGGGAGAGAGACAGCCATGTGTGGTTGCCTTTCACCTGCCTCCAGCTACAGACCTGGCTGGAGACCTGGCTTGCAACCTGGTTCTGTGCCCTGGCTGGGAATCGAACCAGCGACCTTTGGGTTCGCAGGCCATTGTCTATCCACTGAGCCGCCAACCAGCATCTTATGCCCCTTCAAATTCATCTTACAAACAGACACTAGATGACAGATAACATGCAACTAAATGCCATAGTGTCCACAGTCCCTCATTCAATCAAGACACTGCAAGGCCACACGCTGCACACGACCGCCTTGATGTGGCCTCAGTCTGTGTCCCTTGCTGCTCTGTGTCTCAGACACTAAACAGTCTAAAAACACTGAGCACGGACATGCCCGGCATCATGCCTGTCATTACAGCAACCCTAGAAATTAGCATAGCACCTTCAGCACAACAATAGCTTCATAAATATTTTACCTCCTTAACATGCCTTGAATAGATTGGCATCACCCCATGCCCACTGACACATCAGCCAAGTCAGGCTCTTGGCTGAAAGTCTCATTCGATACCCAACTCCAGTCTCAGCTCTACTTCCTACGGACAGGATCGTTTCAAACTGCGACTCCGATCATGCCCTTTCTAGATGTGGAGGTTTCCCAGTGAATCGGGGGTAAAGCTGAGCCCGCTCACCGGACTCCTGCCTCCCTTCCCCATAAGACAGGCTATGCCAATGCCCCAGGGGGCCCTCCCTCCCTCCCCTCCGTGGCTAAACCCGCCTACTCCCCAGGCCTCAGTTTAAATACCGCCTTGTTAGCGTGGCCATCCGAGACCCTCTTGACTAGGTTCAATTATTTCTCCCCGCTTTCCCATACCACGGCTCCGCGGTGCTCATCACACTCATAATTATTTGTTTAATGTCTGGGACTTCCTCAGAGGCGCTCTCCCTAATCCCCTTAATATGGGGAAGGATGGGTATTAAACATTCTCGCAGGTCATCGTCATGCTCCTCAGCAGGCATCACAGTTCAATAAGCATTTGCTGGGCTGAATTGAAAATGTGTCCTCAGTCCTCAAGGAGTTGTGAGATTGGGCTCTAGCTGTGCCTCTGTGCTTCCAGCCAACACACATTTTCTGGGTCCCAGCTCGCCTCCCCGCAGCTCCAGGACCCTTTGCTGATCAGTCTGTCACGGCACTTCCTGGCATGTATGATGGTTACCTACTTTTGGATCTGTCTTATTAGACTGTAGTTTCTGTGAGGTTGGGGATAATGTTTCGTGTTCCACATTCCAAGGGTACAGGGACCAACACAGACACACGCAATGAATATTTATTGAATGAATGGATAAGTGGCTACATGTAAGCTAGGTGTTAGGCGACCTCTTGTTTCCAAGTAATGTGCCCTCTCTATTCACAGGGAGGGACATCTCAGTGGCAAACCTGTGTGGACCAAAGAGCTGGGACTCCTGTGGGCACCTCCCTCCCATATACTTACAACCAAGGCTTGACATTCACTGGATACAAATGATTCCAATGAAATTGTTTCTGAGGCCCTTATAAAACCAGTGATCAAAACATAAATGAAACTGAATTATGAAAAAGTGAATAAAACAGATTTATTTTAATCCTAAATTTGTACACTGAGGATGAGATCCATTAGACATGCGTGCACACACACACACACACACACACACATAGAAAATGTCCCTCCAGAGTAGATGTCCACAGCCCAATCTCCTGACACTTTATAGTTACCTCTTTCATAAAATGAAGAAACCAATTGCCACCTCAAAGTCCGCTGTGTCACAGGATGTGTGATGACAAGTATAAAAGGCTTTGCAGGCATGAGTTAAGGGTTTTGGAAGGTACCCTGGATCGTCTGGGTGGACCCAATACAATCACAAGAAATGAGGATAGTGGAGCAATTTGAACTTGGTGTCCTGCTGGCTTTTTTTTTTTTTTTAAGATTTTATTTCATTATTTTTAGAAAGAGAGGAAGGGAGAGAGGCAGAGAGGGAGAGAAACCTCAATGTATGGTTGCGTTTCACCTGCCTCCAGCCACAGACCTGACTGGAGACCTGGTTTGCAACCTGGTTATGTGCCCTTGCTGGGGAATCGAACCTGCGACGTTTGGGTTCGCAGGCCGGCGCCTTACCCACCGTGCTACCAGCCAGGGCTCCTGCTGGCTTTGAAGAGGGAGGAGGAAGGGGGCTGGGAGCCAATGAGGACAAGCGGCCCCTAAATCAAGGAACGACAAGAAAATAACTTCTCCCTGGGGAAGCCTTAGCCTTGTTCACACCCTGTTTGTGACCCTGTGAGATTTCTGCCGTATAGAACTGCAGCTCTGTGCTGTTTTAGGCGCATGAATTTGTGGTAGCTTATACAACAGCAATAAGAAATGTATAACTACTTTATTTATGTATATATTATTAATGTAAAACTGCAGAGGATTCCAATGTGATTTTTTGAAAAAAATTACAAATAGCAATTTCAAAAATAAACTTTCTGGACCTAGTATAATTTTACGAGATTTTACAATTTGGGAACATTTCCATATCTAATATGAAACTTCCCCAAATTTCCATTTATTACCTCCGTATGTCAGAATACTATGGTAATAAATACAATTCATCTCCTTCCCATCTACAATATTTTAGTTATTGTAAATGGTCAATATATTTGTGATTATCTTCTATGAAACTTACAATCAGACTATAACCTTTACTCATGTAAGGCAATTTTATTCCAAAAACAACAATAATTACATCTGCAAATATTTTCCCACCATATCTAAATACCATGATTGCTTTTAATATCAGAAATAAGAACATTCTTTCACTGACAACCAGTTACATAGGAAAGATTACCCCAAATTCCTCATTATTACATAGTTCATATTAAAGATAACAAAGATAATTAATTCAGAATATTTACATAGTTGTCAGTTGGCATGCTCAAATAAAATTTAATATATACTAAAAATCACAACCAACCTTCACTCATGCATCATGGATTGTGGTTTATTGTTTTCACTGGCATAATTGAGTCCTTGTTGTGTAACAAAAAATATGCAGAAGATTTATATGAACCATTTACCATAACTTGCACCACATATTATTTTTAATATGCTCTTTCAGGAGGATATGTGGTGAAGGCCACAGAAGAAAAATAAAAGTTGTTTCTCTTCATAGTTTGCTCAAAGAAAAAATAGCATTTGAAATATTAGCCTTTAAAATATTTTAGGTCAGAAAGTTTGAGGTTAATCTTATTTTCCCAATGGTTTATGATAGAAAGAGAGATAATGGTCTCAGTGACTTTTTCGGTTTTATAAGAATTGGATTTATATTCCCAAATAAATATATGAAGGAAGAAATAGTCTTTAAAAGATTTAAAGGATCTAAAATAATGAATGAACTGAAGTGCAACTTAAGTAGTTGGTATAATTGGAGATATCTAAGTCTAATCTTCGTTCTACTATAAATCTCTTAAGGACAGGACCACTTAAGTAGTTCTCAGATGTTATCCAACACCCATTTGTAATGACAATATTCAGTAGGATCATTAAAATCATTTAGATTTAGTGATTTTAATGATATTCCCATGGATTTCTAAACAAATAATTAAAAAACATATTCCATAGATGAAGACTATATCAGCATTCCTAAAAATATTATTATTATTCTTTTAAATCGGTTCATTAAATATTCTAAATGATATGAAAAAATGTATTCTGTGCTAAATATGCCCAAGAAATTCTTGATATAAAATATTGATTAAATATTTTTATTACAGGACTTATCAGAGCCTTTGACTGTTAATGAATGAAGTGAATTTATCAAATAAATTATAACTATGTTTCATTCATTTGGAAAACTACTTCTACTCCCTTTACTATACTGCCTCAGGAAAAGGGTTATTGTTTGAAATGTTACTCCGAAGTATACCCACATTCTTTAGGAAAACCTTAGTTCTATTTTCTCTTCTTACCAGGAGACCTAGGTACAGAGAATATTTGTGAAATAAAATAGTAGATCCAAACTGAAATTAACTTTAGTGAGTTATGGACCCACTCAGCAATCACTCATCCTTACTTGGAATAAACCTCAGATTTTCATAGTTAGCCTCCTATTTTCATCACCTCTTATTCACCCATTGGTACGGGAGCATGCCCACCCCTGGTTACGGGGAAGCGGCTCACAGGACACCCAACACTGCACGGAAGAGCTCAGCGATGCTTTCTGAGTCACACGCTCTCAGCCAGCCGGAGGCCGCTTGGGGTTTGCCCCTGACAACCAGGGTGACAACCAGGGCCTGGGCAGATCGGCTTTGTAGTATCCAGGGATGGGCACTGCACCGTCTTTTCTACCGCAGGTGTGATGAGCTTGTCTGAATAATTGCACAGGCTGGTTTGTAAACCGAAGTTCACTGCGCAGGGGTGAGCAGGCACTGGGTCTGGTCCCTGACAAGGAGGGTTTAGGTCATGTCCTGGCTGTGCGGCTTGATCTGCAGAGCAGAGTGGAGAAGGTACCTTGGGGTTCCACTGTGTTCATCTGAAAGCACTTGGTTTCACGTAGCAAGGCAGCATGTAACGCTGGATACGAATTTGGGCTTCGCCCCACACCCCTTTCACCCGCACTCAGTGCACGCGGCTTAGGCAAGGCCTCTCCAACACCTGACAAGGGCTCACGACCCAGGTTTGAATGGATGGGCCCCATCCACAGAGGTCAAATCAGAAATACGTTCGTCACCAATTTCTCGCCGATGAAAGGCAAGCTAAGGACTTTTTATCAGGACTCTGGGGAAAGAGCTGTGCCATCTTTTGATGCAACTGTTGGTGGTGAGAGCGATGGGTACCAGGTGGGACTACTGGGACCAGGATGCGGAGCCTGAGAACCCAGCCAACTGGGGCCAGAGCAGAGCCTGGAGGTGAAGACAGAACTGACAGCCGACCTCGCCTGGTCCATATCCCGTCATTCCTGAGGCCTCCAGCCCTGGACTTGCCGTTTCCGACTGGGCTGATTTGAGTTGATTTTTGTCACTGCAATTTTAATAGTTCTGACTGATACGTGAACAGCATTGAATTAATGCATATAAAACTACACTAGATGGTTTGGCGAAGGACAACTCTGTTATTTTCAGCCATATTTTAAAACTCTGCCATTTCCTTATTCATAAACCCAACTAAATGATGGTTCCCTTTCAAGGTCACCTCATTGGAGAGTTTTTCATGCAATGTTATTGTTACACGAGATTGACCAGCATGTCCACTACTACACAAGAATGACCCTTGATGGTCTTGTGCACGAAAAGAAGAACACAATGAAAAAGTAATCATGGCAGGAGTCTATTTCAGAAAACAGAAATTGATTTGGTCAATTAAGAGTCAATTAATGTCCTTCAATCTGTTTGTAATTTGGATGAATGCTACGAAACCTTTTCAAACACCCTCATCCCAATAATATGAAATTAGAAATCAATTTTTAAACCCTGCGCAAGCAATTGACATCCTTTTTTACTACCGGGGAAGGATGTTGTAAAAGTGATGAGCGAATACAAATAACTGGGGTGCCTGTTGCCCCACCAAAAATGTTAGAACTCATGCTTTTCACTTGTAATATTTTCTTAAAGAAAATAGGGGAACTATCAACAACATTTATACCCTCTTTGATATTTTCATCCAGATCAATCCTGCAACCCATCGCCACTCAGCAGTGATTTGAAGTAGCTGCGTCGCTCTTAACATTTACACTTGCTGGATGAGAAAATGTTGAAATACTCACAAGTACACTTATTAAGTAGAAGAAACGGCCGTGCACACTCGCTGCCTCCAAATGTTGACAAGGGACATTGAGGAAAAGTGGGGGAGGGCATTTTCAAAATGCTAAGTCTTACACAGAAAGAAACAAAACCAGGTTTCTAGTGTTTGCAGATGCATCCTCATCTACATTGGTTTGTCTGTCGCAAATAGATTTTATAAACATAGGAGGCTAAAAATGAAGATTCATTTGAGACCGTCTCATTACCCGTGCTGACGGCAGTAAGGGGCACAGGGGCATGAATTAGTCATTATGACCATTTGCCTCTGGTAACTACAGGCAGGAGTAACTTAATGCATTTATCCGCTCGTTTAGTCATTTGCTTGATGGATAGGGAAGAATTTCGAAGGAAGGTTATAAAGATACATATACTTTCCCAGTGTACCAGACATTTTGCAATAAATACAGCATATAAAACTTTTAAGTACGTTTAAAGTGCCAGAAGACTAACTCATTAGCAGCGCTATGAAAGCGTAGAAGGTAGGGGAGAGGCGTGCAATTTCTTGGAGTGCCGGGTGTGCGTATAGGCCCTGCCATGTGATCCAAAGAGCCGGAACAAAGTGGGGGCTGTGAAGTACTCAAAATGTGCCTCGTGCCACCTTCATGTCATGCATCTGAGCCCCCCAAGGTGGAGGGTCTGAGAGAGGAACGACCAAAGGTTTAGACTTCCTGACAGATACCCAATCAAGTCCAGTTACAATCCACCAGCCTTTGAATAGGTGTTTTTCCCCCCTTTACAGAATGGATGTTTTGTAAAATGTATGAACCCCCCACCCCCATTTTTATTTTTCTTTAAGTAAAAATATTAGGTTGTCATGTAATATCCTATAGGCACTTTTAATTTTTTTGTAATCCCCTGGTTTCATGAACTTTTAAACCAGTATTGACAAGGTATGTAAAGTAAAAATGCACCTGCCATATAAAGGCTGATTGGGCTGTTTCAAGTGGGAGCTGATGGGAATGTGCTTTTAATTGGTTGGATCGCTGTATTTTATGCAAACATGTACTGTTGTGCACAATAGAAAAGAGTCAGCGTTCCTTCAATTGCTCGGAAAACAATTTAACTTTATATTTTTGTTATGGGTAAGATGTACACGCTTAATTTTTTTTATATCAGTGTTTCTTTGGGGGCAACTATTGCATCTTGTTCCAGGTAGGCTGCTGTCACTCTGGCATCGGAGCCGGGCGCCTTTCCGCGTTTCAAGGCGGAACAATGCTGCCAGGGTGCAGATGAAAGCAGCTTCCACCAGCTTAATTACGTTCGCTCTGCAAATTAACGCCTATGCCGTGCATGGGGCTCCCTCCGCACAGCCATCTGTGCACTGCCTTTGTCTTTCAGGTTTCATAGCACAGATAATAAAGCCAAACTCTCTTCACAATCAGAAGTTGCTCACTGGCAAAGGAGGCTAATTACACATGATGCTGTGCTATTTCCTAACCGCTCAATGCACTTGACATGACGGCAGTATTAACAGCAGTCACTATGTTCCTGAGTAAGTAATCTACTGCCAGGCCGCAGTGAAAAAGTTATATGGTGATATTAAATAATGGAATTGCCAATGAAAAACCATACAAAGTTACCACGCTGAAGACACGTGGGAAATATCACCAACTACACAATTTTCATGATACAGTCTGGGCCGTGAAAGAGGTAGCATGCAAACAGATTCAGAATATGTTCTAAGAATAAGAAAGGTACATTGGTTACATCACGTACTCTCTGGTGGCTTCTCTTTTAAGGGCTCCAATTCAATCATGAGACCCCCTCCTGAATTGTGACTTCATTTAAATCTAATTACCTCCCCAAAGACTCACCTCCAAACATCGTCACATTGGGGAGTAGGGCTTCGATAGAAAAATTTGGAGGAAACAAGGTCAGTCCATAGTTTTCTTTTCTACCCACCCATCCATCGATAGCTACATATATTCAAGCTCTGTCCCAAAAGTATCAGCCATGCAAACTATTTTAATTAGGTTGACATTGGCTTGATACTTCCAAGATAGACCTGGTATACCATAGTTTCTCTGGAGAAAACTGATGAATGCATCTTATCCTCTCTGGAATCTCAACTCCAGATGGCTTCCCCTGACTGGATCACCATGCCAGCTCCCTCTCTTTGTGACGGCCATGTCAGCTGCTCTTCATCTACAGGGAGACACCCAAGGTTTGGGCCACTTAATTCTTGGGGAACATCAACCTCCTTCTAGCCTGCTTCGATTCTCAGCTCAGCACCCAAGGCTATGATGGTGATTTCCTCCCAAGCTTCTCTGTCATCTCGCCTCATTCTTCAACTCCAGGTTTTCAATGTCTTTCATTTTGTCTAACTGGCTTTCCTGTTTTCACTTTACTTATGATTTTTGTGTCTTTTGACCCTATTGATGACTCTAGTACAAGAGGCAGTTTCCAGAAAGGTCAGGCATCTCTCTATTTTTATATCACTTGGCACAGAAGCCTCTAGTGCAGTGTCTAGAAGTAGATTCTTGATAGAATCTCATTGAATGCATAAGCCCTCTCCTGAAGAGAAATTCTGCCTGGGTTGATGATGGCAAGTCAATTGACTAAGAGACCTGGGCTGTAATCATTCTAATAGAAAGCCCCTGACTGGTGTGACTCAGTAGATTGAGTGCCAATCTGCAAACCAAAGCGTCTCTGGTTCGATTCCCCAGCCAGGGCACATAACCAGGTTGCAAGCCAGGTCTCCAGCTAGGTTCGTGGCTGGAGGCAGGTGAAAGGCAACCACACATGGATGTCTCTCTCCCTCTCTGCCTCTCTCCCTTCCCCTCTCTGTAAAAATAATAAATAAAATCTTTACAATTTTAAAAATTAAATAAGTAAAAAATGAAAGTGTAGGAAATGTTGAAGCTAATATAGTTAGTTAAAGATAATACTTTCTCCTTTTATCTCTGCTACATGGCAACAAAGGGTTCATTTAGCCCATAGGAATAAGCATGCAGACATGCTCCGCACTCCTCTCTGTCCTACACATCAGGCAAAAGAGATAGGAAGTCCCCTATAGAATAAATGTCACATTCTTTAAGATCATTCTCAACCCAAGTGACGCCCGCAGACCCAGCCTGGCACAGGAAGACCAGGCTCCAGGGCACTTCCGGTCTGGCACATTCTCAGTGTTTTCTTCCTGGTGAGTTAACTTCCCTGCAATTCAGGGCCCTCACTGGTGAAGGGATTGGATTTGATTATTTCCAAGGTCTCTTTGAGCTCTAAATTTCTAATCCAGTTTAATGAGGTTTGAAACTTTAAAGCCCTTACTTCTTACTTACTTTTAAAATATATATAAAAAGTACACCACAGCACTTTTCTTTGCCAACAAAGAAAGTTTCTTTGTCAGCATTTCAGGGTGTTTAGACATAAATCTTTATGCACCCTAATACAAAAAGATGCTAATTTTTCAGTCATTTTAATGTTGTTAGTCTTCGTAACATCCATGTCATAGCATTCATTTTTTAGTAGAACTAGTAATGAATAATATAAATTAAGTCTTTAAAGTTGAGACATATTTTGCATCTTTTTTCTTCTTAAATTGGAAGTTACAGTGTTTTATGCCAGATTATCGTATGAAATTAAAATATTGCAAATGCAAGTACATAATAGCTACTAAGACCTTGCATTTATAAGAGAATTTTAAACTTACTTTGAAATACTCCTACTATTTTAATCTTTTCAGATGAGGTTTAACATACTGCTACCATGAATGTATAGTATATTTTAGCACTCCTTTTCAGATTTATAGAACTCTGTAGAACAGCTCAATACAAAAAAGAATATTTATAATCCTTAGTCAACAGTTATTATAAGCAATATTTAATTTAGTCATTTTCTACAAGTATATTAAAATTAAGTTTTTAAATGTCAATAACCAGGGCAGAATATGAAATGTCACATAAAACTAATTAAACTTAATAATCTTAATTTAACTCTCTTACTCTCTTTTTCCCCATCTGTCAAATACAGAGCTTAGATTAGATGATTTGAGATAGAATATTTGGTGACTTAATGAGGAAAGGAGGGTGATTCATGAGTGATAATGCAATTTTAGGTAGATTCTGAAAAATGAGGATCATCAGGGGAGAAGAGAGAGATTGAAACAGGACTCCCAGGCAGGAAGGGCAGCCTAAATATGCCATGATTCATCTTGTGTTTCAATGATAAAGATAAAATGGAAATTAAAACTCTACCTGCATAGTCCTCTACTTTAGCCACTAGCCAAATGTGGCTATTAAACTGTAAGTTTATATTAATTAAAATTGCAGAGAATTAGAAATTCATTCCCTCAGTCAGACTAAACATACTTCAAGCACTCCTAGCCAGATGTGGCTATCACATGAGGCAGTTCAGAGAGCGGAGCATTTCTACCATGATGGAAAGTCCTTTAGAAATTATTTTATAATCCATAACTATGTTTACTCAAGAAAGTGAGAATAACATCTCTATTCTCCAGGCAGGCAGAGGAAAAGAAAGCAGAGTAGAAAACTATCAACCCAACAGAAGTCAAAGCAGAGGAAAACTTACGGAGAAAAGGTGTATCTGTTGAGGTAGAATTTAGCTACAACACACACGCACATGCTACACATACTGATTTAAATAAGGAAGGTTTGGGTTTCTTTTGCGTTCATGTTACTCATATCAACGGGCAGGGCTGGTATCCTTGGTCCAATCACTGCTGTCCTGAGACTCTTCCACTCACCACACCCTGGGTGTGGTCCTCACTTAGAGTCTAAGGAAGCATTTGAACTCCAGGCACCAGGAGGCTGAACAGGACAAAGACAAAGCAAGGACATCACTCGCTGTCTCATAATACAGACTCTGGGGGCTGATACGCATGCTCTCCCAGTGGCCGAACTAGTCGCACGCGTCCACTGAACTCCAGGATGCTGGGCCGCAGAATACCCATGGCAGTCAGCCAGGAGCCCCGGTAGGAAGTCGGTTCCTTCAATGGAAACAGAGAGTAGATACTGAGGAACACTGCTGTAGCTAGTAAAATGCAAAATAATTTTTAAAAGCTAAGCTACGTCAGTAGTTACAATAAATATTAACGGAATAAACTTTTGTGTAAAAACATAAAAATTGTCACTGTATTGTTTCACCCATCTTTAAGCTTCTTGCAAAAAGTAAATGGAAGAAAATAAAAGAATGGGAAAAGTATACTGTGTGTATCATAATTAAAGATATTCCTGTCATATTGAAATTAGGCAAAATGACATGAAAGGCAAAAGGCATTAATAGGGATACAAGGAGCACAAAATCCTCCATGAAATAGAGAAACTACAAGCTAGACATGCACCTTGCCCCATAGTCTCAAAATACATAAAGCAAAAAAGGAAAGAATTATTAACAGAAACTGATAATTTCACCATAAAAGTGGGTAATTTTGAGACAACTGTAATAGGATTTTGCCTATGAAATCAAATAAAGATTTGGTCAAAAATAAGTGTTTGTTCTGTAGAAACCCTGCATACAGGAAACAAAATATGTGTTCTTTTTGTTACACTTTTCCCCTCAAATAATTTCAACTTCACAGAAATACTGCAGAAATAGCACGAGTTTCACATACCCTTCCAGAAGCTTCCTTGCATGTTAACATTTTGCACAAACGTAATGTAATTATTAAAAGTAAGAAGTTAGCACACTGCTGTTCTTTTTCTGAACCAGGATCCAACCCAGGACCCTACATTGATTTAGTCACCAAGTGCCCAAACTGTGACATTTTCTGAGTCTTTCCTTGTCTCCCGCGAACACATGTTTTGGAGAGTCCCAGTCAATTATTTTGTAAAGTGTCTCCCAATTTGCATCTGTCAGATGTTGTCTCCTGATTAGGTAGAGTTTAGAAAATTGTTGACATGAACGCACAAGTATGCGGTGCCCTTTTCCATGGAGGCACATGATGTGATCCATGGACAGCACAGCACAGTATTTCAAAACAAACACAAAGGGAACAGATGTACTAACGAAAACTCAGCAACGGAATACTGAAAAGTAAAGGCGAGGTAAATGGTAGTCACAGTCCTCAGACTATTTGTGTGGAGCTTGAAATTATATAAAATACTAGTGTTTGTGGGTCAGACCTTGTGCAGTGCTGGTAGAAATGCACCCATGGCTTCTGCAGACATTCTAATGAACAGGATATGAATGGAAGGGAAGGAGACAGGCCAGGGTTAAATCCTTCCTGCGATCATTTATTTAAAAAATCTTAATATATCCAGACGTTAAAAGGTTTAAAAAGCTCAGTGGTGCTTTCTTGGGCGATGACTACATGTTTTTCCATACTTTTCTATCTATTTGAACAAAATTGTCTGATAAAAACAGAAGCTCTACTATGTTCATTGAGTCAAGAATGATAATCGGCCTGAACAAAATGTGTTTCATGGAAAACACTGATGCAGAAAAACATGCTGAAGTCCAAAGCAGAATAAATTTATAAGTTATGGCAAGTACTGGACAACTTCCCTCCTGTATATTTACCCACAAAATACCACCTGCCCTTAATAAGGAAGGGCACACAGCTGCTTCAAAAACCAATCAGCGAAAGAGGACATAAAGTGATATATGGTGTGTAGTCAGGAAATACATTTTCTATCAAAAGTAAAAACTTTTGTCCAAACCTAAAACAACTAGGACAAAATACGGCTGGTGGCTTAATGACTCTAACAGCAAAGACTAGATAGGGATTCTGTTCAAATTTATAAATGACTAAAATTATAGACGATGATGTAAAGTTATATTTCGGTAGAAAACATAGACTTTCATTTTTAAGGGTGAAAACTGAAAGTTAAAATTGAGTTACATTATTAAGAACGTGTTTTAAATAAATAGTCTTTGGTCTTTTAAATAGCGCATCGCAATGATTTACCGAAGTCATTTATTTTACAAGTAACCATAATTATTTTCCCCAGACTTCCCATTGCCCTTCCAACTGCCTAAGTTCTGATAGAAGCTAGAGTGAACATTTCATCTATTTATAACATTTTGTGTACCCTGTGGCCATTTAGCATAGTGAATGCCCATTTGTAAACAAAATGGAGATACATTATGATAGGCAAGGGGCAGAGATTCACCTGGACAGAGATTCATCATTTTTTAATGCAGCACAGCTTGAAGCTCCACTATCATCAAGAACTCTGAAAGGTTCTTCCCAGAGATTGATGCCCAAATCAATTACGGAAACTTAATAGTCGCATCAGTGACTGCAAGTTGATATAGCACAAAGCAGCAATGTGACTTTCATTCTTGTCCATGCTTATTTTGGACCACGTTATATCAATATTTTGGCCAGAGAAAATATTAGAGGAAGCTGCCATCTTATATTAGTCTATATTAGCAATTAGGTGGTATTTTCATATGATATTTGCAAGTTACCATATCAAAAATAATTCCTTTGCTGATCCTTGGCTGTTGTGGCTCAGTGGATAAGGTGCTGGCCTGCGAACCCAAAGGTCACTGGTTTGATTCCCAGCCAGGGCACATAACCAGGTTGCAAGCCAGGTCTCCAGCCAGGTCCCCAGCTGGAGGCAGGTAAAAGGCAACCATACACTGATGCTTCTCTCCCTTTCTTCCTCCCTCCCTGCCCTTCTCTCTGAAAATAATGAATAAAATATTTTAAAAAATAAAATAAAATAATTCCTTTGCATATACACCCAGAAATGGGATTACAGGATGATATGGTAGTTCAATTTTAATTTCAATTTTAATTTTTTGAGGGGCCTCCATACTGTTTTCCATTTCCGAAATGACTGCACGATTTTACATGTCCACCAACAGTGCCTGAGGGCTCTGATTCCCCACATCCTCAAGTTGATATGAAGGTCTTTCCTTGTTCCTTACAGTACTATGCACATAGCCATGGCATGGAACCCCCGACGTATCCATCAACAAATGCATGGATGAAGGGACATGCGACATCTATCTCTATATATAATGGAATATTACTTGGTCTTAAAAAAGAAAACCCTGCAATACGCAACAACACGCGTGAACCTGGAGGACATTATGCTAAGTAAACCAGTCACTAAAGAACAAATACACACAATTCCATTTGTAGGGAGCTCTAAGGTAGTCAGACTCACAGAAGCAGAGAAGGATGGTGGTCGTCAGGGGCTGGTGGGGAGGAGGAGCTAGGCAGATAGCTGTTCAATCAGTATAAATTTCATTTATTCAAGAAGTAAATTCTAGAGATCGACTGGACAGCACAGTGCATAGTTAATAATGTGTTATGCACTTAAAATTTTGTTGAGAGAGTAGATTTCCTGTTAAATGTTCTTACCACAATTTAAAAATATTAATTCAGCTGCAAAGCAACTGTTATACATTGTGCAACAATCTATGAATGGGTTTATTAACATAGTATTGCACTAGTTGTGTGACACATGGGAAATCTAGAAAGAAGATAGCATAAACCTGGTCATATATGTATCTAATGTCAAACATAACCCCAAAAAGTCCATGGTGCATTTTGCTTATGCCACCTGTCACGTACACCTGGGAGGCAAATGTGTCCAAGAAGATGATTTTCTGGTTTTCTTCGCACACCGCCCCCCCACCAATGCTTTATTTCCTATTACTGATTTGATAGTTTTATGAAAATAGATTTTGCTGACAAGTACCTCTATTTGGACCGAAAAAGAGTTTCCAATACCCGTAAGTTAGCCCATTTTAATAATCTTACTAGGAAGTATTAGACATCATGGTGTGATCATTGTGCGCCAAGCATCCTGAGGTCAAAATACGACTTCCCTAACATCCAGAAAGCAGCCAGTGGCCACGTAGACCCCATGGTTCCTTCACACTCACTTCGGAAGTAGCTAGGGCTCTTTTGGGTGTATATGAAATTCAAGAATGCATTGGAATGAAATACAAATCAGTGAGTGTTTTTTTTTTTTTTTCCATTTAACTTCTGTTGTGAACAACAGGCCATTACGAGGGTGGTTCCTTTGCTCGTGGATTAATGACAGAGGGACAAGAAGCAAGTGCTCTGCAGATAGCCCGCAACCAGGACGTCGATAAAGCCGAAGGCTTGCCAACTGCTGATGAGGCTCGGGAGAAACTCCTCACCAGATGTTTCCCTGAGCAAATATGTACTCTGCCTGCTTTGCGGACGACGGCCTGGAGAATTCACGATGAGGTTCCACGTGGAGCTCCTCTTTCGCGGGCTTATAAAAATATGCTGCTTGCAAAGAACAGATCCTCCGTTTTCCCTCCTAAGAACCAACATATAACACATTTATGGTTCTCCGCCCCAACAGGCCGGGGTCCGACTGCACTGCTTATTACCCTAAAACCAACGTGGCGTCAGCACTTCTTTACCAAGGAAAGAAGACAAAGCCTGGTTGTTTGCTTTGTTTTCCTTGGTTCATTTTATGAGCTTCCTTGAGCTGCGTACCCACTGGCTACAATGCGCTGGTCCGACCAGCTGACCGTTTGCTTCCCGCTGAGAATTTCACGTGTCCTGCTCTGGGCTGAAGGATTTGTGTCCAGTCCAAACGAGCTTTGTTGGAAAGGCAGGAGATGGTTCATGACTGTTCAGTCCTTCAGGTTCATGGCTGATCTGGTAACATGCAGAAGACTTGCTTCTGGAACCAGCGCCAATAGGAAACCGTTGGTGCCTCACAGCAGTCCGACCTAGTAGACAGAACTGCTCGGGTCACCCTTCTTCAGTTCCGGCAGGATGCCCGTAACCGCCGTCCCTGGGCTTCCACTAACGTCTATCTGGGCAAATTACAGACCTGCTTATCTTCGTTATTTCTTCCTGAAGATCTTTCATTTTCTTGCTTTTGTTACAATCGGGTGGGAAATACCAAAATATGCCCTTAACCAGCTGTGTGGCTTTGAGGTGACTTCATTCAACCCCACAGGCCTGAGTGTTGAATGCGGCTCAACTTCTTGTGAGGCCCCAATGGGACGGTCCCTGCCAGTGGCCAGGGCAGTCCTGGCACATGACCGACCACGCCCCGCCTTCCGGGGCACCCTGCCCTGCTAAGGGTGGGTCCCCTAGGTACCCCAGACCCTCCCGCCTTCTGCAGTTGGCAGGAATAACCCGCAGGTGGGTGGCTGACTTCGTACCTACTACAGCCAATGTTTTCAAACCATTTCACTCGTTCTTCTACATCCTCATACAAGCCACAAAGTCACCAAATCAACGACTGCTGTAAAATTAACACATTATTCTCCAGGCTCCACGCAGGGGGATCTGCGTGTCTGTTTTGCTAACATCATGCCTCATGCTTGGCACAGAGGACCGGGCCTCATAAAACACTCCCCTGGAGCTATTAAATACTTGCGATCTTGCGTGCAGTCACACGACCGCCTAAGTGGAAGTCATTTCCGATGCTGTAGGTAAGGAAGACAAACGTTCCTGCGTTCCTCTGGCGGCCCTGACCTGAAGCCGGCATCCAGCGAGTGTTGACTCACATGCTACACCGGGCGACAGGGGTTGCTTGCAAGGGGCACCTGGGGCCGTGGGACCCCTGAAGGGCAGGGAACCAGCGCCCCAGGGAGGCGCCAGCAGCCGTTACGCACCTCCTCGGCGCGCTCCAGAACCCCACGGTCACGCGCCTTCTGTGGCCCGTGCTGCTGTCCCCAGCACGCCGGTCCCTTCTGCCGTTTCCAGTCCCCGAGGGGCACCTCTAATCCAAGTCCCTGTAAGAGAACAGCAGCACCTGCCCGCAATTAAACATACAGAAAACAGGCTGGCAGCTGTCCGAAAGGTGGAGGCATGAAGAAAAAAACCAGAAAGCCAAACAAAACTCATAACAGACACTGACAACAGTGCGGCGATGACCCGCGGGAGGGAGGAGGGGGGACAGAATCAACACTGACAAAAAGGGACCTGACTTTGGGCGGTGAACGCACAGGACCGTGTCCAGGTGGCGTATTCTAGGACCGCACGCCTAAAACCGACGCCGTTTCACCAACCGACGTCACCCTAAAAACATTCCGTAAACTTTAAGAAAAAGTTTTAAAAATGAAACAAAAGGTCCCTGAGCTTAAAATGCATAAAGAAATACAAAACAAGGGCTACCCGGCCCATATTCCTTCCCACTAATCGTCTGACCTTTACAAGGGCCGCCTTAAACTAGGCGGTGCGGGGGCGCGCGGGGACCCGCGGGCGTGAGCAAACCGGCCCGCGAGCGTTAGCGGGAAAGCGCAGCCGAGCCGCCCGCCCGAGCGCGCAGCGCCGCTTCCAGGCAGCACTCCAGGCTTCCGCGCGCCCGCTGCTCACGCGCCGGGCGGGCAGGGTCAGGAACTGCGGCCACTGTGCGCGCTTTCGCCCGGGGGCCACTGTCACCTCCGCGTCCCGGGCGGCGCCGCCACCGCCGACAGGGCGCCACGCTGCCGCCGGCCTCCGGGGGGCGCTGCGGGACCGCGGGCGGCGGGGAACGGCCGCGTGTTCGCCGGGTGAGAGCCCAGCGCCCGCCCAGCGCCCGCCCAGCGCCCCAACGGCGGCCGAGCGCTTCCCCCGCGGCGCTTCTCCCGAGAAGCAGCAGCGCCCGGGCGCCCTGCGCGTCTCCCCTCTTCTTCAACACACAAGCCTCCTTTTGAGCGAGGCCACGGAAATGCTGGCGCTTCTGTCGTTAACTCACGGTCATTAACGCGGGGCTGGGAGCGCAAACCCCAATCAGCTTCGTTCCATTGCAGAGTTACGTATTGATAACCGTAATACTTTATATTCTATAACGACGGCACTGTCCTTTGACATGGCTGCATCCGCACGCCGTGGAGTCAATAGTCAATAGTGTCTAAATGGATAAACATACAAGTGTTATTTAACGTGCGCATAACCTACAGGAAGCACTGGAGAACCTGGAAGAAGTGGCTTCTGGTAACTTGATCCACGCTCCTGTGAACCCCTTCCTAGTATCTCTGCCGCAGACCCTTTTTATTCTAATTCATAGCCTCATGTACAGATCCTCTAAATGTTCTCTTTTACAGGCATCCTATTCGCTTATGTTGAAACCTGTCTTAACCCCAAAGTAGTTTTTTGGTTTTTTTTAAAGATTTTATTACATTATTTTTAGAAAGAGGGGAAGGGAGAGAGGCAGAGAGGGAAAGAGACATCAATGTATGGTTGCATTTCACCTGCCTCCAGCCACAGACCTGACTGGAAACCTGGTTTGCAACCTGGTTATGTGCCCTGGCTGGGGAATCGAACCTGCGACCTTTGGGTTTGCAGGCCGGCGCCTTAACCACTGTGCTACCAGCCAGGGCTCCCCAAAGTAGTTTTAACCATGATTTCTACCCAAATGCTGTCTGTAAGAGGGAACTCACTAAAATAACGAAGAAAACGTGCGCGCAAAGGAAAACATACTCTGTCAAAAACATGCTATGAATCATCATGACTATGATTATAAAAGTAAAAGAAGCGGAATGAGTGGTATTTATAATACGTAAATAGGAGCACGTCACATCCCTGCGGGAATCCGACAGTGGCTTCCCACTGAAATAAAAATGGTTCTCAGAAGTTCTCAGGGTCCACAAGGCTAGACCTGACCTAGTGCCTCCCTCCCTCCCAGTTCCCCCCACCCCCACTTTGCCCCCAGCCCCTGCGAGCCCACCATGCCTCTCCCTGTCCTTGCCTGGCCCATATGGCCCTGACTCACAGGTCCCTTAGCAGCTCCCAGGCCTCCTGCTCTGCCTGGCTCATGGCTACTCTTTCCTTCCTTCCTCCCTGGTATCCGCCTAAGTGTCATGGTGTCGAGTTCCAGCCTGACCGGCTCCCTTATCGGCTCTCAGACCCCCCACCCTCTGCGGTTCCTGCACAGCACTGGGTAAGTTTGTGGTTTTTGATCGGCTTTGTGTGATGGGGTCTTTCATTTCCATCAAAGTCTGAGAAGGACCATAGCCTACCGGTTAACAACATGCTTCTAAGAAACAGCTAGTTAGGTTCAGGATTCCGGCTAGCCAGTGGCTCACTTGGTGACCCTCGTTTCTCATATGAAAATGGGGTAAAGATTCTATCTGTGTGTGTATAGGCCCACAGCAATTACTATACAAGTACTTCCATGCTGTTTTCTTCTTTATCATATATCCAGTGGCTACTAGGTAATAAGCCCTCACAAAGTATTCTCTATTGGACTTGGGGAATGAAAATCCTCCTTGTCCTCATTTTAAAAACAACAACAGCAACTGTACACCAACCAGGGCGGATTGTTTTAGGCAAGGCCACTCTCTGTGGGGACAGAAGGGGTCTGTTGGCAGATGACCTCCCGGTGCTGACCAGGTGATTC
The DNA here is from genome assembly GCA_004026585.1 of Noctilio leporinus. NCBI lineage: Eukaryota > Metazoa > Chordata > Mammalia > Chiroptera > Noctilionidae > Noctilio > Noctilio leporinus. The sequence goes on from PVIW01000129.1 coordinate 75,577, forward strand.
CAGATTGGCCGTCAAAGCGACATTCCTGGCAGCGGCTGGACCTGCAGTTGGGTCAGGTAGAATCTTGGTTTGCTGATGTGGCATTTTAACCATTTGAATAGTTCACTGAATTAAAAAAAATAAATAAACAAGGTATAGAATTGCTATTAAGGCAACAAATAAGCAATGCTTACCCATGGAAGACTTCAAATTCCATTTCATTTTCAGAAAAGGGAATATTGGAGAAGCAAAGCATAATGTCAAAGATATAAAGGGATTACTGATAATGCAATTTTTTCCCAGCCTAACAGCTGCGCAAAAAAGTTTTCATAATGACTGCATTTAATTATACAAAGTACGGTCAAGTCTCTTTCGTTTTATCTCAATAATGAAGCCTTGATTCCAAAGATAATCCTGGCCTGTCTCTGTCAAGGCCAGTGTGTGAACAACAGTGGATTCAGTTTTTACTCTTAGCTATTTTTAGAGGCTAAAACAAGAATCGTTTTTTTCACATACACTATGAAGATGAAAATGTTACCTCAGGGCATATTTTTCTTTACTGTGCTTTAAATCTATATAGACAGATGTACAAAAAGAAAAAGAATTAGGCCCTGAGTCATTTCTAGACTCAACTGTAATACCATTCAACAAAAGTTAAAAAATATAAAAGAAACTCTTTTAAACAATGTTTGTCATATTTTCTAGCACCCTTGCCTATTTATGTGGATTTAGCAATGGCTCTGAGAGCTCCTACCTTCTCTCCCCTTTATTCCTGAGCAGATCACTAGTTTCATGAAGTTAATTAGGGAGCCTAGCTCTGGCACGTAGAGTCTTGAGGTTAATTAAAATGGAATGCACACTGCACATATGTGAGCCATCATTAAAATCAGATGTTCAGATACACAGAATTCTGTCATCTGTTGAGAACACAAGCAAAAATAAAAAGCATCATGAATTAACTGGGAACCTTCCTATTTGGACTTGTTATTGCAGACCACTTTGGCCATGGACATGTGGCACATTTTACTGACAGAATTGGTGGTTGTTTACTGCATTGATTTCATGCACAGCATTCAGACATTTCCAAAATACTTCTATGTATTCCTAATAGGTGGTGGATATATTTTCCTCTATCTTTTTCAAACAGAAGTTGATGGAAATGTATTTTAATAGGGTCATTGATTTCGACGAACATGTCAGGTATTAGCCAACCTAATTAGTTGGTTACTTCTGACAAAAATTATATTTAAAAATTATTTCCAAAAGTTATTCAAAACTACAGTGGCAATAACAACAAAAACAAAACCAAGCAAAATGCCCAAACTTATTTCTGGGAGAGACAGGAGATGTGTCTTTAGAGATGGAATCTTTTTCTTCAAAAAGGAAAGCGATTTGAACAAGCCTCTCAACATTTCTAAGCCTCTATTTTTTAAAAACATGAACTGTCTACAAAAACCAGCACCTTAGTGGTTTTATGGAGTCCTCATGAGGATAAATTAAAAACTATAAATACACGTTATCCTGTAAAGCACTACGTACAAGTTAGAATTTATATTTAGAATATAAAAAACATAACCATTTTTTCTTCAGGTAAAGGAGTTTTCTATTCTTGATTTGTTGTGTGAAAACAGCTCTGCATGAGGCAGGGAGTGGTCTCTTCACAGGCCCAGGAAGTACGGACCCTGTTAGATAGTTAACAGTTCTCAAGAATAGGAAGAAATAGAATAATCCATGACATTTCCTAGGCTAACTAACCAATAGTGGAAGGTAATACAAGTCAGAGATGAATGAGTATATGGAAGGTCCATCCAAAGTGTTTCTTGTGCCATGCATTGGTAGGTAAGAAAAAAATGTCACTCAATCATAAAATTACCCCCAAAACACAGACTAAATGAATTTTGGTTTGTAGCTAAAGTAGAGTCAACAGAAGTCTGAACACTATTATTCTGCACTTGTGAGACCTGAGAAGTTTCCTATGGGATCTCAAAGTAAAGAACGAGGGTCAAATAACATCAGAATAACACTGTTTTGATCCATCCTGAAAACAAGGGGTTGGGGTTGAATTTCTTCATGAAATTCAAGACCATGAAGTTTAAAGCATAGATCTGTAAATCTTTGAGAGGTTGAAAGTGATTTCCACTTATATATATTCAGATAATATATTTAGAATAGTATCTACTTAAGTGTAGAATATGCATTCTATGTCCACACAGGACATGCACAGAAACACACACAAATACGCACATGCTTCATCATCAGACAGGAGGTTAAAATTGGTTTTGCATGGTTGGGTACACTCTGCTCTCCAAGTGCTTTCTTCTCCTACAAGGTCAAGCCCAGATGGTTACTTCCACAATTATGCAATACCAGGTTACATGAGTGCCTGTCTAGGTAACTCTAGAGTTTCACTCATGACTCTGAGTGTTTGAGAAAGCTCCTCATTCCCAGAAAACTTGAAATAATTTAATGTAGCTCATTATTAGAACAGATTTGAAACTTGAATGCCTCAGTTAGGATATTTTGGCAGCAAGGGTCAGAATGCATGATTCATAACAGCCTAAACCATAAAGCCATATAATAAGAACACTGAAGGTAGGTGGTTCTGAGGTCAGCCCAGAGAGGCCCAACAGTGATAGAAGGTTAAGGTCAGTTATCATTATAAATTGTTTGAACTTTCACCCCTAGAGGCAGGTACAAAGTAAACCAAACAAGACAGGAGTTCTTTTCATAAAAGTGAAGAAGAGTGACTTTGCATAGGCAGTTAGGAGAGTCTACCTCCTCAGTTGGCCTCCCTTCACAAGCTGGTCTGAGTTCTGACTAAAGTATGTATGACTTGTTACCTCCAGAGTTTTCCATGTAAGAGTTTCAGACATGGCTGACTGTGGAAAGCAAAATCACAGATAACAGGGATTACTCTATATATATTTTTTAAAAAGTAGATGCATGCTTAAAAATGAAAATGGGTCTGCAAACTTTTTTTTTTTTTTTTGTAAAGGGCCAGATGGCAATATTTTAGGCATTGTGGACCATATAGTCTTTTTTTAAGATTTTTAAATTTATTATTTCCAGAAACAGAGACAGAGGAAGGGAGAGAGGCAAAGAGGGAGAGAGACATCCATGTATGGTTGCCTTTCACTTGCCTCCAGCTACGGACCTGGCTGGAGACCTGGCTTGCAACCTGGTTATGTGCCCTGGCTGGGAATCGAACCAGCGACCTTTGGGTTTGCAGGCCAGCACCTTATCCACTCTGCCACCAGCCAGGGCCATATAGTCTTTATCATATATTTTTCTTTGTTATGTTTACAACCCTTTAAAAATGTAAAAAACATTCTTAGCTTTCAGGCATACAAAAATAGGCCAGTGCCAGATTTGCCCCTAATGTGTAAGCCTGCGGACATAATATGCATTGTTCAGTTGTCTTTCATTCACTTGGTTAATACAACTTCATTGAGTGTTTAATAACTAAGTGTGGAGGATACAGCCATGCACGATATGTAATATTTTCCCTAGAAAAGTTCATAATCAAGTAAAATGCTCACAGTACACAAACCCCATATGTAAGCCCTCCATTCATTTTCCCAAAGTGTATATCCTGAAAAGACTTTTTGCAACTTAGAATACAGATGTAGATTAAAATAGTCATAAAAATACTTATAAAAATTTACTGATTTCACATGGAAAAAATCACACAGCCTCTAAAGAAGTATATGTATTTGGAGCATTTAAGTCCTATCTACAAGGAATATATGAAAGATGGAAAGCAGATGAAGTATAGCAAAACACACCATCCTAAAAGGCCATATTGATTAGTTTGAGCTCTACGCACTTGCAAAACAGCAAAGACAGGGAGCGGTTTTCTCAAAATTCCTTTATCTGCCTCCAGACAAGTCCTCCAAAACAGACCAACTATCATAAATCAGTTCCCATAGTTACACCAACCAGGGAAGACTGACTTTTGTCACAGGAGAGGAGATGACACTCAGACACACTTCATTGCAAACTCTCATACCACCCATCACCATGTTCTATTAAGTCTTATTCATTTTTTCTCACAATCATTTCCTCTCCCCTCAGAGGCTACATTTCCCACCCCTTTCCCTATCAAAATGTACTTAAGCCTGAATTCTAAGCCACCTCTGTGAGTTACTCATTTTTCTCTGCACATACCCCAGGTATACATGAGGAATTATGTTTGCCAAACATCTGCTTGTTTTACTCTTATTAATCCATCTTTTATTACAGGGTTCCCAGCCAAGAACTCAGAAGGGTAAAGGGAAAATTATTTTTTCTCCCTACACAGCTAAAACAGTATAAAATGTCATAAAATATTGATGCACTTGCTGGTCCTGGTGCTAAATTTCTATTCATTTCAGCTGTAAAAAATACATACATACATAAATACACTCATGTGGATGCACTCAGGCCTAGGAAAACAAGTTTAGAAAGCATAGATTTAGTAATTTTAATAATAGTAATTCTCGAAACAAAATAATTCATATGCTGAATGTAATGAAAGCCAAGACTGCTAACTGTAAATAAATTCAATCCAATTCCTCCTGTTAGAGATTAACATCTTATTACCAAGATGTCAGTGTTTTAAAGGGATTTCTTTCAAACACTATGGAAAGCAGACATTCTATAGTAGCAAAAGCAAACACTTCACCTGAATCCACCTGACTGGGCCAGTGTTTGAAATGTATTTTATCTTGGTTTTCAGTCCCTCTCAGAGTCACCTGGAGTATCTGTTTGTATTTGAGAGACACCCTCAGTCCACCACCTTGAAGGCAGCAGAGGATCATTTGGTGGCTTGTTCTTCTCTTCCTTTTTCATGTTAAGGAAAGAAGCCCACTAAGCAACCATCTAAGCAAAGCAAAATAACAAAAACAATCCCTCAGGCGTTGGTGAAAGAGAACACAACTGTCCTTTGGAAAACGGAAATCGCACTTGGGGACTGCCCTTCTGTCTGTAAGGAAACCAGCACGATTTCTGTTCTCTTAGCCACAGTTTGCTCGTGATAGACGTGCCTGCTTCCAACGGACGGGTCCCCTAGCGAGAGCCCCCATCACCCGCAGTTTCCCCCTTGAACCCCAGAAAACGGAGCCTGCCGAAGCCACGCTGACCTCAGCAGCACAGACCTGAATCCTGGCCTCAGGGAAGTTCGGAACAGCTGTGGGAACGGTAGCCCACAGCCCTTCCCAGGGCGCACCCCGACATGTTTAGGAGCGCCCTAACCCTCCCAGACACACTTGAAAAGTGGACAGCAAGCTTCCGCCGGCCATCGCAGTGCTTCTGTGCTGAGGAAGTTTAAGGCTGTTTTATGATTCTGAACATCACAGAAGTGCTCAAGACAAAGTATGAAGTATTCATAATACAATCTCCTGGAAAGAATGTGACTTCTGAGGGTCAGCTCCAAAGGCTGCCTGCCTGGCTTTAATGATTGGCCAGGAGAATAGGCCGAGAGTAATTGAAAAGATAATGGCTCTGCAGTGTGCAGATCAGCTGAAGTCCTAGCGCCATCACTGATCATTTCTGTGACCTTGTAAAGCACTCCTTAATTAATCTGCCTGACCCTGCCTTTCCTCATCCGCCTAATGGGGGTAACATCACGAGTGTCAGACGTGACAATGACTCCCTTCCCTCTGCTCTCCAGCGAGTCTGTATTTATTTGAGTTAGACTCTGGGCTTGGGGTTGGTGACCCCATGGAGGTAGACAGCCTCCGTCCTGCCCTGTGCACGCAGAAGAGTTAGGGAAGCGGGGTGCCATCGACACGTCCTGGTGACTATCGTGACAAGAAAGAGACCATGAGTTGAAGGAGTGGAGCAGAAACCAATTTCCCTCCTGACAATAAGTAACAAAAACCATTACTGAACATTGAGCTGAATTAAAGAAAGATGCTTATGCAGATCAGATTACAATTCTTCTTTACTATATGAGGCCTCTGGGACAAAGCACATTTCTTGGGGGAAATAGAGAAACCGACTTGGTTCCTCCCGCCAGAGCCTGGCTGGTCTTTCCCATTTGGGTTCCTGACTACGTCCGTGGGGAGGGACAGCTAAGGTGCTGACCGGCCTTACGGGCAGTGAAATCGGAACACAGTCTAAAAAGCCCGATCGCCAACTTCCCGTTATGCAGCAAGTTAGATTGTTGACGTGATAGAGTTCTACAAACTCAAGGAGATAGTTTAACATAACCTAGTCATCACATGCTACATACGATGTTTTAACTCTTTCTAGCAAAAAATAGGAGACTAACTATCCTCCTTTTAAAGCATGATAGAGTGAGGGGACTTTTAAGTCCTAATGTACGACTTATAAATTATTTTTCAAGAAATGTGGATGAGTAATGTAGAATCTATTGCCAAAACGGAAATCGATGGTTGGAAAAGAATCACAGCATTTCTGAGTTGAATGTGATGCGGAAGATAATTTTTAGAAAAGGAAGTGAAAAATGGAGCAGTTAGATTTCAGCTTTCCAGTGGCAAGCTTGGGGTGTGAACAGGAATGTCTGCTAATCCGCGTGTTCCTTTCCCTGAAGACTTCGTTGACTTCATAAATCAACAATATGATATAAAAAAAGATGGAAATCATGACCGAAGAGCATTGACTTTGGGAGGGATAATCATAAAATAGTATTTTGTTTATTTAACAATTGCCATTCATTCATTACTTAATTCCGTAATTTTCTGTTCTGAACAATGACTCAATTGTCACCCCTGTACATACAAATAAAAACACACCCCACCACGTTAGGCTCACCCACTAGGGAGGGAGACAGGCGCACACTGAGGTCGTGGGGACGAGCCCCGCCTGTCCCTCTGCAGAGAGGAGAGCCTGGGGTCAGCTGGGCGCAGTGGCGGGGTGCTGGGGAAGCCGGGTCTGGGCCAGGTGGGCTGGAGGAGGTGCTGTGTCCGTTCAAGGCTGGCGGCCTTGATTTCCTGGTCTGTTAAATGGCATTCGTGCCTATTTCAAAAGGTGGGTAAAAAGAGTCAAAAAGAGAGGGCCATGGTGACACTTTGAATCAACTACTCACAGGCATTCTGGACAGAAAAATCCCGCCATGGCACCAACCCAGACAGAAGGTGATTGGGACCAGCACCCAGCACCCACGGCCGGCTTTCCCAAGCTCATCTTACCAACTTCTCTACTATAAGAGCCCCACGGTTCCTGGCCTCCCCCTCCACCACACTGTGCGTGATCAAATTTTCTGATGCACTAATAGCATTATGCTAGATTTTTATTTTACCACTAAAAACGATAGCTTTATGGTGGGTTTCTATTTTACCACTGAAAACTATTTACTCATAATTTATTTTCTTCCATGCCCTTCCTTCCTTTCATCTCACAGCTCTGTGAGGGGGAGAACTTTTATCCTCTCCTAGAGGGTTCAGAGAGGTTAAAATTTAGCCCAACGTTCCAAAGCTTGTACGTGAGCCTGGCTAGACTCCTAGCTGGGGTGTCTGCCTCGGGACCTCCTGTCAGCCTCGTTTAATGGTTGGTGAACTAAGGATCGCAGGCCACACCCTGCCCATGGCCTCTTTCCACACGGCCCTCATGCAGCAAATGGCTGTCACATTTTTAAGTGTTTAGAAGTGCAAACCCTCAATTACCATGATCATACACTAATTGTTGGAAACTGGCTTTGAGTGTGGACTTGATAATGTTTCTTAATCGAAACATAACATTATAAGGCAAAGAGAGATGATATGCAAAACACACCACAGTGAATTCATTCCTGTGACAACTGATGCTATTTGAAACAGTCAAGTTCCTTTATACATGTCCTATACTGTTAAAAGTAAACATACAAAAAACAAGATCTTCACTCCCACCCAAATTTGTAGAAGATATATTTTCCAAGTTCAAAGTATATGTATTGCTTCAGCAGCACTTTTCAGGTCTTAATCAAAGTGTTAGGGGAAAAAATAACTCCATATTTCACAATCCAATTAACTGCTATTGATGAGCTCCCAATCTTATCTTCCTTTGGGAGTTACGAATATGCAATTTAATGACATTAAATTAAATTTAATGACTAAAATCAAATATTAAGAAAAAAATAGAATTGTATGGGCCTTCCAATCAATGATAAGCCCAGTTAAAACCACATGGTCCTATGTAGACGGCGGAGTTTAGCCACAGTTATCTGTATGAAAAGATGAAATGCTTAAAGTCTCATTTTGGATTAACATTAGCCAATGAATTTGCAATTGATTTTGATGATAATGAAAACTGAGTTTGAACCTCAATTAAACAAAATTCCATCTCCTCCCCCCCCCCCAAATTTCTTTCTTCTCATGAGTAGACCTGGATTTTTTGAAAAATGAACTTAATTATCATCATTATATTTTGAATTTCAGCAAAAATAAACATGTGTGGAGATTTGTTTTCTCTTTTGTCATCTAAACACCTACGTTATAGCCTCCATTTTGCCCTATAGCCGGCAAAATCTTAAGCATTTACTGTCAGACTCTACAGAAAAAGGATGCCGACCTCTTAAAATTCCAGCAAACCTTTGTTTTCTATAATTTCTCTTCCAAAGTTGTCTCCTGTATAGCTGTACCTAGACAGTAATTCCCTGCCCTACTTCACTTGTCTCCAAAGGCTTTAGGTAAAAATTTCAAGGTACTAAAAATTGTTTTCTATGAACTTTCTACCGTTTCCTAAAGCCCGTTTATCTGTGGCTGGCCTATGTCCTCCCACCCCCCACCCCAGACAGCTGCTCAGCTTCCCAATATTTTCAATGTCCTCCTCCCCACCGAGCCTTTCTTTGGGCCCCTCATTTCCCTGTCTCTTTTCCTGACTGTCACCACCTGAATTTTGAGCTGGCTGTCGTCAAGCCTATGCCATTCTGTGCAGGCAGGGCTTGGATCCCGAGGAATTCGGGTCTTGACTCCCCCCACCAACTGTTCTAATCTCTAAAGGAAGCTCTCGGGCTGAGTGAGTGAATCCATCGATACTATACCAGATATTCTTCAAGACTGAAGAAACAACTATTCAGGAACGAGTGAGCCATGAACAATTAACCACCCAGGTTTAAGAAGGGGAGTCTTGGATGGAGCTGTTGAAAGACAGGGACACACAGACAGGGTCCCCAGGGGAAGGGAGGGCATGGAGGTGATTCTCTTGGAAAAAGTTCAGAGGCATCTCCATTCAGGCTAGGAGACCTGTTCTGGTCCCCTGGTGCCGTGATTGGGAGACTAAAGAAAGAAAACTGTGGGGCGGGGCAAGCCAGGAATATTCTGATGAAAGGAATTGATACTGATTGCACAACTAATCTAATATATCTAGAGGTATTTTCTTTTTAAGTGGGAGATATTTTTGCACAATAGGTGTCTAATTGAGAGCCTACATAAGGGATCTGTTTCTGAGCCAAGGCTCTGCTCTCTTGAATATTTCTTGCTTAATCAGAGTGGAATCCTTCCCCATGGCCACAATTTGATGTATCAGATCCTTGCATATGGGGAGACTTTTTATATTTTTTAAAGAAGATACTAAAAGGGGGATTAAAGAAGCAAAACGTGAAAGGAGTGGGAATTTTAATTGTCATTAAGTGTTTAAATGTAGTAGAATGAGAAGTGGCGACCAGACGCTCATATTAAGGGAGAAACAGTACAAAAATAAACTTAAATCAGAAAGTTGACATAAAATGGAGAAATAAACCTTCCTTACATCTGGGCGAGGACTTCCAAAACTTCCAAGTGATGTGGATGGCTCATCTTTACCTATCTATTTTGATTCGTGAGCCATCCTTTCCGCAACCCTCCATTACTGTGTGAATTACATACATGGTGAATGATAATAAGAGCACGTGACATAATACAAATTCCATGTAGGTACTTTATGAATTCCCATGGTTGGAGTCAATGGCTCATGGAACAGGTCTGCTTTACCTCAGAATATCTTAGCACCCAGGCTCAGATTTATATACTTATTCCCCAACACCGAGCCTCTCTTTCTTGTGACCTCCTGTGAGTGCTGGTTTCATCCCGAAACCTGCCCTTGGCGCTGCCCGTCTCCTGTCCACGTCAGCTCTGCCCGCCTGGGCCTGGGCCTGCCCGTCATTTGCGCAGGGGCAGCCGGAACATCATCGGGTAGCTTGTTCAGTCTCCACTCAGTGCTTTGTTGTAGGTTATTCTAATGCTCACCACTTTTCTTTCAATAGTGTCATGATTCTGTGATAAAAAATATCTAAATAACCTAATGTTTAATTTCCGTGTATTTTATAGACAAGTGCTGCTATTTTACTATGCCTTTATATTTAATTTTATGTTTTCTTTTCTTTCTTTCTTTCTTTTTTTTACTGCAAGTCTGTTTTGTTTTACTTGGTCTGTTTATTTCAAAGAGACATTTAGATATGCTTTTAAATTTTAGTATAGTCTCTATCAGATTATATTACATTGCTGATCTTTTTTTTTTCACTAGCCACATCATTTTTAGAAAAGCCCACACGCCGAAATATTACACTTAGTGTTTGTCCTTGTCAAGGTCAGTGCCTGAGTATCAAGACAATGTGAGACAGAAACATGCTTTGAAAAGCTGCAAACACGTGGTGCATCTCATGTGGCCAGGTGGGGAAAGGGGGTTAAAGGCCAGAGGGTCCATCATTACGATGGGGGACTTGCTCATGAAGTCATCAAGCAGCATAAAGATGTAAATACGTACAGGGGAAATAAATCACATTAAACAATAGAGGGTTTACAGCTCCACGATGTGAAGAAAACATGGTACATGCTATAATCTGAAGAAAATAATATTTTGAAGAGATATTATTTGAATTTGAGGAAAATGTTTCTTCAAATGTAATTTGAAGAAGCGAATACAATTGAAGTACCTATTCCTAAGTACTTCAATTGCCTTGTAACAGTCAGATTCTGCACTGACATCAGGAAGAGGAGGTGTAGGCCCTTCAGGTTTGGTAAAATGCAGTAGTGAGGGCTTGTGCGACCACTCGGTGGACTATGACAACATTTCTTCAAGGATAGCATCCTGGAGTTGAAAGGTCATTAAATTAGGACACAGACTCAGGCCCAGTTTTGATCTTTTCCATCTTCTGTGACTTTGGACGGCTAATCTAAACCCTTTCACATCAGCTGTTCATCTACATAACACATCTGCTATTTATGACCTCAGAAGGATAACCGAGAAACACTCTCTCTTTTCCTCCAAATCCTGAAGTTCCCTACAAACCTAGAAGTCAGCAGTGTCAAGGCTGAGCTCCATGGCAGACAACGTTACATGCTACTTAACAGGCACATTCAGTGAATCCACTCATGATGAAAACACTTAGCTGAAGAGTTTCATCTGGTTCGTCTAGGGACGGTACCCAGTATGGGAAGCTTTAGTTTTGGGCAAGGACAGCAGTGACCCGAGCTGCTTGCCATCAGGGTGGACAGCACCTCTAACAATTCAGAAGCAGCAACAGAACAGTGACCATTAGGCACAGGTTGGTGTCCTGCCCCAGTGGGCACCAAAACCGTAATCCATGGCGATAATGACAATGATAAACAGGACCAGACTTGGTATCAGTGTCCAGGGCCATCAGCAGAAAGCCATGCACGTAGGCGGGGAGGAGCCTTTGACAGGGTCCCTTTCCACACACTGGGTTACGGGCCGTGACTGAAGCAGGAGAAGGCTTCTAGAAGACAGGAAGTGGCCTGCTTTGTGACCCAAATAACATGCTGACCTGTGGTCATGAAACAATTTTAGATTTCTGCTCTGAGACCTTAGTTACATTCTTTTGTTGTGGTGGTTGTTGTTGCTAACGGCTCTATCTTAGGGATTCTAAATACTCTCAGGGAAAAGAAATGTTTTCTGCAGGTTATTTGTACCAGAAGGCTATCGAGTTAATGCAGCTTAGAAGTTATTTTAACTATACGAAGTAAAGCCAAGAAAGGTCTTTGTTTTTGAGGTAGGTATTGATCAGGAGAGAGAAAGAAAAGCTAAATAAATAAATAGAGCCAAAAGAATCAAGAAATATTTCCCTGTGTTTTCTAAGTTGTCTACAGTAGGTGTGCTGCAAATTGCTATTGAGAGTCTCCTACCTTCTTGCTAACAGAGCATCCAAACAACAAGTGTTGGTGAGGATGGGAAGAAAAGGGAACCCTCTTCCACTGTGGGGTGCAGCCACTGTGGAAGGCAGTATGGAGTTACCTTAAAAAATTAAAAATGCTTAGTGAAATAAGCCAGTCAGTGAAGGACAAATATCATATGATCTCACCCATTACGGAACAATAATGAGCACAACTAACAACAAGCAAAACAGAACCAAGTATATGAATACAGTGAATAGGCCTTCAGTGGTAAGGGGGAAAGGGGTTGGGGGGAGGGGGGAGGCAGAGGCAAGTAAGGGGAGCAGCTTAGACAAGAACCTAGTATAAAGGAACCATGGACATGGACAACAGGTGGGATTGACTTTAGGGGGAATGGGTGGGTGGGGAGGGGGATGGGGGAAGCAAAAAGGGGATGGATGTAATACAACAATAATAAAATTTTTTAAAAAATTAAAAATGCAAAAGAACTTATGACTCAGCAACTCTACTTCTTGGTATATAATGACCAAAGGAAGTTTACTATGTCTTTAACTTACGTTCTTTAATTCCATTACATAAATTAATTTAAGGCTACATTTTTCAAACCTCTTTAATTCATGGTCATAGACACTTAAAATCATGGTATTGGCAGGAACCTGAGAAATCCCTTTGTCCTCATTGATTTTGTGGATCATGAAACTGAGGTCCCAAAATACAGGCGATTTGTCCTGTACTAGGAATTTATCCATAGTTAAGCTAAATCAAAACCGGTTTTCCTGATTTTATTTTATTTTAAAGATTGTATTTAGTTATTTTTAGAGAGAGGGGCAGAGAGGGAGAAAGAAAGGAAGGGAAGCATTAATGTGTGGTTTCCCCTCATGTGGCCCAAGTCAGGGACCAACCCTTTGATTCTCAGGCTGGTGATCACTTCACTGAACTACACCAGCCAGGGCTGGTTTCCTGAGTTTAAATCATTGCTTCCTGTCACCAGATAGACATAAGTCAGTGGAAACTCCACCCTGACTCCCTGTCTTGTAAAGCAGGTCACTTCGTGTCATTCTAGCAGGACCCGAGAACAAGGGAGCAGACGCAGACACGGTGGTGCTTGGGCTGCCTGCCCTCCGTGAGTAATGAAGTCACCTGCCTCTGCTGAAGTGTCACGTCACCTGCCAGGGTGTATGAAGCAGTAACAGAGGACCTCGCTGCTCGGAGGTGGGATAAAATCAAACCCGAATACCCCTTGCAGAAAAAGCCAGGAATTGGTATCTCTTCTTCCATTTTAAGAGAAACTGCTGAAGCACGAACATTATTTCTTTGGTAAATGGTTGAGAGAATTCACCAATAAAACTACTTGAGATTCCAATTTTACTTGTGGGAAGATTTCAACAATAAATTCAACTTCACGAGTGTAAGAGTCCTCAGATTTTCTGTCACGTCAGTTGCGGCAACTTGAGCTTCTCAAGGAATTTGTGCATTTTGTGTACATTGTCATACATAGCGGCCTAAAGTTGTCCCTCATAGTCCCCCATTATCCCTTTAATATCCACACTCTGTAATTAAAAAAGAAAACTCTCATTCTGTTTCTGAAAGTGGTGTTTCTGTGTATGCAGCTGAATGTAATCCCTAATGCTAAAGAGAAACTGGTGAGACATTCTGGGCTGTACCCAAAGCCAAGTTCACACTTCTGCCTGAGAGTTCCATTTCCCCATTTTCTACTGGTCTAGAAAAGTTCCTACAGAGAAAACACGATAAAACTTTCTGTTGTCGTGCAAAGAACTCAGGGCGGACCTCCCCCTTACACACCATTTTGGTAACCGGAAGACCTCCGCCTCCTGTCTTTCCCTCTTTGAAATCCCTCTGGTTCTACCAAAGTGAAACATTAAGCCCCACCTCTATGGAGGAAGGTTGTTGGCATCTGTAAAAACCATCCAACTTCTCACACGATTTGAAAGTCATGACAAGGTTAAAGTAGTGCAAAATTATTCTCACATTGGGAGTCTCTGCTAAGGTGTTTCTGTAACGGCCTTGGTCTTTTCCATCTGAGTCCAAGTCCCGTTCATCCTTTTTCTTTTGGGGAGCTTTGCTCCCCATGTGCTGTGCTAACCCCTCCATGTTTAGTATCCATCTCAGAAGCAGGTTCCCGCATGGACGAGCTGAAGAATTAAAACCATTTCTAATCAGGCGATCACATAAATATCTACAGAAGTTAACATCCACAACAGAACGAGGCTAACTCTGGTGGGCACTTGGGATATGGCCCTACGTGCCCAAGCTGGGCTAACCCCTGAATAGATGCAGGGTTTCTCAGCTTTGCTAGTCTAACCTAGGCCATTTTGAAAAAGGGAGTGCTTGTCCCTGGAAGACATGAGAGTGCCAGCACCTGAGTGTGTGTACACACACACACACACACACACACACTAGCATGTTCCAATGGCTTCACAGATGAAATCAGTGGAACAGAAAAAGCTCCCAGCTTTCAGTATTTAGCAAGCAGGCAAAAAAGTCCAGAATTTTAAACATTTAATAACTTTGTGTCTGACAAACCTTTCAAATCCAAGAGAGTAGTAATAGAAAGTAGACCACTAGTCCCAGTGGGTCCAGGCCAGCAGGCATTAGTTCAGAAAGGCCAAAGAATCCTTCTTGAGGTTTACCAGATAAACTCTGAAGCTTGTCTGCATAAAATGAACAAGATACTGTTCTTTTCACTGATGGATTTCAAGATATCTATGAATTATATAAGACGGAGATTTTTTTGTTGGCTTCAGTAGCTGATGAAAATTATGGGCTAAAAGTTTGGACAAGAAGCAAACTTATATTTGGCTGCTGAGAAACACCCATCTGTTCTGTTAGTGAATCCATGCTAGTGTATTATAGCCCTTGTGTTCTCATTAAGACATCAAATACCATAGACAGCACTCTATTACCGCCTAGACTTCCACGGGTCCATCATATAGAGTTGGATGTACACATTAGCTGCCAAGTTATCTCTTAGGTACTTAAACATGATGGAGAAGGCCAGACCATGACCAACTGTCTTACATGAGCTCACTGTATTTATAGCTGACCTTTAGTTAATGATTTAACCTGCTTCTACATGGTCTGTCAAGCTCAGGATTGAGTATTTTTGCTTAAACTTTGCACCCTTTGATTGCTTCACGCTAGCAAGGTCCATCTGTTGCTGTCATTTCACAGCCATCAATCGCAGTGTGACCTTACTTCCGATCATGCCGGGCCACCGCCAAGCCAAACTGAGCATGTCTGCAAAGGAGATAACATGGAATAATGACATAGTTCACACATTCCAGTTTTAAGCTCAGACACCAGACCTGTCCTGGGGGCTCTTTCCCACCTCTGTAGTGGCCAGCAAGAATTGGCTTCATCTCCGCTCTTGTCACCTGCCACCTCCCACTCTGTCTTTGTCTTCCACTTCTCCAATTGCCTTGCTGTCCCCCAAAACAAGTACACAAACTCTTAATGTCCTACGAGTGTTCCAGTTACTCATTATGTGCAACCAGTAATCATTAGAAATAATGAGCCTGGCCCTGGCCAGGTGGCTCAGGGGTTGGACTGTCATCTCACACACCAAAACATAGTGGTTCTGTCCCCAGTCAGGGCACATACTTAGGTTGCGGGTCCATTCCCCAAATGGGGTGCATCCAGGAGGCAACCTGTCGATGTTCCTCTCTCATATCAATGTTTCTTCCCACTCTAAAGTCAATAAACATATCCTCAGGTGAGGATTTAAGAAGAAATTAAAAAAAAACCATGAGTTTGCAAGTAAAAAAATTCCATACTCTCAGAGTCTTGGTCCTTGGTCTGAAATGACTAAGTCCCTGCTTGGGATGCTGACTGAAAGCTGCTAGGATTTCTACTCTCAGCTTTTATTTCTAAAAAGGAGCTGCTCACTAACCTGCCCCCCACATTCTGACCCAACCGAAGCAGGTGACAGTTTTTTCTTTGCCTCAGGTGGGAACTCTGCATTTTAAACAAGGATTACCTTGCTGTATCCTCTTACTGGATACCTGGTTCCTTTTTGTCTTTTAATTCGCCCAATTAAGCATGCTTTATGTTGGAATACAAGTTTTGAGATTCCTTACATTCATAACCTGATAGGGATTGTGAGGGAAATGGTCTTTGAAATGGCTGGCAACCAAAATGACCATGCCAAACAAAACAAACAGGAAAATATGAATATTCTTAATCCTTTCCTGCCAAATGTTACAAATTTCAAAATTCTGCCAAGAAACATGAGAGTTTGCTTATCTTATGAGGAACTGCAGAAAATACTGGATGACTCAATCAGCTTCTTCTAGAAAATGCCATCACACAGCGTTGGGTCCTCCCTAACCCCAGCCCTAACCTTTGTTAATTAAACACCTCAGAGTTTGTCAAAACAGGGTCCTTCAGAGGTTGATAAGTAACTCCTTAAAAGGCAGGTAACCTTATCTTATAAAAACATTTCTAGGAAAAACACAGAAGGTACAAGTCATTTTATGAGCTTAATATCTTGATGTTAAAGTTGGGTAAGGACCATCTATATAAGGGTATATAAATAGTTTCAGTTCATTTCTAACAGGCAAGAAAATACTAAATAAAATATTAATCAAATAACTTCAAAATCTATTAAGAATAATACTGTATGATTTGGTAGCGATTATCTCAGAAGTGCCACAATGATTACTGATCAAACTCCATCAGTGCAATTCATCATAATAGTAGGCTAAAAATAGGAAATTAAATTATTATCTAAAAGGATGGAGAAAAAGTATTTGATAAATTTCACACTTATTTAATGATGGAACAAAGGAAACACTAAGAAAACAAGGAGCAAATAGGGCGTCTTTAAGGTGATAAAAAGTATTCACTTAAAAGGCTCAGCTAGATGATACTTTTTAAAGAAATTTTGATCTCCACAAGGCAAGGAAATCTTTTATCACGCTACTATTTATTGTCGTACCAAAGGCCTAAGGCAACACAGTAAGAAAAGGAAAATAATTAGCAATGATGAGAATGGGAAGCGATTAAACTGTCATTATTTGCAAATGATAAGATTATCTACATAGAAACCCAAGAGAATGAACAAATTAGTGTAAATTAGTGTATCTAATAAATGTGTTAAGTTAAATTGCCAGATACAGATAAACTTTAAAGATTAACAGCATTTTTCTACACTACTGGTCTCAAAATACTGGTTCCTCTGAAAATTGGTAAATAAAAATGAAAATACAGGTAATCTGTACTGTTAAAGAGCAAGTCAACTCATTTTAGGAGCCTAGTATGACCCCAATATTTATTTATGAACTGCAATTATGAATGTTAGATACAACATAGTGTAAGATTGTCAGGGGTCCAAATCTTGGATCTCTTACACTGGCAAGTTACATAACTGCTCTCTGCCTCATGTTTCCTACATGTGACATGGGGATGATGATGATGATGATGATGATGATGGTATTTATCACTTAAGATATTGGAAGTTTAAGTGAACTGATACTAGGGAAGCACTTGAATAGCATCTAGCACAAAGCTGGTGTCTCATAAAAATTAGCAGCTATGCTTATTCTAGAACTAATATCAATGTATTAATACAGTAGTTGTTATCTATCTAAAATTTAATGAAACATACATAGAAATGCTAATGTTTTCTTCTTTTTCCCAAGTGGATGTACACGTTTCCCACTGGAATCCAGCACCTTACTCAGTAAAAAAACAACTAAAAATATAATAGAAGATAATACACCACTCAAAATTTCAACCCCAACTAACAGTTAATAAATAAATAAACAGGAAAAAAAGGTAGAAAAATGTGTATGGCATTGAGATAACCTTGGATTGAGGTGGGGAGTACAAATCATAATGTGAAATCTGGAGCAATTTACATAAATCGAGTAAACTTTTGAGGTAGAAGAAGTTAGCTGACGCATGACAGGCTGGGAAAGGAAACAGCATTATACAAGGGCTTCTTTTCTGGGGGACAGCAAGAGCTCATACAAATCACCAGATTATCAACCTCAAGGGAACAGGGTTATTTCTTCTTTCCTGCGGCCGCTGTTGTGTCTTCCGTTCTCAGGTAAGTGCCTGGGAATAGTGCCACCTCCTTGCTGCTTCTTCTGCATCAAGATTTGCTTCCCATCTACCCTATCCTCCAAAACAGGTACATTACCTTCCTGTCACTGCTGTGACAAATTGCCACACATTTAGTGGCTTAACATTTATTCTCTGTTTCTGAGGCCAAAGCCCCAAATCCAGCTTACTGGCCTGCAGCCCAGGCGCCTTCAACCATGTAAGGTAACAGATTCACACATGCCAAGGATCAAAGTGTGAACATGTTTCAGAGGCCATTATTCAGCTCACCTCACCCAGATTTCTCAATCTTAGCATTACTGACGTTTTTATCTGGACAATGCTTTGTGGTGTGCGCTGTAAGTCGTCTGTAGCAGGCTGCCCTCTGCACAGTAGATGCCAGCAGCACGCCCTTCCCCCTAGTGGCCACCAGCCGTCCCCAGGAGGTTGAGAACTTTTGCTTCACCCTTTTTGGCATTCATTTAATACAGCAAAGCATGTCACTCTCCAGCACAAAGTTCTCTGTGTCCCCCTTACTTTCCACTAATGTCCACATTTAGCATATCGTCCTAGATGGGCCGCCACCTTCTCCCAGTCCCTGCTGCTGTCATTTCCTAACCTCTTGTCCTCCAGATCATCTCACAGTTCCCCAGGATATGAGGCTCTCTCACCTTCTTGCTTTGTAAGTATTCCCCCTCTGCCTGAAAATCCCCTTCTGTTGCTCATGGGATGAACCTTTAACTCCTTTCTTGTCAAAATTTAGCTGAGATGTCAGGGATCCGGGTCACCTCACTGCGTCCAGCGAGGTAATGTCAGAGTCCTGGTGTTCGTTGCCCCCTTCCTGTGGGTCATTTTGTCTTTTAGCTGCACTCTCTCTGCCAATCAGTGGCTCAAATTGTTTTCTGAATGAATCAACAATGGTGGGTTTCATGCCTTGACTTGGATGAGACGGATGGAAAATGTTGCTCCAAGATATTAACCAAAAATAACTTGCTTTCTCTTTCAACATAGAGAATAGATTAATTCCTCCATCTTCTCTCATGGAGAGAATTCCTCAAGAAAAGAAAGTTTTGGATCTTTTGTGAATGTCTAATCACTATTTAATCATCATTTTCCCCCAAATTAAGTTCATGCTCAGATCCTACCTTGACGTGCTTATCATGCTTAAATTCGAAAATGAATCAGAACACTCCCTTCCACAAAGTATTTGGCAAAACAACCCCATTTTACAGCACCCTGGGACGGCTGGGACTGACAGAGCAATGGTGAGTCACCCAGGAGGCCAGGCTGATGCTGCCATTGAGATCCCGACTTCCCAGGCAGGACACTGTCACCTGGCTCTTCCAGCCTTCACACTGGAATGAGTTCCACTGTGTCGCAAAGTCTCAGCGTTTGGCATGTGCTTCCAACGATAAAAGTGTCAGCACGGAATCTGTTGCTGTGGATTTTATTATTCTTTGGTAGTCTACTGTTCAAAGTTTCTCTTAATGGGCAGAAACTGGAGACTCTTTAGGAAATACCACTGAAAACACCTGCACATAACACTCACTAACGACTGCTTCTTCTCCTCAGAGCTCCAATTCAGAGGACGTTGAGCGATGATGGATGTTGCTGTTGTTAAATATATGCCTGTAATTTATGTAACGCACAGAAATCCAAGAGTTTACCCCATGCTACACTTTTATCATTCTGGCTAAAAATCTGTCTACAAACCTTCAAGGAGAAGGGAAAAACAAAGTTTCATGAGCCAGAATATGTCAAAACTTAACAGGCTAACGGGAGGTTTTTACATGGTCTTGAATTCCCATATAAGGCTGCCTGAAATTTCTTAAGTTGTTGCTAAAAATATCTGGCGGAGGGCCAGCGTAACATCACTGATGTTGCTGAAAATATTCAGCCAAGACCTGAGCCTGCCTGACTGAACCCCAACGCTGACCCCTGAGCAAATGACCGAACCTCTCTGTGTCCTAGTTCCTCCCTTTGTAAAACGAAGGTAAAAATAGCACTAACCTCAGAGGACTGTTTTAAGTATTCAAAGAATTTGCATTTCAAAACACTTTGAACTCTGCCTGGCACCAGGAAGCACTAAATAAATATTTGGGATTATTATAAGTGAAAACAGAGACATTTAAAAATAAAGGCTCTTCAAAGTGTTATGAACTCGACAGCGTGTAATGCAACTCTACCCACCTACCAGGAGGAACTTGGATCCTATTTCTTCATGAAGAAGGAGCAAATAACAGATCCCAACTGCAGAGAGGGTTCCTAGTTAGAGTGAAGTTCTGGATTTTAGTTTTAAATGAGTAGTATGAATTTTGGGGCTTGGGGTCCCTACACTAGTTTCACTGGTGGCCTATGACCCCAGGAAAATGAAATCTACTCTTTCTTATCCAATGTGGCCCTGAGGAGCCTGTCCAGTCTTCTAGCTCTGCTCCCCTGCTGGGCCTGCTGGGCCCGTGTACTTTAACCACCAAGTCTCATGTACAGCGTGTACTTTCCTGCGTCCCTCTGGCTTAGACTTTCCTTAATTGACTTTTCCACTTGCCTAGGGCCCCAGCTTCTTAAAGGATCTGCTCAGCACCCATCTCTTCCCTGAGCACCTCAATTCATAAGAATGATATGAAAGATAATGAGGAAGGTATTTGAAGACAGAAGGGTCCAATTTTTAAATCTTACATCACCCTGTTCTCCATCACACTTCCGTCTTCAAGAATGAGAGTCCACTCTAGAAGGAGACCAGTATGTACTGATTAACTCTAACACAAGGCAGGCTTGGTAAAAATCTATGATAGAACCAACTTCAGAAGAGAGTAATTCTGACAATACCTGCAATGTTGCCTAGAGGATACACACTCAGCTAGAACTGAAAAATTGGGAGAATTTCAGTAAACTGGATTGAAGAGGAGATTTCAAAAAGGTGACAATTCTTGTTTCTTGGCATAAGTCTAGCTGAAGAGTCCCAAGAGTTTGAACCAAGGTAGGATTGCTGGCAGTGGTGAGACAACTCTTTTTACAGACACTGCAGAGGCAAGGCACGTGATTTTGCTCTTAATTAGATGTAAGAAGGACACCAGAGAAGTATCAAAAGACTCAGATGCTAGTCCCATACGAACAACCTCTGGCTTAGCCTTGCCGACATATTGGTGGAGTCTCTCTTCTTCAGCTCTCTGTGGAATGGTAAACCTAATTCTACCTAAAGACTGCATTTGATCCAAGTGTGCACCCCTATATAGCACCTAGAGAGAAATGGGAAATCCATGGTGAATCAATCAGAGTCATGAAGTTTGTAGTGACTTTAAAATATGGTCACAAATTATTTGCCACTCCTCCCCGCCGCAGCCTATTCCCTTACAGGCTGTACCGAATGACTGGATTCTATGAACAGAAGTGGTGATGTGTGGGTATGTTGCTCCCGAGAGAAGGTAATAAAAAGAATTGCAGCTTTTCTTCTTGCTTCTCTCTTGAATCACACACTCTCGGGGAAGTCAGCAGTCGCATCGTGACAACAGCTGAGTGACCCTTTAGAGAGGCCCTTGGATGACACAGTAAGGCCCTCTGTCAAAGGCTGTACGGATGAGACAGCTTATGGGTGAATCTTAGAGTAACAACCAAGCCTTAGGCGGCTGCAGCCTGGCCAACATGGTGACCGAAGCTGCCTGAGAACCTGAGACAGAACCACCCAGCCAGGCCACTGCCAGGGTCCTGCCCTGCAGGCGTTTGGACATAACCCATGAGATCGCCTGTCAGGTAGGACACGAGTGAAAAAGTAGACGTGAACCAGGTAGGAAGGCCTTTTGCCATCAAAGCACGGAGATCATGACTACATTTGAGGTGTAGGGAGGATGGTTTCTTGATTACTTAGTAACTTGACCTGGAAGAGTCAATGACAATTACAACAAGGGCATCCATCCAGTGCAAAGAAAGCTTGGACCCGACCCAGCTAACGGTTTTTACCCACTGACTTCTTGCCACGGAGAGGGAGGCGGACTACTTTTCAAATTTTGAATCCAAGTGTTTATGACATTCCAAGTCCCTCATAGTTAGGGTCTTCCGGTTTACCGACTCCACTCGTTACACCAGACGGACTATGCTCAGTCCCTCCATTATGAATTGGCATCTGTTCTAATGCGCTCCGTTTCAGTTTTGCAAAAGGAATAGATGTCTCGTCACTTACAAAGTTGTAGGGCGTCACAGCTGCATGTATTTAGACGTCTGCCTCCCGGTGAGAATGTGAAAAGCTATGCATTGTCCTCAAGTTTACAGGAAGCCCTGCGTCTTCCGAAGCGGGTTCGCACAGCATCCGTCCCCGAGCCAGAGCCGCGTGGCTACGCGCAGGTCGCACTCAGGGACGTAGAAACGAAGGCGTTTTGAATCCAGACACTAGAACGTAATTGTTACATGAAGCCGCATGTTCTAGCGCGCGTTAAACGAAAAGCTGCCGGTCCCAAAACCCTCCTCCGAGTTCCTCTCCCCGCTCCCGGGTGCTGCTAAGCATCCGACGCCGAGGCCGGCCAGACGGAGCCGCTTCGGCCCGGCGACAGGACCCAAGGACCGGGTCGCAAAACGCGCGGGTGCGAGCGGCTGAAGGACACGGGCCAGACCGCAGAGCGGACAGTGCGCGCTTCCGAGGTTTGGCCACAAGGGTTGGGCTCCCACCGTCTGGCTCCCGCGTGGCAACCGGATGATCCCACATCGGGAGCCTGGGGGCGAGCGCGCTGTCGGGGTCCCGCCAGGGGGCGGGCAGCGCGACTCAGGGACCCCGGGCGGGGGCGGGGCCAGGGCGGCAGGGGCGGGGCCAGGGCGGCTGGGCGGGACCTGGGAGTCAGGGGCGGGGCCAGAGCGGCTGGGCGGGCGGGGCCGGGGCGGGGCTGGGGCTCGCGGGAGATTTGAACTTCCTGTCCGCGGCGTCGGTACCCGCGCGGGGGTTCGATTGCCCGGCGGCTCCCGGCTCCGAGCCCCGACACTAGGCCCCGGCGCCGGCTGCGGAGATGGTGGAGGGCCCGGGCTGCACTCTGACCGGAGAGAGAATTCGGGCGCGCGTGCGCCCGGGCCAGGCGGTGACGGACGTGCGGGGCAGCGCCCTGCAGAGCTGGGGGCGCCCGGGCTGGGCCCCCGCCGCCTCGGCGGCTGCGGCGTCCTCCCAGGTGAGCCCCTCTAACTTGCTAGGGGTCGGCGGGGGGCCTGAATAAGATCCCGCCGGGTTTCCAGGTCCGAAGTGGGCTGTCCTGGCCCTGGCTCCCGGGACCCCGCGTTTCCCGGGTTACGGGGACTTTCCGGGAGGGGCCCGCACGTGCCCGCGCACCTGGGCCGCGCGGGGCGGGGCGGAGGCGGAGACGCCGGGGCGGGACTCCCTCCGCGTCCCCTCGCTCAGCCCCCTCACCACCCAGCGGCGGGCGGCTTTTCCAGGGCTGGGGCTGCCGGTTCTGCCCTAACCGTGATCAGATCCCTGCAGAACTCGGAGGTTTTTCCATCTTGATCTCAGCCTCCAACCCTAGCCCTGCGCGTGCCCAGCCCGCCGCGGTTGCTGAGCGAATCACCACTCGTTTCTGCGGTTCACGCAGCACTGGGGACGCTCGGCCCTTCGCCGCCAGCCGCTGCGTCGGATGCAGAGCCGTGGACCCCAGGGGCGGCTCCCTTCTGCATGTTCACGGGGTGGCCTGCCCCTCGGGCCCGCGTTGCAGTTGCTGTGACGTTCGTGGGGCGCGTTTGGAGCGTGTACTGCAAAACCCTGATGAAGCCACACGCCTGGAAAGCCCCGTACGTGCTGTGGAGGCTGGTGTGTTTCAGGCAGGGCCGTGCAGGACTGCAGGGTCGGTCAGGTTTCCTCTCCCACCGACTGGCCCTGCAGGAAAAAGGTGCCCGCTATGGAAGTAGGCTGACAGCTCGAGAGCCACGGCGCCCTAAGTCTGAGAAAACACGTTCCCAAAGCAGGAAATACGTCCGGCATCTCCTTCCAACTGCCCCGGCACATTATTCATTTTGTCTTTGTGTGTCAATAAGTCCTCTGCACCTAGTTTCTTGGTATAGGGATTCCCAATATCTTTTCAGGGTGTCACGTAGATGGATCTTGTGTGGTCTCTTAAGACTATTAAATTATTATTTTTTAAATGACTCATTCAACACAATTTTGAATGTCAAGTCACCAGGGAGATAGAAACAAACTCTTCCCCTTGCGGAGTCTGTCCTTTGTTTGGGAAGCGACACGGATAGTACGTAAAATAAGAACATAAATGTAACTCGATTAAATTCTCTGAAGGACAGAAACCTGGCCCTGTGAGGAGTTACAGGATGGACAGGGGAGGCTTGGCTGGGTAGTAACAACCCGGGGTTGTGCCAGGTGTCAGGGATGGGGGTACACGGCTCCTGGTGAGACAGCATTCAGGCCGAACGCCAGGGCCGAGAGCTTCCAAAACAGTGTGTGAGCGATGGAGTGCAAACCAGCGCCGCTGGAAAAGGGAAAGTGACTTGACCTATGACAAGATTGGGATGGGTAGGTGGGAGCCAGACAGCAGCAGAGCTCTTTGTCCATCTCATTAGGGACTTTATAGTTTCCTTAGGACGGGTAGGAGCCTTCGAAATGTGGTAAGTTCCGTTTACCCTTGGAAGCGATCGCTCTACCTTGAAACAGGGGAGAAGCCTTGTTTCAGAGAAAAAGGTGGTCGGGCACGTGGTGGTGGGTATAAGGAATGGATCGACGGACATCATGATTTATATCATCCAGCAGGAATGTATTCTGGGTAAGGCTTCATGCTACTTCCTGGGGATACACAGATTAGATGACCAAGGTTCTGCTGTGAGAATCCAACTTAATGTGTTAAATAGATATCACCTCCTTGGTATTGAGGCCACAGCAACGCAAACATTTCCTTGGAGTTTGTTGTGACTGTCTCCAGTGGGAAGGATAAAGTGCTTTTGAGGAACTCTTGTACTTCCTTTGGTTGATGAGAAATAATAACCCCGTGATAAAGGATTAGCCTGATTTCACAGATGAGGAAAGTGAGACTTTCAGTGAATTTAAATAAGTCACCCAAGATCACAGAACTAGTAAAGGGTCAGCCAGGGTTCCATCTTCCTTCCTTTCACTCCAAAGCCTACACTCTTAACTGTAGCTTCTCTCAATTATAAAGGATTCGGCAGGGAAGTGGCTTATTCAGTGGCAGGAACGCATGGAGTAGTGAGTATTTATTAACTAGAGAAATTAGACCTGGGGTCTTGGGCAGTGTCTGCCACCATTTTTAGTTTTCTTCCATTCTTTTACCTGCTCTGCTAATTCTCTTCTGCATGAAAAGAGTGAAACCTAGTCATGTAACACAAATGCTTCCTCGATGGCTGGGCAATTATTAACATCACTTGGAAGCGATACTAAATAGGCTGTACCCCTTAAATAAGCAGCCCTGGACTTAAATATATTCTGTTTCATCCCTTGAGAAAGAGACACTGGAATAAGTGTCTTTGAACTGTAGGCCTATTTTATACCAGTTATATGGGAACTGAGTCCGAAAATCAGATAGAATTTATAGTCTCATTGTAGTTATTGGAAAAGTTTAATTATTTTTTAATAATTAAAACATTGTTAAATAATTTGCTGGGCCTTTGGTTTAAGGGAATAATCTTTGCAAGCATGAAGGGTCATGTGCATTTTTTAAGGTTGTTGGATTCACAGCAAATTTCATCAATATATGGAGGGTTGGCGCCAGCCCCTGACATGATTGTCACGTAACAGTGACTCGCATTTCCTAGGCATTTATATCACAGAGTTAAAGCAGTCTTTAGTGGTCACAAGACAACATTTAAAAAGGTTGATAACTGCATGCTCTGATAACTGCATGCTCTGTCCTTCACATTGCAGGAAGCATAGCATACAAAGAAGAGTTAAAGAAATGTTGGTTCGGCATTTGAAGTAAAATTATTTGAACTTCAGATAATCATTGTACAAAAAGATCAAAACAAAACACAGTTGCTGTCCCTTTGCTGTGCCCCCTTTGCTCCAGTGTGAAGGTGGTGGAGCACATGCTTTCGTGCGTCCTCCTTGGGACAAATGCTTCCCCTTGGGAAGAAGAGAGCCCAGCTGTAGAGGATCCCGGCCTCTGTTACTCATGCACACACGATTCCGTGTCTCTGAGTTTGATCTGCTGTCTTGTCAGTAGAAAATGATGCCGTCATGTAAGCACATGGCCTCTAACTGTGCTGGAGCTGGGGGTCCTTACGGTAAGAAGCAATGTTGGCATGTAAGTGAGCACGTCTGGCTAATATGCTGTGAAGAGTCAATCCTCCCACTTTAATTGTTGGGTGGGTACAGTATTCTAGTGAAATCAGGGTGGAATCTGCATATGTTTTCCATCTCACTTCGCGAAGCAGGATATAAAACAGCATTTATTTGTAAGCACTCACTGCATCTGAAACATGATCCTATGGCTATTCTCCTTAAGATTTGATGGTTGTATTTAACATGCCAGTCACTCGTGTTTCTATGTCCTTCCTGGTGTCATGAGCAGAGTAGGCCTTTAGTAAACATTGCAATGGGTGGAAAAGAGCAAAGGTTTGGATAATGCAAAATGATTGAGGGGTTAGAAATAAATTCAGTTTGGAATCTCATTATCAGTATGTATGTTGTTATGTGTGTAATATGGAAATTGCTACCATAAGAAAATAAGGAAACCGCATAGTATAAGTTTTCCTCCTTCCTTCTTCCCCTTCTTCAGAGTGGAAAAAAGTCACTGCTCGTGTTACTGCCATTGTATGAAGGAAGGGGCTAATCCACAGACATTCATTCTCTAGCTAAAAGAAACTTATGCCTTTAAGTCCAGAGGGGTTCTAACATTTTATAGGACATGCATTATAGACTTCCTTACCTTTGGAAATGTTACTGATCACGTTTCCTATTAATGACTCAGGATCACGATCACTAGCATGTGACATTGTATAGAGTCATGGAACCAGAGGTGACCTACCCTAGGCAGGTCTTCCAAATGAGGAGACTAAGGGATGTGATGTCCCGTGGCCATTGCAGCTTTCAGCTAACGGGGACACCTTCCCTGTGATGTAGAGAAAAGATCTTCCCACCAGGTTGGTTTTGAATCCCACCGACCCCTTTGTTACTTCCTAATCTGAAGTTGCTTATCCTCACTTCTTCGCTTATTTGCTCAGGGTTCGATTAGATGACATTGAAAACTCTTAGCTACGTGCCTGGTAAAGGACACATGCTGGTGATTGTAGGGATTTCTCATCAGACCCATTTGTCTAAAGATGACCTATTTGTAAGCATTTGTGCCCTCAAATTATGTGGAAAGCGTTTATCCGCCAGGTAAGTGCTTAAAGGTTCTGCTCTTCCAGAATTGTAGGCGGTGTGTTTGGATGAGTGGACCTCTATTTTGGTGCTTAGGGGCCATTTTAAAATTAGGCTCTTGGATGGTTTAAATTGGTAGATAAGGTGCCTCTGATGAAGACAAGCGTTGTATTAGGAAATTTTTAAAAATGTAGACTAAAAGGAGAAGAAACTCTGCAAGTAAATCCGGTATTTTTTTTTCCCTGTGGAGAAACTACATAACTGCCCTAGAGTTGAAACATTTATCTGTGGAAAGCCTTATTCTGTTCCACCTCTCACCGGCGGAAGGTGGGACAAAGGGTTATCCGCACAGTAAGTCACGGGCTGTCTCTGAAGAGCCATGTTGTTTTGACAATTTTATATTATTAAGCCACTTGAAAATGGGAAGGTGAGCCCCTCTCAATCATTCTTAAAATTGTAGCTAAGGAGATTTTCATCTCTATTTCAGGAAAAAAAGAAAAGGGTGCAGTGTTCAAATAATAAGGGATTATAAGGGTCAACATGAGAAAGTCAAGTGTATCTCGGGCTATTGTGTGTAGTTATAGCCAAGGCAATGGGCTCGTGGAAAGTAGTTTTTGAATGTGGGCACCTGAAACTTAACACAAAGAGGTGATTCTACAGTAGGACCAGTAAGTGTCTTGTAAATCTGAGGTTTAATGCAAATGCCTTGCCTCGCTCGTGCACAATAGCTCTCAAAATAAGTGGAAAAACCAGCCTGGTATACTAGAATTTTCCCTACAGTTAAAATATAGGCAGGTGCTCTTGATGGTCGGTCATTCACGGGAGATTTTATTTTTCCCCAAGCCTGTTGTCCAGAGCTGATGCTGTTAGAAATGATAGTTTACCAGGAATCACATGACTTGGGTCAGGTGTCAGCATGATAGGCAGCTGGAGAAAAGGATATTTATGTATTGTTTCCCTCAACATCAAAATGAAGTATTGGAATAGATGTGTGGTTTTATTTTTTTTTTTCAAGCAATCGTTTACATGCTAAGTAAACATTTCAAATAAAAATCAGGGTATGCTATGGCTGGTTGCTGACGATACACTAGTTCTTTCCTAAATCCTTCGTCAACCTTCCCATAAAGTTCTTTTTACTTTACTGGAAATTCTGCTAAATACCGTCTTTTACTCCCTCCTAGCTTTTGTGAGTCACGGGAATGCAGCCCTCTTATATTTAAACTGCACTGCATTGCAGGTAATTAGAAAATGAGAGGCTTGGGGTGTTAATAATTTTCGAAGCAGGTGAACAGATGGTCGAGGGGAAGTGTTTGCCAAGAGAAGGAAGGATGCAAGGCTAGTGAGCAAGATGAGCCTGGTGGGTGGGGAGACTCACTCAGGTTCACGGGGGAACGGAAGCGGGGTGTCGATCCCCAATACGTTCACGCACCCCTGGACACCGAGTGCGGTTGTCAGGGGTCTCAGACAGCATTGTTACCGTCCCCAAGGGATTTAGAGACCAACGAGGGGGAAAGATGTCACAGGCAACAGGGTGAGTCCTACAGCAGTGCCAGTGGCCAAGGCTGGATTCACAGAAAGCCTCCGGATTATTCTGCGTCCCGGGTGGGGACGGGCTAGTCACCCTGAAAATGACAGGCTCTGTGTGAGCAAGGGAGAGGCTGTGCTGACGTTTCCTTCGAATTCCCACACACCTCGTCCAGTAGGAGACAACCCCGCCAAGCCAAGGTCACCCGGCGTCTGTAATCCGTCCGGTCTGTAGGTTTCCAGGGACCATTTCCCCTTTTCCCTACCCGGGCGGGTTCCTCCACTTCGCCTTCCGCCGACCCCTGCGTGGAAGGTGAGGGTCACCTTCACGGGCTGTAAACGTCTCCTCTCGGTATTTGTGGAGCCTGTTATTTCCCGGCTGTTTCAGCGTTTCTTGTCAGGATGGCATAGTGCCTGTTGTGGTTAATTATGGAGACCAGGGTAAACCTGGAGGACAGGGAGGAAGCATCTGTGACACCCTGAAGGCCGGGTTTTTGGTTCCCTTTGAGGCCCTGTCAGTGGGACGGCACGTTTCCTTTCTCGCTGGCAGCTGCGTGCAGAGAGGCCGCGGTCTCATGCATCTTAAATATGGTGCCCTTTGTGTGTTCGGATTCATCCTGCTTTGCACAGCGGAATTTATTTACAAGGGCACACGCTGCCCTTTGTCTTGTTAATACCCGTCCCGTAACCAGCACGTTCGGAGGCCGGGCCTCTGGGACTGTCTCTTTCCAAGTAGCCAGACTTCCTGAGGGTAGGCCCACTCGGCTTTCTGAAACCCCTGAAACCCCTGACCGCTGACAGGAGCTTGGAAGGCCTCTCGTGGTGTGCTGCAGGGTGATTCCGAAGCTGCGAGGGAGCCGTCCTGAGATAAAAACTTGCTTCATTTTCATCTACCCCTCGGCCTTGGAGATGGAGAACGGTTCAGCCGGTGTGGCCCCCACGTTCCCGCGGTAGGCTCTCTGCAATCCCCAGGCAAGACCTCGGAGACTCATTAGGCAACAGAAATTCCGCTGGGAAAAGCCAGGCTACGAATCAGGATACGCTAGGTTTGAATTTCTTCCTAATAAGCATTATTAGGAGCCCAGAGCATTGGACGGTTTGGGCAAGAAAAGGTAGAGGTTCTCATTAAGAACTCATTTTTCTGTTGTTGTTTGCTGTGTCCCACCAGGTTTTAACTGTGTCTTTTCATTGTTCGCTTCTGAAATCTATGTCATGGGTTGATTTAAGAATGGTTGGCGCAACAGTTTTTTTATGTGACTTGTACTCTTACCTATTTCGCGTAGCCAGTTACAACAAAAACCCAAGGATGTGTAACTGCTAGGTGAGATTTGGGTGTTTTGATGACAGGGGTAGCTTTCAATCTCCAGTCCAGTTATTGCACAGTCAGTCGTGGCCCTGACGGAGTTGGGAACTTCCCCTCAAAATGATCTGGGTTTCAGAATCTCTAGAATAAAATAACAAATCAGGGAAAACGGGGATCCTCTTGAGCATAAGGTCCTGTAGGCAGGTACAAACAGGGGTACCTCCTTCCAATGAGATGAACGCCGTGAACTGCTGAGGAGGGTTTCATGGGTGGAGGTGAAATCGTTGATGCCTCATGTGACCCCATGCATGCAGTGAGGGTTCCTGACGATTTTTCACAGATGTCTCTGGGGGGAGCCCGGGACACCGTTTGTGGGAGGCCATCGGCCCTTCATGTTGGCGATGAGTCCGTAGGCATGACGCTAGAACCTAGCAGAGTTGAGCAAGAGAATTTACGCGGCTGGGGCCAGGAGGACACCTTTCTCTTGGTTGATGACCTTCGTTGCCATTGCACTGAGAACGTTTAATCAACCACAAGAGTTTGCACAGCCTCTGTTCCTACGTAGCCTGCCTTCCCCGCCCTGATACCAGGCATGAACTGCCTGTGTGCCCGTCAAGACCAGCAGAGCCCACGTGTCCCGGAACCACCTCTCTTGCCTGTGAAAGACGCCCCAGCTGTCCTCTCTCCGGCATGGTTAGTGTCTTCCCCTCGGCCGAGTCTTCCACATCGGAGTGGAAACGTAACCCTCTAAACACAAGCAGAATATAAACTTTCTGAAGACAAGGGGCTTTATTATTATTACTGTTGCTGTTGTTATTATTGACACATCCCCAGCCTCTAGAACAGGGGCGTCGGACATAGTGGGAAGTCAATAGACTTTTCTAAAAGGAGTGAGAGCAGCGAACGGTGCATTGTTAACCAGCAGGGGCGTCTTCCCAGATGGCACACAGCACCTCTGTTGTCAGAATGTCAAAGACGCAGACACAGCCGAGTGACTGACATGGTGGTCGTCGGTGGGGAGAGTTTCCCGCTAAGTGGTGGCACTTGTCTTCCTTTAGCGGCGGGACAGACCGCACGCACGAGGCAGCTGGGACTCATTACTGTTTTCTAGGTGCCCTGATGGCAGCGTCTCTTTCAAGGTGACCGTGTCTGACTCTTTGCCAGGAGCCAGGATGAGAATTCAGGAGAGGAAGGGAGGCCCAGGCAGGGGACAGAAGAAGGGGCCCGAGAGCCGCTGTCGTGACACAGCTTGTCATTTTGGGAAGGAGCCAAGTGGGGCAGTGGGATTTGGGGCAGTACCGTGGGGACTGGTGAGTGGCACCTGACAGAGAAGCTTTCCGTGGGCCGGTCGGATGCTGCCTTTCACTGTTCACCGGGTGGTCAGGCTCCGCCGGAGAAAATGGAGTATAGCGTGAGTCTGTTCCGTTCTATTCTGTTCTCTTCCACTCCATTCTAACGTCCAAGGGCAGGTAAGCGCCGCTGGAGGAAGCCAGAGCCTGATCCCCGGTGGCTGAGAAGAGATACCACACACACCAGCTTCATGTGTTTACCGCAAAATGAGAGAGAAGGTGACACCCTAGGCCTTCCCCGAGTCGGTCCCCAATGATGGCACGCACCCCACTTTGTGCTGCCATGGAAGGACCACCCCCTTTGGGGTCTGAAATACTGAAAGTGGGACGCATGCCTGGGGCCCACTGATGCTTGAACAGGACATCGGAATGCACCTCAGGCCTGGCAGGGAAAGGCAGCCCGCCACAGGGCCATGCAGCCAGGACAGGCTGTGACGGCCACTTGTCCCCCTGTAAGAGATGTGCCGGGTACAAGGCTGGGGAGATGAGGCTGGCCGCACAGGATGTGGCCTTTCTCAACATCTGGCGTAGGTGTTGAGTTTTAGATTTAAGGGAGACTAACTGGAATGGCCATAGCGGCAATGACCCTCCCAGCCAAGAAGCAGGGACAGCTGCGGTGAAGTCGGGCTCGGGGTGACTCAGACCCCACCCGGCCTCAGCGGAAGGCCTGGGGAGCAGAGGACACGGTCAGACCGTCCTCCGGAAAGGAGGCTGAGAGAGAGTGGGAGATGGTTGCCAGTGGGCGGGTCATGGGGGGGACAAGGCTGTGAGCCACTGGTTTTATCATTACCCCCTGGCACCCCAACCCCCAGCCCCGCTGTGACGGTCGATGTTTACGGGCCTCGCCTGGCCCGGATGTGACCATGGACCGGCCAGGAGATGCTCAGGGATGAGTGAGTTCATGAAGGTGGCTTGTCCGGAATCCCTGGGGAGGTGCTGAAGAAGCAGGTGGCCCACTTGGCGCTTCCTGGTTCATGCATGTTGGTTGAGGATGTCAGGTTGGAGGCGACTTCTCGAAAGTCTCTTCCCTTGCCGCTCCCCATTCCCTGTGTCCCCCACTACGCCTTCCGCTGGGTTCACAGCGGTCTCTGGGTGTGATTCCCCGAGCTCCCCATTCCCTGTGTCCCCCACTACACCTTCCGCTGGGTTCACAGTGGTCTCCAGGTGTGATTCCCCGAGCAAGGCTGCCCTGACAGTTCCCAGTATCTAAACCCAACCCGTTCCATGATGTTTACGCTTTCCGAGCCCCATCCATGGGCGGTGACCCAGCAATGTGCACTTTGGTTTCACGCGGCAATGAGGGGAGAGGGGAATGGGGGTCACTTTCCTTTATTATTAGCCCTGTTGGGGGGAGAGAGCAGCAGGCCCCACACAAGCATCCTCTGTTCCGGGGCCCAGGTGGACCTCTGATTCTCTGCGCCCCACAACACCACGGAAACCGCGCTCCCATTCCGCGGGTCCCGGAACGCCTCTCAGATGAGACCTCGCTTCGGGGCCCTGCTCGGGGTTGCCGGCTCGTGAGGTCACCGTTGCAGGGCAGGATACGAGGTCTGCCCTGCAAGTATCGGCGGCCCAAACCGTTTCAGTTATATTGGCATTGGCTCTGTACATTCAGGACAGACCTCGAATGTCGCCCTGTGTCCTCCACCCGCTGGAGCTGTGTCGAAATGAACGTCCCTTCGAGCACCTTGACTGCACACCTGGAGATGGAAAACCGTGTTGTAATAGTTCTAAGACCTTCGCCTCATTCCGCTAGGTTTCCTTTTTCACCACTGCAGAGCTGCCTTGTCCTGGAAGAATCTCATTTTGATTGTGGGCCAATTACTTCTTATTTTCCACCTACTTCCTCTGGCCCCTCTGTTTGTCAACGATTGGTAGTAACTTGACACAATGTTATGTAAACAGCCGATCATCCTGACCTGGGATAATGCTTCTCCTCGGGATGCCCCTGGACGGGAAGCAACGGAAATGCGTGTAAGAACTCAGCCATGGTTTTGTCTGGTTTCCGTGGGCGCTGACGGGCTCGGACGTGTTTCCTGCCAGGCTGCTGCTGCCGTGAACGGGACCGCAGACCGCGGCCGGCCCGCCTCCAGCCTGCCCCGTGGATCCGTGTACAGCGGCGTGGAGACCCTGGGGAAGGAGCTCTTCCTGTACTTCGGCCCCAGCGCTTTACGGTGAGACGGAGCCGCACGGCGCGAGCCGGGCGCCTTTCGGCGGCTGGCCGGGTGGCACGGGAGTCATGCTCAAGGGACGCCACTTCTGAGAGCGCTCGAAGAGGTCCTGTCTGGAAGGCGGTGGGCGGAGGATCCATCGTGATGTCATCGTTACTCAGACAGCTAGGCAGTCTATCCCCTCCCTTTTTTTTCTTTTATAAAATATTTTATTTATTATTTTTAGAAAGAGGGGAAGGGAGAGAGGCAGAGAGGGAGGGAGACATCCATGTGTGGTTGCCTTTCACCTGCCTCCAGCCACAGACCTGACTGGCGACCTGGTTTGCAACCTGGTTATGTGCCCTGGCTGGGAATCGAACCAGCGACCTTCGGGTTCGCAGGCCGGCGCCTTATCCACTGTGTATTTCCCCTTTTAACTCCCTACCCAGCCCTGTCCACTCCCACGTCTATTGCACTAGCGACAGCAGTCTTCTTGGTATTTGTGGCAGCTATTAGCTTGGCTTAAATGCACTTGGATTTGTATACTTTCCTGCCTTTGCGCGCTCTCTGAAGCCTTGGAAGGGGTGGGAGACTTACCCACCCACCTTTCCGCAGAAGGAACACACGCCCTGTGCCCACAGTGCTCCCCGACCCGCTGCCATGGGTGGGTCACCTGCTGCCTCGGCTTCCCTAGTGACACGTGTGGAAAGGCGTGACCACCTAGTGGTCTTTGCGGGACACTGGCTTGTAGATGCAGCTGCCCGTCCAGTGTTGGGCTTGGAGCGGAGCCCCGGGCGGGGCGCACCGCCCGTGCTGGGGAAGAGGGCAGCGGCTGCTTCCTTCCAGTCCCCTCCAGCCCGGACGACCGTTGAGATGACCGTTCAAGGTCCGTGACAGACCCGTTGTTCGAAGATGAACCGAGCCTCCTAAGATCGACGGTCGCCCCTTTCACAGTTGAGGTGAAAGACATGCACACCCCATGGGGCGGTGGGCCACTGTCACAGAACGGTGGGGGCTGTGTGGGGCTGCGGGTCTGGGCAGTCTCTCCTACACAGTCCCCTGGGCTGGCCTGCAGCTGGAAATGTCCTCCTGCCTGATGACGGCTCCCAGGTCTCCCCAGAGACCCGGCTTGGCACAATGAACGATGCCCGGGGGCTTGAGTGCATCTCAGGGGGCAGGCGTGAGTCTTCCCTGCTCGTCGGTGGTGGGCCTAGAACACGGGCCTGTCCTCTGTAAGAGGCGGCCCCCCGTAAATACCGACGCTTCACCAAGATGCAAATCAGAGGGGGCTCTGTCCTCCCAATAGCTGCGTCACAGCCCTCGGGTGCTTGCACAGCAGCAGGTCCCCTGATACACATGTGTTTTAGGCGCCCAGTTAGTAGCGATACATCCTTCCAAATGCCGTACAGAAGCTCCTCACGTATAACACGCCGAAGTCGCTTTTAATTTTCTTATACGTGGAACAAATACTCCCTGGAGTGAACGGAGAAGTAAATGTACGCAGTCACCATCCGACCACCTATGGCTCTGTTCACCCTGACACCCCCCGCCCCCCACAGGCTGCCCCTGGCCCTCACGCTGGGCACAGCTGTTACATCTCGCGCTGCCGTTTAAAAGATATATATTTTTCATGACGCTCCCTTTCCAGAACGCTTTGCTCTTTCCAGTTTGTCATGTGTACGACTCTGAATGTTAGCAATTATCCTACATGCTCAGAAACGGTATCTGAAATCTTTTAGAGGCTCTGCCTTTCGAGAGGAGCTTTATACGTGCTCGATTTGGCAACTTATTTCAGTTTTAAGTGATACGATCCCCTGGACAGATAGGCCAAAGATAACGCGACCGTTCTTTCCAGTGCGCTGCTTCATAGTAGCAAATACCTACCGTCCCCTGCCCAGCAAGCGGACCTGCCTTCCTGGGGACACTCCTCATCCCGGAGACTGGTCCTCTGGCTGCAGGAACCACAGCGCTCCAGTCAACTGACCTTCGCGCTCATGCACAGTCTGAATTTTTCCGGACTTTCTGACCTGGTGCGGAGCAAGGTCTGGCCGGCTGTGACGCAGGCACCTGAGGTGTGAGGCCTCAGAATGGGGAGGTGGCCACGCAGAGGGTCCCGCCCGAGGGTTAGTCCCTCATGCCGCTGCCCCGGAGGTCCCGCTCCATCCCGCCCCCACTGCTGTTGACTTCCTCCACCCCCCTGGGAGGCTGGGAGCCGCTGGCTACTCCTCAATGCCCACATTTTACGGGTTTCTGTCACCTGCAATCACGGAAGCTGACCATCATCAAAGGGCACAGACTTCCAGCTATGAAATAAATACGTTGCAGGCATGTAGTGTAGTTTTAATAATGCTGCATGGCATAGTTGAACGTTGCTACCTGACCGGATCATGAACATCTTCATCACAAGCAAAGAAAGTTGTACCTGTGTAAGGTAAGGGAGCATGCTGACTGTGATGTTGCAGCATGTACAGTTGTGGGGTCCTTATGTCGTGCAATTGAAACTAGTATTAGACCTCCCACAGCTGGAAACAAGAGGATCTCTCTTTGCCCCAAATCGATCAGTTCATCAGGAGAATGCCGATGGGTCCAGCTGGGACACTGATGGGTCTGGTGTGACTCAGGTGTCCGTCCCCGAGCTACCTGTGTGTGAGGAGGGGACAGAGGCCACTCCAGGTTGGACCTAACATTCACCAGTGTCAGGTAGGGTCATGTTGTGCCGAGTGAATGATTTTGGGGAGCTGGTTGGAATCGGGGGTGGAGGGAGCTTGAGAGGATCAACAGATAGAAGTAAGTTTCCCATAAAATTTTCCTGGCCTGGCTGGGTACCTCTGTTAGTTAGAGCATCGTGCAGATATGCCAAGGTTGCAGGTTCGATCCCTGGTCAGGGCACGTACAAGGATCAACCAGTGGATGTATGAATAAGTGGAACAATAAATTCTCTCTCCTCTCTCCTCCCCTCCCTCTCCCCCCATCCATTTCCCTTCCCCTTTCTAAAATCAATCAATAAAAATTCTTAAATTAGGTTATTATAATGAGGACTCTTAAGCAAATTTAACACTTGAATGTAACTGTTCTATGAGCCTACGTTCTGGTCCATAAAAGGTCGGTAGGGTGATTGTTACATTGCTAGAAATGTTTACTGTGCCTCAAAGTTCTTCATGATACGGATTTTTCTCCGTTGACGTTACAAGGGACTTAACAATAAACATACAAAATTTGCTGGCTGATTGGGGCTCTGCTATCACAACATTTAGCTATGTAATAAAAAATAAAATAAAAAATAACCGTTTGATGCCTTTTTGCCTCTAAATTGAATAGATTTATTTAGTAGACCAAAAAAAAAAAAAAAAAATCAAAAAAGAGGCATGCATAATTGATTGAGGGTTCTTACTGGGGCTACCTCCACATTTTAGTTGTGTCTCCTGAGGCTGTTTGAGGTGGGGGCTGTTCCCTTAGAGAAGACATTTAGAACCCCTTTCATGAGCCCTGCAGCTCAAAGGGTTCCAGTTCCGATGGCTTCCGGGCATGACCATCGTCCCCCTTTCACGGGGGTTGGATATCCATACACGGAATTATGGAGTGCTTACAGACACCCATTTTCCTGTCCAGGGCTGTGGTGGGCATGTGAGATGCATTGGTGGCGGATGACAGGGCACACTGAGTTTAAAATCCACATTTTTTAAGGGAGACGGGTTAACCTGGTACAAGACTGTCACCCGGCGCTTTGGCATTAGACGCAAAGTGGTACCACTTGCTGCCAAAAGAGCCATATTTATGAACTTGACGAGGCAGGACAGTATTTCATCTCAAGAATCACTTTTGATCTTCATCAGAGGCCTCACAAAACCATTGTCCTTTTTTCACTGGACATGCTAATCCATCCTGTAAAAAAGTGAAAGGTTACGAATTTTTGATCACGGCCCTGTGGCTTTCAAGTGACCTGCAAATATTTATAAATTCCTTATTCCTAATACAGGAAAAGGAAGAAGGAAACTAGAAGACGTGAAGGCAGTATCATTTTGCGTTTTCTTTTTAACGTGTAAGAGTTTTGCAAAACATCGTTCTATTGCACCCCCCAAAGCAGGGGCGGGAGGATGAAAAGCGTGTTTCAAACTGCAGCTATCCCCTTGGGGCGGGTAAACATTTCCAACCCATTGTGGCCAGGAATAAGAACTTTGGGTGTTGGTGGCTTTGTAGAATTTATAAAAACACAAACTGCAGGCAGTTTAAATTTAGCCTCATCTCATCCCAAGCCTTTGAATCTGAGAAAAAGCGGAGAGATGCTAGACTGTTCTGAGAATAAAGGACGTTTGACAAGGAGAGAATACGCTTTCTTGGTCTCATTTTTGAGGCCTTATTCTTTCTCCGAGAGTTTGTTTTATGTGTGGATTGAAGAATGATTGTCATAGCTTCTAGTTTTATATAAAGGCACAAAGCCATGTTAGAAAAATATATAATGTTCGCTACCATCATTTGCCCTTTCAAAGTGCCTACCCTAACATTTGTTTGCTTATAAGCCAGAAAGTGAAAAGAAGGAACAAAAAATTTGATACATGGTGTACTTTCTGCCACTCAAAAACGGGTTTGATTTTGTTTCAGGGTTCATTTTGGAATGAAAGGCTACATCACAATTAATTCAGTCGAGTATAAAAACAGAACTAGAATTTCTCCTGTGTTGGAACTGCAGCTCACCAAAGATTTGATTTGTTTCTTTGACTCATCGGTGGAACTCAGGTGAAAAATAAAATAAAATAAAAGTTCTTCAGCCACGAAACTATTAAGGGTTGGCTCACTAGTTTGTTGTGGGGTGTCACATGTGAAAATAAGTCAATTTAAAAAAATGGCTTAGAACTGATAAAGCCTCATTTTAAAAGACCCTTCAAATAATATGGTTTGTTAGGTTATATTTCTATCAAAGCTCATTTTCTTCCTTTTAATCTTTTTTTAAAGATATTGTTTATTTATTTTTAGAGAGAGGGGAAGGGGGGCAGAAAGAGAGGGAGAGAAATATCAATGTGTGGTTGCTCCTTGCACGCCCCTAACCGGGGACCTGGCCTGCAACCCAGGCATGTGCCCTGACTGGGAATCGAACCCTCCACCCTTTGGTTCGCAGGCCGGCACTCAGTCCACTGAGCCACACCAGCCAGGGCTCAAAACTCATTTTCAATGACACTTTGGGAGGTTGCCATCAGATGAATGATTAATGTGCCTGATATTCCTTCCTATAGAAACTCAGCAGAAAGCCAACAGAGAGTACGAAGGATGGAAGAGTTAGATGTGTGCTCACCCACATTCAGCTTCTGCAGAGCCGAGAGGGGAGTGAAGAGGCAGGCGGGCCGGATGCTCTGTGACGTGCTGATGGACCAGCGCGTGCTGCCCGGAGTCGGCAACATCATCAAAAATGAAGCTCTCTTCAATAGCAGCCTCCACCCAGCCATTCGCGTAGGTTGCACGTCTTCTCTGAACCATGGCTGTGTTTTTCAACGCTGTTGAGGGACTGGCACGCAACACTCAAACCTGTATTGTAGCAACTCTCCCCAAACAGATCTCAGGGGTCTTGTCTCATGCCACCTTCTCTCTGCGGCCAGCCCTGGCCTCACTGCTTAAAATGCCAGTTGTCCCCCCTCATCCCCATTCACGCCACCAGTCTTCCATAATTCTGCTGCTTTTTTCTCCTTACCATCCACTGCTCTCAGACATCACCTGATCTTGACTTGTTACGGATACTGTGTGGAAATCCATGTCCTCTGCTAGAGTGCACGCTCTTGGGAGGGAGGCGTCTTTGTCCACTGATGTGTCCTAGCATGTGGAATGCCGTGTCCACACATGGTTGCCATTCAAGAACTACTTGTTGAATGTATGAATGAATGGGCTCAGCTCACACCCGTTTTCTGTATCTGGCATATTCGATTCACACCCAACACACCCTCCTGGGTCCTATTGATGAGAACATGCAGTTTCGGTGGAATAAGAATGGAAGTCAGCAGGGGCTAATGAGTGAGTGGTTTGTGGAAACCGGGGAACAGTTTGCAGTGCTTGTTGAAGTAGCTTGGTGTGGGGTGAAGGGAAATACTAGACTTTCAGAAGAAGATGTTAAGACAGGAATCGGGTTTGTTGTTGTTTTTTCCTTATTCTTCGACCGGAGGGATGTGCAGTTATTTATACGCTGTGAGAAAAATACTGGTAGAAAGGGAGAGATTAAAATTGCAGACAAGGGCACAGTGATAAACAGGACAAAAGTTGTGAGAAGTTTGGAGGGGTTCGACCTTGAGCCAGGTAGAGGGCTTAAGTATTATTTTCATTTCCAGGGGAGATACGTTCATTGCAACTTTGGTCCAGACTGAAATGTTGTCTACTGTGGAGTCCTGTTTTCCATAGGAATCCACATGTACCTTTTTATTTTGCGTAATTACGTCCTGGACAGTTTTCCTAAAGTTCAAATCAACAGGAAATAAGTTTTAAAAGAAACCAGTTAATGATAGTTCTGTATTAGCTTCTGCTTTGTGACACTTGAAGCAAAGTAGTCACATTTCTGTCCTATGAGAATAATGAAACAGAATTTTAATAACAGGCTTCAAAAAATCAGCTAGACCTCCATGGAAATGTTTCTGAGGAAAACAACCTAGAGTATATTACTATCTATGATAAACTGATCATTTCCTTTTTATCTGTAGTACATCCAGCTCTTGTTCTAGGAAGAGATCACTTGCCCCTAATACCTGAGGGCTTAAAAATTAATGACATTTCTGAGACTTAGCAATTCGTCCCCTAAAAATCACATGAATAACTATTGAAAAAGTAGTTGAACATTTCAACCGAATGTAGTGTACAGGATACGGTGAGAAAAGAAAAGAGTGTTAGAAGTGCCTAAGTTTTCAATGTAAGTAATTGCCAACTATATTAATACCTTTAGAATGATTTTGTGAATTAGATGACGTTGGGTTTCATAGCATTGATAAGTGAGTTCCTGGGGCGTGTAGCTAGAGACATATTCATATATGTGCCACAAGGGTCAGTCATCGTAATTTCTTTTGAAGTCGCCACTGAACCCACCTGCTCCAAACAAGGGTTAATTCCACCAGGTGAGAGATTTCTGGGGCTGGGACATGCAGACATTCTGCAGCCAGGTCTGTTTCCAAGTCCTTCCATGTGTTAACCAGGACTTTGATATTCATGCATGTACATGAATTCATACCTGTTTCAAGCTGGGTGGTGACCCTGATGGTCGTCTCTCAGGCTGATTTCTCCCTCCTTTCCTTCTTTTTCTTTTCTCTTTCTCTAATATTCATGCAAACCCAGCAGACTTTTTAAGGGGAATGACAGTCAGTGTGGGACTTGGAAGATGTCTTGTACAGACCATCTTCTGTGCAATAAATACTTGAATTTAGAATTAAAATGTATAGATAAGAATTTATTGGTAGTATGGTCACCTAAAAATTAAGCCACTGCTAATGACACTAAATAGGTATACAAGAAATGGAATTTTAGAAGCTCCATAGGTATGTATTTTAAATCTACTTACAGTTCTTTTAGAACAGGCAAGTGGCATTATTTTTCTATACTGAACAAATTATGAAACTCCTCAGTCATTTTCCTATTTTTAAGGTTTGTCAGTTAACAGACGAACAGATCCATCACCTCGTGAAAATGGTTCGTGATTTCAGCCTTCTTTTCTACAGGGTAAGAGCGGATATTTTTCCATTATGCAAAATGTCAGTTGTTTCTCTTTCAATTATACCAAACATGTAAAAGCAGCGTGTAGCCATCTAGTGGTAAGAGTGTGGAAGTCCACTCACCCTGGGAGCCAAGCCAGGGGCCTGATCCCCATCTTGAAATTGGGGTCTATTATTATGTTAAAGTGTCTTTTACTAAGTTGGGGAGCAACTCTGTGAGCATTTGATTTGACTTAATTTCTTTAAATAGTCCTCACTTCAAATTTTGCTACTCCATTCTGGGCGGTTGAAATTATTTAGCTAAGTTTAAGTTTAGTTTCTTCATCTGTAAAATGGGATAGTATTTATGAGCACAGAGACTGTTTTGAGAATGAAAGAAATACTTGATAAACTATGGAATTTTCAGTTTACATATACATATGTATACACACACACATATACATATACACATACATACATAGAAGGTTCAATGAGCACATTTTATCTTTCAAACAAAGTATCAAAAATATTTTTTTCCCTACAACCTATTTTCTGTATTCAAAATTTTCATTTTTACTACATTCAGAAAGGCAGGTATTGTGGAATTCATTGGTTGGCCTAACGTATTAATGGGCCTCTTGCTTCATGTAACTGCCTTGAGTATCTGTGGCTATTTTAGTGTTATACATGCTCACTTATTCTTCCAAGGAAAGCTGCTTATAGACAGCTGCCCATTCTGTGCTCAGATTAAGTTGGGGAGCTCAGCACTTTGTTTACATTGATGTAAGCTGTTTGCGTGATTTTCAACTTACAGATGGTGAGCCATATTTCCAGGCTTTTAGATGTTCACACTGCTGGTGCAAACCCAGAATACTCTTTTTGTAGGTGCTCTACGTGTGTGTGAGCAGAATCAAACTATGGCAGAGAATGTCAAGTGTTTTTTGAAATAGAGCTTATACCAAAATGGAACATGGGCTTTGCTAAGATGGCATTTGAATTTTTATCTCCTTTTTTTAAGTGAATCTGCCAGATTAAAAACTAAAGACTCTCCTTGCTGAGGTCAACAAAGAAGACGATCTTGTTAACTTTCCTGTTGGCTGTTGACATGAACGGCTTCTTCCGTGTTCTAAAAATAATCAGATTCAACGCTAATCTAGCCTTCTTCTTTGTATGTAATTGTGCTTAATTTTTTAAAAACCTTTAAAAGCATGAAAGACATTTTAAATGACAGAATTCATATCCCACTTAGAGAAGAAGCTAAAGCTACTTAAAGAACGGTTTTGACTACTAACAAGTAATAAAATAATCACTTAATTATTTCACACAAATCTTGCGTGACACGTGTGGCTGAGTCTTGTCGATGCTTTTTTCCTTTTCCTCAGATGAAAGGAAAGATTATATGGGTGTGTGTACAACACATGTTTACAAATTATTTTCATACATGACTTACCTTCAGGAATTTACCTTTGGCTATTTCATAGGTAGCATGCCAGTGCTGTCTGTTTGCTTGGTTTTTAGTGCCGAAAAGCAGGGTTTGCTGTGTCCAAGCACTTCAGGGTTTATAAGCGTCCCAGCTGCACCCGGTGCTGCTGCAGAATAACAGTGTGTCGCCTAGGGGACCATGACAGAATGACGTACTTCTGTCCTCGCTGCCAGAAAGAAGACCCTCAGCAAGCTGACCTCGGGTGAGTGGTCCAACTTGAAGGTATACTAGTTACCCCAACTCTCTGCCTACCCGGCTACTCATAAGAACATGACAGAAGGGCTACCAGGCTATGAATAAGAAGACGTAACGGAAGTGTTTGAGCCCTTGGCAGGAAATGGTAAATAACATCATCAAAGAACCAGAATGAGCCAAAGGTCATCTTTGGGCCACTTCTGAATTCAGTGGAAAATCTCTTGCTCAGATGTTGCTATCTTGCCTTTGGCTTTAACCATGTTTGTAACGTGATTAGCAGGAGGTGCAGGTATGTTAATAACTGGGAAAACGCAAGGGCCTTCAAAGGTTCTTGCTTTATTTAGAAGTGACGTTAGAAAACACAAACAAGAGCTGTACGCAGTGTGTGTCTTGCTGGTGAAACAGCCAGCGTCTCTTTAGACGCCTGTGTGCTCACCCGCAGCGGGTGTTAGGCTTCCTGAAACCAGAGAAGTAAGCATGGCCCGGTTCAGGGGCCCACTGGGCCCACTGTGAGGTGACCTTGAGCTGACGCTACGTGGACCGCTGACCTCTGTGAGCCTCTCCCCAACTGGTGGACCACAGTGACAATCTGGGTCTCCCGGAATCAGTCTGGGGCCACCCCTGGAGGACTTGATTGTCTCCTTCTGCCCAGTGCACGCTCACCCTGGTCCAAGTCCCCGGGGCACTCTGGGGACGCTAAGAGGAAAGCTGGCACGTGGACTCCTGCCTGGCAGTGTGTGTGACCGTGGCCAGGATCACTGGCAGGGACAGGCAGCACCTGCGTGCTGCTGGAGCTCAGCAAGGTCAGAGGTTGGTAGGCTCCCTCAAGGATGGGAAGACCCCATAGAAAAAGTGTCACTTGCAGTTCCGTTGACAACGATGGTTAGAAGTTTGGTTAAATAAATGAGAAAATGATATGTAGTCGGAAAGACCAAGCAGGCCACAAACCTGGAATGGGGAAGAGGCGTGGCGCATTGGAGGGTCGAGGGCCTCCTGGGGATTACGTCCGGGAGCTTCAGTTGGTTCTGAAAAATAGCAAAACGACAACTCTCTGGATAAAATCTTTGATTTGGCATTTCTGTCCTCACTCAGGCCGTCCGCAGGGCCTGGGTGAACACGTTCGGTTGAGGTCCTTGCAAGAATAAACAGGTAGCATTTGGGTGGGTTCACAGTTCCGCAGGAGTTTCTACACCAGCGAGAATGCGTAGGGACCCGGCGCTGACAGCAGAGCTAACGGTCTCGTGTCACAATTCTCCACGGCAGGCTGCCAACCAGAAACCCTGCGGTGGGCTGGACACGCAGCGGCCGGGACCCTCGTGCGGACCACGTGGCCCGCCCACGGGAGGCGTCCTGGGCTTGCGTGGTCTGCACGCTGGTCAACAAGCCCACGTCTGAGGCCTGCGACGCTTGTCTGACCGGGAGGCCTCTGGGTAAGACGGAGTGGGCGCCTGGAACGCCTCCCTTTTCAAAGAGGTTTAATTCTACCAAGTCAGGTGTATCTATTCCTTGCTCTGCCTCGGTGTTTCCTAACTCAGGGAAATGCTTTCTTCCTGAAAAATGTCCCGGAATTGCCAGTACTTGTGTGTAAACCATGCTAATACTCTGTTGAGGGGGCGGGAAAACATGCTTGTGCTGAAATACGATGCGCCTCTTATGTCTCAAAAAACGGCACGCTCACATCTGTTCCCTGCCGTTCCGATGAATTATTCACTCACGCTCTGCTTTATGCAGATTTCAGCAGCTTCGGGGTTTGTGACGCCGCCCACCTGTTTCCTAAGTTGAAAGGGAGGGTTTCTGGGAGAATATCTTTGCAGGTGGAACAGAAAAAGGCTGAATTCTTTTTTCCTTCCCCTCTTCTTTATCCTTCCTACCCCTTGTTATTAAAA
This sequence comes from Noctilio leporinus, assembly GCA_004026585.1. Taxonomy (NCBI): domain Eukaryota; kingdom Metazoa; phylum Chordata; class Mammalia; order Chiroptera; family Noctilionidae; genus Noctilio; species Noctilio leporinus. The sequence goes on from PVIW01000129.1 coordinate 120,476, forward strand.
TCTCTGCTCAGACAATGGTCGTGATTTCCCTGAAATCCTTCAGAACAATTCTCTGTAACTCACAACGTGTTGAGAGAGCGTAGCCCCTCCAAGGAGACCTGTGATTCCGAGCCGTCGCCTTTGTCTGACGTCTGCAGTTTTCACAGGGCCGTTAGCTTCTCCCGTCGGAGATGAGAAAGTTCATTCTTGCCTTGCGGACCCGCGGATTGTGTGCGCGATCGTATCATGTTTTGTCCTCCTGGCCAGAAAAGGACAGAGCCGGGGACACACACACACACACAATCTCTAGTTTGTGTCTTTCTCTCTTCAATGCCCCTCAACAGGGAGGCCTCGGAGAAGCACAGTCTTAGGTTCCCACATCGACTTCCACATTCTAAAAATACCTCTTCATGTCTTGCTAGTTTTTGGTGTTTTTCCTTTCCTTCCTTTTCTTCTTATTCTGAGCAGGACAGACATAATATCTTAACTCCTCCTCCAGGGCATATTAGGGCGCAGATCCTAGAACCCTGGGCTGCTTTGCCGAACTATTTTGAGTAAACGTTGAGTCTTTGCAATTCATCCTTCCTCATCTTTAGTAAGCCCTTCCCGCGGCCCTGTCACTCGCAGAAGCGGTCCTGGCGGCTGCCCGGGCGTACCTGCTGCTCTGGGCCGTTGCTGAAGCCGCCTCCCGGTTGGGTTCCTGCTGTCACGCTGTGCCCAGCAGTAGCATGAGTCGGGGGGCCGAGTGACCTTTAAGTGCTCAGCCGTTGCAGGAAGCTGAACTCAGCTCTGAGTTCGAGTTAAGATTTGTGTACTTCAGTCTTCGTTTCCCCACCGGAAGATGAATTTCACGCTGCTCAAGCTAACTCGGTGGTGGTAGTTGTAGGTAGGGGGTCGCCAAGCGAACTAAAAGTTTCAGTCAAGTGAGAGGATGATTCAAGCAGTCGGTGTGACAGTGCTGGGCACGTGCAGAATGACTTCTCTCTCCTTCCAGACGCGCCGCTCGGGGAGGAGGAAGACCCTGCTGCCTCCAGCGACTTGGTCAAGTACCCCTGCAACGGCTTCGGGAAGCCAGGCAGGGAGGTGAAGATCAACAGGAGAACCGCGTTTGGAACGGCAACCCTCGTCCTGAGCGATTTCAGCCATAACCCCAGCCCCTTGGAAGGGACAAAGGGCCCAAACCAGACACCGGACCGGGAAGGTCGGAGCCCTGTTCCCCCGAAGCTCCACTTCCGGGCTGCACCGGCCCCTCCCGAGCAGGACGCCCCCGGCACAGCCCCCCGGCCTCACGCCCGCCCTCGGCCTGAATTACTTGGCCCCGCACGGAAAAAACTGAGAACAACCCGCTCCTCACCAAGTCTTGAAAGTCGCAGCCCTGGACTCCCTCGCAGGTACGATGCTTTAAGGTTTGAGAAGGCGGGGAACCCCGCGTGGGTAAGGGGGTTGCGTGGGGTGCTCACTCGTGTAAACTTGCACCCCAGCTTCTCCAGCCTGCAGCGGAAGGGGGGGCAGGGGCCTGGGGAGCCGGACGCCGACACCCGTCAAAAGTGCCTGTTCTGACTGTTCACCCCACGCGTGCTCCACGCAGAACACTTGGGCGGTATAGAGAAAAGTGTGTCCATCGTCCGAAATCTTACTGGTCATCAACCACCACCGTTAGCATTTTGAAAAGTCTCCTTCCAAGGCAAGGTGGTTTTTCTAAAAGGGAGGCTGCCATTTGTAACAGTTCAGGAGGCGTCTTCTATTCTGCAGAGAGGGGCCTGAGGTCCTTTCAGTGGCGTTCCTGCCAGAGAAGGTGGCTGGCTGTCAAAGAGCCATGTGGGGTGGCGCGTTTTGATTTTCAACCAAAGCGGCCCGCGGAGCCTGAGCATCTGAAAGGAAAGAGTTGCGCCTCCAACGAGTAAAGACTGTGTTTGATGAGGCTACCAACTCACCCAGTTGCTGTCAGGAAGGCACGGGAAATTTAATAACAGTGTCACCTCTTGTTGGTGATGGTACGGCCCCTGTCCACGCCCCTGCCCACCTTGCTTAGGCCTTTATCCAGGTCTCCCGCTGTCCCCACCGCTGTGACCATCCGTCCGTCAGAGGGACGTCTCTCCACGGTCCTCCTTTCCAAGCTGTGTGTTGAGGGCTTTTCCTTCAGAAACAGGATGTTCGGCGTCCAGCATTTTTACATGAAGTAAAGCTGAAGGGTCCCCTTCCGTGAGTCCAGCCTTGCCAATGGGAAGCGAGCGGAGAGAGTTAGTGTGGGCAGAATCTGGGGTCCCCTCAGGGGGACGCTGGTGGCCAGCAGCAGACTTCCTCTGGGCAGTGGCATAAGGGGCCACTTGGTGGACAGCCTTCCAGCTTAACAGATGCCCGAGACTGTTCTGGTCAACAGCAGCTTTTATGTCAGGCTTCCCCTCTGGGGACTCTGGGGACTCTGGGAATTCAGAGTTCCCATCCCAACTCGGATGTTTACCATTCGTTAATCTTGATGATTTACCCTTGATTGATTTTTTTTTTTTTTGTTATCACTTATAATAACTGGTTTAACTTTTGTCCGTAATACTCTCAAGTGATAGACATTTGACGTGAAGCCTGGGGACCCAACTTTGGATGAGCTGGGATGCCGCCTCCTCCTGGTAACCCTAATTAACGTCTCATGATGACAGTTCGTGAAGCCGCCGGTCGGGGGTGTCTGAGTTGGGCTCACTGCTACAGGAAAATCATTTTCAAACAGCCCCTTCTGCTCTGCAGCCTAAGTGGGAAGCCACAGATGAGATCATTTTTAAACTGGTGTGGCATTTGCGGTACCCAGATGAACTATCTTGGCAGTTTTGATTTCCTGGGTGCTTTGTGGAAAATCTTACACAATTTAATGAATTAGGGGTTAAAAAAAGAAAGAAAGAAACGTTAACATGACCTTAAATTTAAGCGACTGCTTCACAAGCTATTAGCAACAGAGTCAAGTGGGACTTCGCAGCACGGAAACTGCAGCCCCGGGGCCTGTGGGAGGTAGGAATCCCGGGACCGGGACCCGAAAATGGGTCGAGGTCAAGCAGCGAAATAAATATCAAGCGATGAAATGCGCTTACCCAGCAGCCCTTCTGCGCCCAGCTACTCTACCGGAATAGATCGCAAATGACGGTCATTTATGTCATTTTCCTCCCGGTCTGGCTGCAACAGCGTTCATCTCGCGGACGAGGTGCCGGGCGGAACCCTCGGACGTGACGCAAAGAAGGTAGGTGGGCCACTTGGAATGCAGAGCTGGTTTCGCTTTTCTTTCATAACTATAGGCTCCATAATCCACCCCGTGTTCTTTCATTTGCTGGTCTCATCACCCTGCGTGGAGAAGGCATATTGATCTCTAGAGATGCTTGAATTTTATCCAGCTATTGGATTAGGAGGGAGGAGGTTGAACCCACTCTGAAGCAGCAGAGAATCAGTGCTAGAAACAGTTTCGTCTTTGCTCCACTCGTTGGAGACACAGAGCAAACCACAGAAGTGCATTTTGCAGAGAATACACACGCTTCGGGTTACACCTGCCCTGAGCCGATGCGAAGGCCCTGGCAGAAGAGTGGAACCAAGTCACGGGCTTTTCTCACAGCTGCCATCAGGGTCAGTTGCGACCCCCCTCCACTCCCCAGGGGCCTGCTGACGCTGCGCCTGCTTCCTGGTCCCCTCTGAGCATTTTCAGAACCATCCGGTCCATCCAGGATGAGTCACTTAACCTCTGACTTTACACCAAGGGAGAAACGGAGGGATACAAAGGTGACAAACCTGCAGGAGACGCAGCACCTTCCCTCCCGCTCCCCCTGGCTTCCACCTGCAGACCCCGCGGGGCTCCAGGCCCGGGCGGATGGACAGAACAGAACATGTGTCATAGAGGATTGTCATCTCAGGCAGCCACCTTCAGAAGAACACATAAAACTGTCTTTGCCTGTGACCTTTTTTTTTTTTTAATGAGAGCACCATTTCATTCCTTTCTGTTAATATTTTTTAACCTCTTTTTCCTCCTTTAAACACGTTGAAAAGCTCTGTTGGTGACCAAACCACTGGCTCCCCTTTGGAAATCTCTCGACTTCTCTACAGCCACCCAGAAATTTAGCTCCTCTCGGGGTTCCAGTGGGGACATTGCCCGCCTTCTGCAGGGTGGGTTGGGGCCCTGGAGGGTCGTGGGGGGCGGAGGGCGAGTTGCCCCTCAGCTTCCTGCTCTCCGGTTGGCCCTACTGGGGATTCTAAAATATAACCCCCACCCCTACCCGGGAAAACTTATCCACAGAAGAGCTGTGGGCAAAATATCTCAGTCTTGATGTCCTCAGCGGTGTCCGTGGCCCACATGACTCGGAACCTGAGTCCGTCCTATACGTGAGAGTGTTCGAGTCCAAGAGAAGAGAAGCAATATATTTAAGCATCCGTTGTACAAATGAGTTTCAACCGATTTCATCCCGAATAAAGGATCCGTCATCCGTCAGTTATATCAGTAAGATGGGAAGATCTCTGCATATTTTAATTCGATATGGTGCTTTGAGGAGCAAACATAGAATATACAGGCAGCCAGTCCCCTACTTAACCACGGCGTGACTCGTTTTCCTCCTTCCGACTGGGGCAGAAGAGATACGCATAGTAAATTCCGTGAGATATTTGGCATTATTAGAATGTAGGCTTTGTGCCAGCCGATTTTGCCCAGCTGCAGGCTAACGTGTTTGGAGCCCCTGTAGGACAGGCTGAGCTGCGTTGTTCAGTAGGTGAGGTGTTCAGTGCATTTCGACTTAAACTATTTTAATTATGATGGAGTCAGTGTAAGCTGAGGAGCATCACGTTTAAAATCCAAGAAAAGGCAACCCTGGCTGGTGGCTCAGTACATAGGTGCCAGCCTGCGAACCCAAAGGTCGCTGGTTCGATTCCCAGCCAGGGCACATCACCAGGTTGCAAGCCGGGTCTCTAGCTAGGTCCGTAGCTGGAGGCAGGTGAAAGACAACCATACGTGGATGCTTCTCTCCCTTTCTTCCTCCCTCTCTGCTCTTCTGTCTAAAAATAATGGATGAAATCTTTTAAAAAAAATAAAGGGCAATTAACTATTTAATTTAGAGGTATTTAAAAAAATTATTTAAGAATGATATTTTGTTTCTCAGAAATTAATTGTTAAAAATGAGAAAGGATGAACCTTTTTATCATGAAAAGTTGCCATATAGGGCTATGAAGAGGAAGAACGTCTGGTTTTAATGAATGTGAGCTCTTTTTTCTCTCTTCATTGAATTTATTAAAAAAGATTAGCTTATAATGGCATCATTCATGCTATGCAAAACCTTTGAAAAGGTTAAAATAATCCGCAAGCTCCTTTTAAAGGGGAAGTTCATTCACCGCCGCAGGGCCGCAGCCTCTGGCCTTGACCTTCACCTTCTGTAGGGAGAACCCGAAGGTGCCCTGATCCAGGGGACGAGGGAGCTTCTGACCTGCTTCACGTCACCTGCGTCTCCGCTCTGCGGGGCCCCTGTGCCTTCCCTAATCAGGACTGCCACCGCCATAGTCACCCGTTCAGAGGGCAGCTCACACGATTGTTTGCAAAGTGGAGAGGGGGAGGGCTGGCTCCTCTGGCCTCAGCCACTATGAGAAGGTTCCACCAAGGAGGAAACAGGAGGTTGGGGTCTTGTTACTTGTGGGAGGCAGGAGGCAGGGGGGCTCGAGATGATCTCAGGGGAGCCGGGAGTGACCGCACCCGTGCTGGCTGGGCAAGGGAAGAGGAAATCTAACCAAGCCGGACGGACGTGTCGGTGCACAATTCAGCCGTGTCTTTGGGCTGGACCCCTTTAAAGGACATGCGTTCGGTCCCCAGATCACTTTGGAAGTGGATGAGACTTAGCTGGGCAAACCAGGAATTAGGACGGTGCAGTTTGCCCAGCTCCCTGGAGTGGACCACGGTGCACGTTTTGACCCATTTGCTTTACACGAGCAGGTTCCTAACGAGAGGGAAGGGCTGGGAGTGGTCTCCTCTGCTCTGTCTAAAAAGGTCAATCGGATAGTGGCTATGGTATTAGAGGGTCTCATCTCTGCAACCACAGTACAGAAGCGGCCCTGGGATTGTAAAGAGAGAAAGGCGTTGAATCAGTTTTCCAGGTGGGTAGATAATTCCAGAGACGGATTTGTTCTTCCTCAGTTCATCGCTGGTATCAAAACCTTCAGCGTGTGTCCTGGGTAGAGGTAGAGGAGGAAAATCATGTACCTGCCTCGGGTTTGCAGTAAACTTAGCGACACCTGCTACCCAAGCTTGACCCAACGACAGCAATCGGGGTCTGGCCGCGCACACCGGTTTAATTGCACTGACATTGGCTCTCGGACACTCTCAGGACAGACCTCGAAGGACGTGAGCTCAGGCGAATCCTATTGCATTTTTGATCTGCGCACCTGCCCCCGGAAATGAACGTGAGAGAGGAGGTGAGAATCGGGCCCTCCTCGTTCTCCCGCTGGGTCCTCCCGCTGGGCTCAGTGCAACTCTCATGGGTGTGGTAGCCATTTCTCAGCTGCTTCATCAGGTGCCGAACTGAAAAAAAGAAAATGTGCATTTGATTCAGTGCTGGAGCCGTTTTCTTCTTGGCTTTACCAAGCGAGGAAATGTCTGTCTTCAACGTGGTGTCTCCCGAAGGGATTTTCCAGGGGAAATTGGGTAATGATTTCAGATCTCAACCCCTGCACAAGATTGCCTCCATCCTGCCGCACACATTGCCTTCTTGGGAAGCTTTGATAGATGTATGGAATGGAGAAAATATTAGCAATATTAATAACGTCGCAGCCTGCTTTGTACCTGCCTGGAGGTCAAAGTGAATAAGCGTAAGAGCAATGCAGTGGAATCCGCCTGAATGTGTTCGAGCGGCTCCGTACTGGATTTGTTTTCAGAAGGGACCAAGGAAGTTTAGTTCTGGAGTCACGGCCATTCTTTGAATGGTTTGAACTGAAACGGATCTTCAGCAGGGACGTGGGTGTTTGCTTTACGGCGAGACGGAGGGAAGCTCAGAGTGACGGCCGTTTTCTGGGTGGTCAGAGGGGCTTCTTAGAGGATATAAGCCCTTTAAAGGGGGCACCGCTGAGGACTCGCATTCGTTTCACGGGGTCAGGTCGATCGAGGCAGCCGCGCGTCAACAGGGCATCGATCAGAGGTGCCCAGGCCGAGCCCCGCGCCCACCCCTCCATCTGAACCCTTCGCTGTCTCCTTTTGTCCCCGCAGGGGGCGGACCTGTCCTTCCCGCTGTGCAGGCACGGCAAGCGCTGCGTCCTGAGGACAGTGTTGAAGATGGGCTCCAACCACGGGAAGAACTTCTTTGTGTGTCCCCTTGACAAGGAGACACAGTGCGACTTCTTCCAGTGGGTCCAGAGACGGGACCGGCAGTGACGGTTGCTCCGTTGTCAGAGTCTCCCCTTCTGTGGAATTCCTGGCATTGCATCTCTTCCAACTACATGTTTAGCCCCCTTTTGTTTAAGGGAAAGGTTGTAGAATGTCCATGGTTCGTTGTGACGTTACTGCAGTGCTTGAAAACTCTTTTTAATGTTGTGCCATCTTTCCATTCTACGGCTGTTTTTGTTTTTGTGGTTTTGCTTTGATGAAGGCTATTTGTTTTATCAAACGCACAGTATATTACATTAGTATGCATGTTTAATGTATTAATGACAATAAAGTATTTTTAGTATGTGCTCAGGCCTCTGGTAACATTTTTGGGGGAGCAATTATTCCTTTTGGGAGAGGATTATGTAGTACAATAAAATATTTAGCTGTTCTGTCTGAAATGAATAACTTTCTTAGATATCGCCACTACTCGTAATGTGTGATTAAAGGTATCTTCTGTTCCTTATATAAAATTTAAGAAATGAGATCTGAATGGAAAAGAATATTTAAAAAATTTTTATGCAACAAGCATCAAGTTCCTGTCACTTTGCTAGAAATACACCAAACACTTGTATTGTTTCAAATGCATTTTTTTATGGAACGCTATGGTGATTCAGAACACAAAGCTGACATTTAAGAACGGAAGTTGATATCTTTAGAAGAGAAGTTAAGTTTTTCTGATCTTGATTTTAATATCTATTACTTCATTTTAAGCAATGAGTCAATTTCAAGAGCTCAATAGCATGCTATATTTTATTTCCACTGTTAACTCCTTTTTGTCTTTCAAATTTAGTTCAGGTAACTATGTAATTATTTTTCACAAGGATAGAAGAACCTCCATCTTAAGGTGTTTCTGCATATTTGTGGCAAGTTCCATTTAGAGTGGTTCGATTTATTAAAAAAATAAAAAGAACAGCCTGGAAGGGGGTTTGAACACCTAACCCATTCTGACACTAAACAGTCCATGCAGAGCTCTAGAAATTTCACAGCAGTTACCAGCCAGGACGCAGCATGTTTCACAGTCTTCTATGTGTTTGAACTTGACACTGACGAGACCGTTGGAACCAGCCTGAAATCAGTGATCTTAATCCAAAGGGCTCAGCAGGGCAGTGACTCCATGGGGCAGACCAGGAACCAGACCGGACCACCGACAATCTTAGTGGCATGACATGACATCCACCGTGTGCCTTCAGAGGGAAACTGCAAATTAATTGTGACAAGGAGGGGAAAGGTCTATTGCAAGTCGGGTTGCCATAAATTCCAGTCTTCAAAAATTAGCAAAGCAATTACCAGGAAGAAAGAGGCGAACGAGCCAGTCCATTTGAATACGATAAACCTTACCGAGCTAGAAAGGCACATGCAGAAAACATTCCCGAGAAGCCACAAAGAACCAGGTGGATAGAAACAGTAGGATCTTGTTTAGGAAGGAAGTGTTTTTGTTTGTTTAAATGATTTTAGAGTGAGAGAGGAAGGCAAAGAGAAGAACATCAATTTGTTGTTCCATATAGTGATGTATTCACTAGTTGCTTCTTGTTCGTGCCCTAACCAGGGATCGAACCCGCAACCTTGACCACCTTCTAATCAGCGGAGCCACCTGTGCAGGATGGGTGTTTTAAGAATGGCATTCTTCCAGCCCTGGCTGGTGTGGCTCATTGGGCCGCTGGTCCCATTCCCAGCCAGGCACATACCCAGGTCTCCAGCCAGGTCCGTAGTTGGAGGCAGGTGAAAGGCAACCACACATGGATGCTTCTCTCCCTCTCTGCCTCCCTCTCTTCCCCTCTCTCTAAAAATAATGAATACAATTTTTTTTAAAGAAAGAAAGACAGAAAGAAGGCCCACCCCATCTTTACGGCCTGACGGGCCAGCCGACAGTTTGGGAAATCGGGGTCAGACATTACGTAATCTATGAAGCAAATCCCCTGTAAATTACGTGCCCATCTGACACCATACTGGTTACACCACGTTGAATTCTCTATACGCCTACTTTTTCTTTCCATTGCTGTCTACTGATTTCACGTGCTTACGGGCCTTGAAAAATATTTTATTTTTTAAATTTTTAAAAATTTTTTCTCTTTTTTTAAATTAAATTTAATTGTTGTTGTATTACATCCATCCCCTTTTTGCTCCCCTCTGTCCCCCTCCCCACCCACCCATTCCCCCCAAAGTCAATCCCACCTGTGGTCCACGTCCATGGTTCCTTTATACTAGGTTCTTGTCTAAGCTGCTCCCCTTCCTTGCCTTTTCCTTCCCCCTCCCCCTGGAAAATATATATATTTTTAAAGATTTTATTTTATTATTTTTCATAGAGAGGGGGAGGGGAGAGAGGCAGAGAGGGAGAGAAACATCCATGTATGGTTGCCTTTCACCTGCCTCCAGCTACAGACTTGGCTGGAGACCTGGCTTGCAACCTGGTTATGTGCCCTGGCTGGGAATCGAACCAGCGACCTCAGGGTTCACAGGCCGGCACCTTATCCACTGTGCTACCAGCCAGGGCTCGAAAAATATTTTCATCCATCATTTCCATGTACCTTCTAGCAGTGTGTGCATTGTGTATTCCAGGCCATCCTGACGCACAGGTTGCTGTGTGAGATGAAAGAACAGATGTTCGCATGAATTTCCCAAGGGGTGTGACTTCTGCCTCCTTTGTTCTTTACAGCTCGAACACAGACTGCTGTCCGCCCGTGTTACGTGTCCTACCTGATGTTCGCCTCCTTAAGGTATTGTACAGAACCTTTTCCGTTCTTCCCAGAACCTCACTAGGTATTGTGCCTGCCCCACAGTGGCAGCTTGGTAGACATTTGTTGAATTTAATAGATGAAGGTTGAATAGATGTCAGTCTGTTGACCATTTTTAAATCTTGTTACCCCTGTCGAAACATGAATGCACTGAAATGGCATCGAAAAGAGTGTTGCTGGTGTATCACGCAGGGGAAAGAAACCGCTCCAGGCCTCAAAGCTGTGAAGTGTTTCTAGTAATTCAAATTCAAGTCGTCTTTTTGAAGTCTGATAGACATTTGCTTACAAACGGACAGGCCCAAACTAATCAGATCAAAGAGGGTGCTGTGCATCCTTAGCAAAAGAAAGAAAACATAAACATAACTCCACCTGCCTTTGCTACATCATATTTAACGACACACAGAGAGGAAAAATATATAGCTATTCCTCACAATGCCCTCGAGCCTGAACCCCTCATTTTCTAGGAAACCAAGTCAACTGGTTAAACAACCTCTTAGTTTTAATTAACTTAATCTCTACGGAGTACTTAACGTGAAAAATTCAGTGATAGGTATTTTTAATGACGGTCCTGGCAATACATACATGAGGTAGCCAATGAGAAGGACAAAGGCTCTAGTAACAGACGGTAGGAGGAGGGAAGGAGAGCTCCCTTCCGGCTCGTGAGCAGAGGGGTTCAGCTGGAGCTGACCTTGGTGAAGGTCTGCATACGTGGATGGTGGTCCAGCTGGGGCAGCTGGCGGCCTAGGCGAGCATATCAGTGAGCAGCCGCCCAGGGAAGGTGTGGGGAATGGCAAATAGCCCAGCCTGGCTGCCTCATAGGGCCTTTCAAAGAAAATACAGGAAGAAAAACCTGTAAAGAAGGAACCAATCCCATCTCGCTGCTGCAAATGAAGTTCCTAAGAAGGACCAGCTCTGAGCATAGGAAAAGCAGTGCTGTGCCTTCACGGGCCACGGGCCACGGGCCGAGAAGCACGCAGTACCCACCCCGGGGTAATGGCGCCAACAGAGGGCCTTTGGGTGAAAGCTAAAAGGAACCCATTCTGCTATGTTGTGGGAGATAGTCTGTGTTGGATACTCAGGTTCTGCAATCAGATTGAGTTCCGGAGTCAGAGAGCTGGTTCTAGGGCCCGTCCCACCCCTTCCCTTGACCATGACCATGTGACCTAGGACGTGTTATTTTATTAAGCTTTGGCCATGGTGTGTGCGATGTCAGTTACTGCATCGGTTTGATGGCATCACAGTGGAACCACCTCATGGCGCTGTATGGAGGACAATTGTATCCATCCCAAGGACTTAGGCCAGCCCCTGCCCGTGAGACCACCTCATGGTGGACATTTTGTTACCCGATTATCCACGGCACTTCTACTGCTGCCATTGAGACCCTTGCTGTGGCAGGTTTCAGGCAGGAGCTAGCAGTGGCAGTTGCTTTAAAGACGGACTTGAATTGCGTCACCAACAGAGGGGACTCAGGGTGGAGGAACCAGGATGAAGAAAGCATGGCGCGTGAGGAAGTCCCTGTTGTGTTTGGGGAAGAAGGTGTTGGGAGAAGAGGCTGAGGTCAGTTTTACGTTTCCAGGGACCCGGAAATTTGGAGCAGGGAAACATGAAAGAACTACTAAAAGCTTTAGTTCAGGCAGAACTGAGTGATCCAGGGATTCAGGATAGTGAAGGTATGCATTGCACTCAGGATCGAAATTGTGTCTCCCAGCCATGAGTATAAATTGTTATGAATTGCAGCTCTTCTAGTCCCGTCGCCTTCCTGCGTCTTTGACTGCAGAAGAGAGTATGGTCTTAAGCAGTTGGAAACATGGCATAGAGAGAGTTTCTGGGAAGCAGGTCTTAGGATCCCATGATGCCACCCAGAGTGATGGGCCCAAGTAGTCCAAATAGGAAATCCACCTATTTTTTTTTTCTAATGCATTTTTAAATCAAATTTATGGGTGTGGCATTGGGTAGTAGGATCACATAGGTGTCGAGTGTACGTTTCCGTGATACAAGATCTGTATATTGCACGGGGGGACCACCACCCAGAGTCAGACCATCTTCCATCCAAGACGATCCAAGGCTGGGAGCACACAGAGAATGCAAGAATCCTGCTCTTCTTGGAAGCTGAGGGCTTTGGGGGTTGAAATGCTTTCAATTCTTTGAGCCCCGTTGGCTTCTCCAATAAAAGAGCAATGAGGGAGGAAAACGACAGGAAGTGTCAAAGAGCTGGAGAGATGGAAAAGGGATGGTAGGAATCAGAGTTTGTAATGGGGGAAGACGGGGAGCGAACTAAAGAGTCTGCACAACCGTGTCACGTCCATTTTTGGCCATCAGAGACGCATGCAGATGGGCAGCCCCCAAATAAGTAGCCTTCGGAATGCTAGTCCACATCCTAGCTTTGTGGACTCAATCCTGTCGTGAACTCCTGCAAAAGAGCTGCTCGTTCTCACAACTCCTCACCCGCCTTGCGTGTGCGCCTCACTGTCACTCCCGGGCACCGGCGTCCGCGCCGTTTTCCGTATCACCTCACACTTGTCTGCTTTCGGTGTGCATGCCTTCGTGTCGTCATTGTGCGTCATTGTGCGACAGTCAGCGTTGTAAGAGGGCTTCTCCTAGCAGGAAACGACTGGGGAAACTGTACAGAGCAGGGAACACGTGCAGTCCAGCCTTGGAGCTGGTTATTGACTCCCTCGTCGGTGAACTCATTTTCTCCGAACTTGAATAATTTAAATGCGTGAGAAATAACCCGGCATTAACAAAAGGCATTCTTCAAACAGTAAACACGGGAGCCAGGATATGAGTGGGTCGTTATGACTTATTTAAAACAAACAAGCCAATCCCGTTGAGCTACGGTCTCATTTCCAGGAATGGCCTATTAGCCAGCCGCCGCAACAACCGTGAACCGTATCAGCCCATGAAAACCTCGTGTGTAAGAGCAGCGTCGTCAGGAACACACACATGGCCCATGAAGTCATCAGAACTGACGGCCGGTAATGAGCTCCGGAGCAGCTGCAGAGGCCCAAGTCACTGTGTGTTGTCTGACTCCAAGTTGGGAGGGAGGTTGGTCCACTCTGTCTCGGTCTGGGTGGGAGTGTCAGGATGCCATGTCTGGGGACAGAGTTGGGCGTGTGATGACATGCGACTGTTTCACACTTGTGCTGATGATACTCCTCACGTTCCCCAGGACACGGTTCGATGAGTGACAGACAGCCGTGAAAGCAAGGATGTTTCCAGTGAACGAACATCTCTTGTAAACTCGGAAATGGAATGAAACAGGATGATATCGAAATCAGTACAATTCCTTGACTGGGTGCCTGTCTCTCCTATTTGTTGGTATTTTTAGTTCGGGTTGATTTGCACGTTTCCCATTCATCCCTTCTGTATGGGACTGTATTCGGACATACATGTCAGCAATGACATATACAAGAGATACACAGTTGCGCTTGCGTGAATACATGTACGTACGTATGTCTTTCTGAAGTGAAAAATTGCAGTTTCCTTTTCCCTGTCCTTTGCTTTACTGAAGAAAACATGCTGGACAGAGCATGATGACCACCCTTAGAAATCTGTGGGGCTGATAGCTAAAAGAAAGAATTACGATTATTTCCGTAAGAGACAGAAGTTTAATTTTAAAAAACAGGATTCTAAAATTAGAGTTCTGTGCTCGCTTTGGCAGCACGTAGACTAAAATTGGAACGGTACAGAGAAGGTTAGCATGGCCCCTGTGCAAGGACGACACGCAAATTGGTGAAGTGTTCCATGTTTAAAAATAATAGTAACAAAACAAATAAGTAACATTAGAGCTTTTAAGACTGAAATGGGGGCGCTGTGTGGTGTGTAGGTCCTGCCAGGGGTATCATCAGGTAAATGTAGGGCCCAGCCTCCTCTAGGGTGAACACAGTTAGAAGGGGTCCCCCTGAGGTGAATTTCTAGGGACTAAACCTCTGAAGGAGACGATTCAGCAAGAAATACATGTGGCATCGCTGATGATGCTGAACTTCTGGGTGGTATTTTCTGAACGCTTGCGTTGAAGATTTTGTGTCGTGCGAAATTACAGTTAGCACAATTTCTTTGCTTTTTGACAGGAGGTAGTTTTCATTTCATTCGTAGGCCTACCAAGGATGAAATGGGTAGATGGGTAGGATGGATGGACAGACGGATGGATGGATGATAATAACATACGAGGTCTGTCCAGGAACTATCCAGCCATGTAATATAAAAAATAGACATTTATTGAAGAGGATACAAGAAAGATTGTATATAGGGCAATCATGCCTCAGTCCCCTTCAAACTAGTTCTCCATCAGCCCCATTGTATTTTCCTGAATTTCATCAATGGTCTGAAATCTCTTCCCTTTCAAAGATGATTTTAGTTTGGGAAAAAGCCAGAAGCTGCAGGGCACCAAATCTGGGCTGTAGAGGGGCTGAGTCCCCTAGGTGATTTGAAGTTTTGCCAAAAACTCTGCATGAGATGTGACGCGTGAGCCAGTGCATTGTTATGATGAAGCTGCCCATCTCCAGTTGCCTCATAGCCTCATAGCCTCGGCCTTCTGCATCGCCGGAATAGTTTCCACAGAGGAAGGTTCAAGCCTAATGCCAGATTTGGTGCCGATTTGGTGCTCTACTTGCTGTGGTTTTGAATGTGACGACCACACAGTACGCTCGCTCACTCACCAGCGTCTACCGCCTCCACTGACGAGTACAGTGAAGTCGTCATTGTTCCTGCACGCACATGCCAGTCCCCTCTCCTTGGCTAGACTTTTTCTGGAGAGACCTCGTATAATTAGGAACCATGAACTTCACTCACAGAGAATTAGTTCTATTATGTGCACTTTATATTTAGTTCTCTCCAGTGACCCTCATTTTTATAAGGAAATATTTACATTCCTGTCGCCGGGTGAGGCTGACAGTAGAGGTGAAGAAGAGTTCTTCAAGGAAGGAGTTTGAAGTGTTGGGGGAGAAATGAGCATTCAAAGCAATAACGGCTGTTACAGTTCAGTGTGATGAGAGCAGGGTGGAGAGGTACAGGGTGCTGAGGAAGAGTGGGAAACATGAAGACCTGACGGAGGCACCCCTCCCATGGTTTTGCTTCTGCATCTCCGGAAAGCAGCCTCCCTGCTCTCTGCACATCCCTCTTCCCCACCCTTCCCTTCCTCCTGCCCCCCCTGGGCCAGCGGGGGGCTCACTGCACAGTTGCCTCCAACCCGATGCTCTTCCTTCCCTACACGCTAACCCCCGAGAAGGACCCTTGATGAGAGCTGCCCGGTAGACTCTTAGAGGAACACAAAACACAGCCCGCAGCACAGCCTGGGGACCACCCTGTCTTGAATGTCAAGTGAACAGTTGACAAGTGAAGGAACTCCGAGGAAAAGATTTTAGAGGCTGGAGACCCAGGGAGGAAGATAACCCTTCCTTCCTGCACGGTGGCTTAGAATCTCCGTCCCTCCTTCCCCTTCCTTCCTTCCTTCTTCCTTCTTCTTTCTTCCTGCTTCCTTACTGTCTCCTCAAGCCTGTGTGTTAATTGTTTCCCTAGAGAACTGCTTCATCATCAGTCGTGCACACGTTAGAGGGTAAACTTAGGAAGGAAGGACTTGGCAAACCCCACCCCCATACCATTCAGCAGACACCACAGATCAGGGCTCAAGACCTTAGTGGTTAATGCTTTTCAACCCTGTCACAGTCAGAAACTGGTTTTCTTTACAATCCCTGCAGCTTCTTCCTAAACGATGGTCCCCGTATTTCTCAAGCGGCTGTCCATGTCGCACATTGATTAGATGCCTCCACGGCCCTGCTCCCTTTCAGGTGCCATCAGATCCCCGAGGTGGTCAGATCAGCCGCCTGGCCCAGGGCCCCACAGCCACTGCAGCCTCAGGACGCGCCCGGCACTTTCCATCTCGGGCGAACGTAGATCATTGGGATCCATGGTCGTCTTCAATGGGGTGAAACCTCCCCGGCTGTTACCGGCCCTAGAACTGCTGGGCAGGGTTCATTTCCAAGTAGCACATCATTCTTGACTCCTGTGGACGCCTCTCTAGGTGCCACTTTTCCAGGGACGTCGGCGATGGTTTTTATAAATTGTTCACACGGATGGTTCTGTCGCAGGTCGTTCTGAGCCGCTCACACTATCCATCGAATTTTACTCCCTCGACTTGGGTTTATTCTGCGCTTCCTCCATCTCTTTCCCCTTTGTAAGCTAAGCATGAAAGTCAACCAAAGGAAGCCCCATAAAAGCCCCCTAAACCTCCAGTAAGTTCTTCACGGGAATAATCAACATTGGAACAAAGTAATTAATTACGTAACCTGTTGGTTAGTACGCACCCGTCTTCGGATTCCGCACGAGCGCTCCCGGGGAGAAGGGCTGTCCCTGCTCAGCGCTGGCTCCGGCTCGGGCCAGTGGCCGGAACACAACAGAAACGCCACAGGGCTGTCAGGTTTGCACCGTCCTGTGTCCTGACTTCACCGACTGCGCTGTGGCTGTTATGCTGATTCAGAACACGCAGCCCTGTGGCCTCAACACGGACGCAGGCTGCTGCATGGCAGGCAGGTGACCTCTCTCCTGGGCAAATGTGCACGTGAACCCGGCTGTGGTCCACGTTGCCATGGGAACAGCCCTGGTCTACCTGTTTGCTCAGTGGGGCCCGGAGGACGCTCTGCCCCTGTCACTGGCCCAGGTGAATTCAGGCTTCACGACGTCCCCTCTATAAGACGCCCCATACGCACCTTGAGTCCGTACATTCTTTCTTCAAGCGGGTGACAATGCAACTGATTGCGATTAGAGCACTTGATCTGTTCGCTGTCCCTGATTAAGTTACTGCTTGATTGTGTCACAGCTCCGCCCATTGACCTTGATTGGGTCGGTGCAGGAAATAGGTGGACACTATCAGGCTTTCGCTACTGTCGAGCCCCTCAGGGTGTTTATAATTTCCCTGCAGAATCGCATTGGCTCTTCCTAGGGGTATGTCCTTTCTGCAGGTAACTAACCTCGTCCGGTCCCTTTTGAATCTCTTTGGTTTTATTCTTGCACAGCAACGTCATCTCAGAATCTTGGGGGTGATGCTTCTGTCCTCCCGGAGGGAACCAGGCTGGGAAAGAGCCCCTTGGTGCGGAGCCAACAAGCCGGCCTCCTCTTTCTCTTCCCTTCCGGCTGCGTAACCCACCGTGTCCCGCCACACGCCCCACCAGGGCCATTCCTGGAGCTGTTGCCCAGATTCGCAGCTACCCAGGCGCTCACAGGAGGCAACCGTTCACCTTTTACAAGGACGCTTCCATCGGAGGCGTCAGTGAAGGAACAGAGGGGTGGGCTGCACTGTCTTTTGTTGGTTCGTCTGTCTTTGTTTCTGTCACAGAGCCGTGCGGAGACTTACAACCCCTTACAAACGGCAAGAGAACTTTCCCGTGAATTCTTCACCAGGGGCCTGGAACCGAAGCTATTTCAGTGTCTTCCATACATAAGAGGAGCAGAGCTGTCAGGACCTGTTAAAAAATAATGACATTTTCTGACAGCGTGGGACACCTCCAGACTCACTTTTTCTGAGGTGACATGGACTCCAGCTGTCATTCTAAACCCACCTCCTCCAGCTCTCCTGGCTGCGGGGACAGCAGCTGGGAGAACCTGGGGCACCTCCGGCCTGAGGCTTGTTTCTTCTTTTAGGGGACCAGCAGGCCAGTGGTGTCGGTCGCTTTCTTTCATATATTTGACTATAGAAACTTCTCCTTTGGATGGACAGTAGAGCGATTTCTCTCAGTATTTACAGAAACCAAATGCCACAGACTGGCCTATGTGTCCTCTAGAAACACTATTGTCTAAGTAGTCACACACACACACACACTTTTCCTGGTTGTATTTCTTCATATATCCCTAACCTGCAGGAAATGGAATCTCTTGACCCATCAGCGGAAGAACTTGACTTGAAAGGGAAAACCAGCACTACAAATAACTCTCTGTATTTCTTTTTAATTTCCAAAATAATTTTCCTGATACTGAACATCATCATCCTTTCGCAAAGGCTGAAAGTTATTCTCTTCACCTGAGTGCGCGGCCGTGTTTCATGCACTTTGGAGGGGAAATAAAATTTCTGTCGCAGCCGCACGTCCACATTCCTGCCTCTTGCTTTCTCACGGCCGTTCTCCCATGTTTCGGTCTCGGGACCCTTAACACTCTTCAAAATTACCAAGAACGGCAACGTTGATGCGTGTGAACGCCGTCGACATTTACCACGCTAGAAATGGACATGCAGACATTTACAACACCTATTTATTAATTTAACAGTCACAGAAACCGACATGTTCACATCAAATGTTTTGTGGAAAATGACCATTTTTTCCAAAACAGAAACAAACGTAGTGAGCGGAGTGCGGGTTTTACAGGTTTGGTTTCTCTCTCACGGCCGGCTTGGAGGCAGGGGCTGGACTCTGACTTCTGCTCCTTGCTCCGCCTTCTCTCAGGTGACCTTCCCTACAAGCTCTGGCCTCACACACCCCGTCTCTGGAAAAGGGACGAGTTTTCTAATTTACTTTTCAAATAAGCTTGGACTTTCTGCTTGGATGCAAGACCAATGCTTCATGATTGGTAATTTGTTAAAAGCTTTTGCAACATATTATGTAAAGCCGTATCAATGGATTTATTTTTTTACTCTATTGCAGTGAAATCTATTGGTTTTCTTATACCCGTGCATCATACTGTCCCATCATGCATGGGATCATTTGGAAAACATTGAGTGAATGAATCACCTAGTTGCTACAAATGTTGATGAATTCATCATACTATAGTCAAAAATAGCATTAACGCGACTGCCAATGTTATAAGAAAACCTTTGAGTAGTGAGAAGCTCTTCCAACATTTAATTTTTCACATGAAAACTAAGTTTATCATTGAGGATACATCCTGACAGTTGGTTTCTTTTGGAATATGAGGCTTACTTTACTCATTTTCAAAAACATTTCTCCCAAGCACCCAGATCTATATAACCATTCCTCCAGATAAAATGATGCTGTGCAGAGTGTTGTCTGATTTTTGCTTGCAGTTCGATCACACAAGGTTGTCCCACCAGACCATATACTTCGGTATGTAACAGATACACTTTAAGAGTAATTCCCGTTTTTGTCACACAGAATACTAAGAAGATGTATAGTTAAGGATTAACATTTTATAAAATTAATACTATTGTTATGCTTCATCAAGGACATTTGTATGAGAAACAGGCATTTAAAAAGCAAAACTCAAGTGCAGGATGGTGAAAACTGGATGGTGATTGGTGCCTCCTGGTGCCAGCATCTTGATTTATGCTAAGGGGCTACCTGTTTTATCCATCATCACTGCAAATGTCCATGTGGGGAAGGAGTAAAGGGTTTCTTCCCACATCATGACAAGTGTGAGGACTTCTGGACCATCGGGGGATGTCTTAGGACCTGGGGGCTGTAAGTGCTGGCCTCCTGCGGGGGTGTCCCTGCGCTGGTTGCATGTTAGGAGAAGGTGGCTAGTTTTCTAGAAACACCTGTTCTCAGGCCCAAATTAAATCAGAACCGTCCAGAGCTGGGCCCAGGTGTCTATTTTTCCAAGCTTCCCAGCTGTTTCTAGGTTCAGCAAAGTTGAGGAACCTAAGTCTGGCCTCAGTGGCATTTCAACCCAATCTACATGTGTCCCTTCTTTCTTGTTTTATTATTCTGACTTTTCCCAAGTTCTTTGATTTGCTAAGAATACTAGGTAAGTATTCTTTACATTCTGTAAGAAGATGTTTCAGACTTTAATGAAAGAAAGTGATAAAAAAAAAATAAAGCATTAATGAACTATCACACTAGCTTGTACAATTAAAAGAAATATATTTTTAAACACATTAATTTTTTTTTCTTCATAAATGAAGCCTTGAGACTAGCTAGGAGCAAGTATTGATTTAACTCATTCTCTCAGAATTACACACTGGAATGGTGTTCAAACTCTCAGAGTAAATGTATCAGAATCACAAAGATTACATATTGCTTTTTAGGATGTCTTGGCACTGTGTAGGCCAAATGGTGAACTTGTTGATATAAGTTACATAATAGCGTCCTATAAGTGATGAAATTTTCTAATGAAAATTAGACCCTGAAGCAAAGGTTAACAGTATTGTAAAAATAAGTTTCCTGTCTATGACTTAAAAAAAATATTTTATTCATTATTTTTAGAGAGAAGGGCAGGGAAAAGGGAAGAGAGGGAGAGAAACATCCATGTATGGTTGCCTTTCACCTGCTTCCAGCTGGGGACCTGGCTGGAGACCTGGCTTGCAATCTGGTCATGTGCCCTGGCTGGGAATCGAACCAGCAACACTTGGGTCCACAGGCTATAACTTCTTTTCTTATGGAAAATATAAAACATGTTTAAAGACAACCTTTTATTTTTTATGCCATCTCTCTCCCATTTAAGTACATTCTTTCCTTCCTTAAAAAAATAAAATAACATAAAATAAAATAGAATAAAGGGCTGAGGATCTGAGACAGCCAATGATAACAGGAGCTAATGTCAAAAATCCATACATGCAGCGCATGGGCTGCAGTGTGCAAGCCTGCTAACATGTCTGAGAAACTATCCCTGGTGATAAAACTATTCCCCAAAGAGCACTTGATTACTTCACCATGTGGAACTTAACATGGAAACGGTGGACGGGGGTTCTCCCTTCCTAGAGGTCGTACTCTGACCTGTTACCGAGTTGTCTGAGAGAACAGGGAAGGCTGCTGCAGAGCCTGAAAGGGAAGGCGAGGTCCTTCAGATCAGAAGAAGAGGGTAGTCATCTTGTATGAGCTTCGCCAGAGGTTGGTGGCAGAGGAAGTGGTGGGGCATGCGTGTCCCCGGCTGTGTGGCCCGGAGAGCTGGCTGCCCCCAGGCACACGGCCACGGCCTCCGGTTTCTGGGCACATGTGCTGATGAGCTCTTGCGGTGCTTTCAGACCAAGTAAAAGCTCAGGCCTGAGGGTTAACTCGCTAACGAGGACCTTCCTTTCCTTCCCTGATTATTGTTTGTTTTCATTATCGTCACTCTTCTGCTTTCATCATTGTTCCAAATAAATTATTTATACTCTCAGCGCAGCGAACGCAGATGAAACAAGGAAGTTATATAACCAAGGGCAACCATGGTGTCCCCTTCACAGGACAGCTTAGTCACTGTGGTCAAACGTCCTCCTTCCCAGCTGCACCAGCAGGGACCTCGGTCAACGCCCGGGACGTTTGAGCTCACACATGTCTATCTGTGACGTGGGGAATATCTTGGAGGGGAATTACATCTGCACGTACTTTTGAATTTCTTTTGTCCTTTCTTCCTTGCAACTAGTTACCTGACGATTTATGAACTTGTCAGATTATTTGGATGCTATGTTTTCAACGATTTCTCCTAATGTAATTTTCACGTCCACTATTGAACAGAGCCATTTTGGGGCCCCATTTATTTGACTTTATGACGCTGCCAATTTCTTATTTGAAATATCCTGGCTTATTTTCATTTTAAAAGCCTCATTTTTCCCTCCCTCTGTTTCCTTCCTTCGTTCTTTCCTCCTTTCTTGTTCCCTGGTTATCTCAAAATCATTGAGAAGGGCCATATATTTCTAACCATTATTTAATACTTATTTGTTCTAGCATAATATCCAAGGTCGGTCCAGAAGGCATCCAGCTACGTACTATGAAAAATAGAGACATGTATGGAAAAATAAAAGAATTGTACGTAGGACAATGACACCTCGGTCCCTTTCTAAGTAGGCACCTTGGGACCTCACACTGTTCTTCCAGTCGCCATCAGCTGCCCTGTTGTATTTTCCTGAATCTCATTGACAGTCTGAAATCTCTTCCCTTTCAAAGGTGCGTTTAGTTTTAGGAAAAGCCAGAAGCCACGGGGTGCTAAAACTGGGCTGTAAGGGGGCTGAGTCACCTGGGTGATTTGATGTTTCACCAAAAGCTCTGCATGAGATGTGACGCGTGAGTGGGTGCATTTTTGGGATGAAGCTGCCCATCCCCGGTTGCCCATAGCAACTCCTGAGTCACTTGAATAGCTACTGCGAGCACACTTGGAATTCTTCTGGCCTCTGGATTTCGAGTTTGTCTCTAACCCACCACTATATGTGGGTTTCGGGTTCCCATTTGGGAAAACCTACCAGCTTTGAAAAGATGCTTTAACAGCACTAGCCAGGTAACTAGCCATCTGTGCGTCTCTCTGTGTAGAAAGGTTGGTGGGAGGAAATGAGAGGCAGGTAAGGCAGGGAGGTGGGCAGAAGGGAGAAGGGAGAGCAAGGGGCGGGGTGAGGAATCGCACAATCATTTTCCTTGATTCATACACTTCCCCCGGGTTTGCTCTGGGGTGTTATTAACTAGCGTGTATAGATTTCCTGCTGATTATTGATTCCGCTCTACAATACCTGAGCTTTGTCATGGTTTTCGTCCTAAAGTGGAGTAGCCAGGTGACAGATGTTTTTTAAAGTGTTGACTCTGTAAGAAGACATTGATTTCCTACCACGCAGTGGCTTGAACGACAGCCACTTCCAGCAAGGTTTGGTTTTCACTGCACAGGGGCTGTCCACCTCCCTAGCCATTTGTCCCTCCCTGAATGAACCTTGCCCAACAGGGAGGTTCTGCCAATAGAGTGTGGGCGAAGTCTCACGGAATACGGACGCGTCGTCCGCTTTTCACCACCTCTTTGTAGACGACCTCCAAAAACAGAACGTAGAGCCGAACCCGCAAATAAGCACGCGGGGACCACTGCTTGTATTGTTATACCTTCCCATCATGTTCCTACAAGCTAGACTTTGAGGATTCATTCCGGTGTGTTTTTAAATCGGAAACACACCACGGGGAAGCAGCCATGGATCTCCTAAGGTATCACCACGACAGCATCTGCTTTTCAAGGCTGTCTTTCACGTGCGTGATTTCGTACATTTGCAATTATGTTTTGGGGACCAATCCATTTCCTCCCAAAGCCTGGGAGTGTTCATGTAGCAAGTCATCTTGGAAACTGGAGAATAACTCGGGGAAGATGCTGGTTAGTTGTATCCAGCGATATTTATCTGGAGGATAAATAAGAGAGGTCTAGTCGTTGTAGGCAGCACACAGGGGTCATTGTAAAGCATGTTACCGTATTACTTGCCCTCTCTTTGCTTCTGGAGCTGATGCTTTCTCCCCTTATTTTCACTGCACAGGTTTTCTTTCCTGAAACACCTTGGGTTTGACAAGTTGCCTGGACTTTGGGAAAAGTTCAGACCTATTCTGGACAAAGGAACAAACCAGCAAAGCCCCCCTTTCCGTAGTCCTGGTTGTTCCTCCTCTGTTAGGAGTCGGATGGAGAGAGTACTGGGGGAATCCGGTCCCAGCTGCAGTCCGCCTGCCACGTGTCGACGCCTGCGGCCTTCGCAAACCTTCTGCAGTGATCATTCAAATGTGAGTGCACACCGATCCTGCCTACCTTGCAAGGTCCTTGAGGGGATCAACATCAGCGTCTGGGAAACCCTTGAAAAACTTGAACACAGTACAGCAATAGCAACTACTGTTGGACAAAGTGATATATTGACATACTAGTATTACTATTAATTGATTGAGAGAGAGAGAGAGACTGACATCTGTCCTCTGTTCCACCTGACCAGGGTGGAGCTGCAACCTTGTCATGTCCAGACAGACGAAGTTTTAACCGGCCGAGCTGCCCGGCGGGGCCAAAGGATGTATCTTAAGTTGCACTGGTTTTTCCCGTCTATCATTTCCAAGCAGCTGAGCTGAATGTAAGAGATAATTGATACACAGCGTCCCATGGGGTGTGTGTATACCATTGTCCAGAAAACGCTGAATTAGAGACAGAGCACGCTTTCGACTGGGGATACATAAATTCCTGGCATGGGGCCACTAGTTTCCGGGAAAGCTTTCAATCCACCTAGGTGAGCAACTTGCTTTCCCCCCCGCTTTAGAAAGAGGAGCTTAACTGAGATGAAGGAAGAAATAACTGTTTTATAGAGATCCCAGAAGAGGTACTGTTGCCTTTTTGAGACCCTTTCCTCGTTTTTGTGGGGACTTATCACTTTCATTGTTGTCCCTCAATGTGGATGTGACTGATTTTAGAGCGGCATTTTCTTAATCAAAACTGTTTTTCTTTTGAACGTAAAAGTAAAATCAGCCTGTCTTTTATCTTAAAATGACCTGATGGAGTCTCCTGGGATTTATCTTACCTCCAAAGAAACAGATTGGTTTAGTGATGCTTCTTGGTGTCATTAGAAAATTGATCATGACCAATTTTCTGTTGGGTTCAGAGGAAGCCACCCCGGTGACCTTGGACCCTGTAAGAGGTGCCCTGGAAGAGCCTGGGACTGCTTTAAGGGTGAGCGTAATAGAAGACATGCCTGTGATTTCTCAAGCTAGGTCATCAAAGGCTGTGCCTCCATCCCAGGCTTCTGAGATGCACTGATTTCAGGGAAGTCGAGATCATGGAAGAGGTACTGCTGTCCTGAGCACCATACTGGGTGGAGAAGCATTTTGGGGGCATCCAGAGACAGAGAGCCCAGCTGAGTTCCCAGCCGATAGCCAGTCTCCAATGCAGCCACGTGAATGACCCTCTGGGACACCTGGCCCAGCTGTGCCCCCAGGGACTGCAGTTCCAGCTGACACCTGGGCCACAGCTGCAGGGGTGATTCCCCAGTGACACCTGCTCGGCCTGGCCCTTCCCAGACTCCTCACCTGCATGGTCATGAGCCAGGTAAAATAAGACACCTCTGAACTTGGGGTAATTTTTTTACACAATGATATTAATGGACTAGTAGCTCCCAAATGAATTAGTATGACTCTTAGGAAGGCTGATGTACGATTTGCAAACAACCGAAATTTTCTGTTCCTGGTTTTCTCATTCAGGAACCCGTGGGCTAGCCCAAGAGTCATTATAAAGTGTTGGTTCCTTTGTCCACAACGTGGGATTACTTATTACTTAGAGCTACTGTGGAGTTTAAATAAGAATACATGTAAAACTCCTTTCAGAAATGAGCCTGTGTAAAGTTTTACCATTGCACTCAACTGCCAAGTAAGTCTTATAAATATCTTATAATAAAGGTGTTGTATTTGTTTGTTTTATAGATCTATTTTTCAAAGGGATATTTCAGATCTTTCCTTGTCTTCTATCAGACTATGTATTGTTGGATGGAGGGCATAGGTAGGAAGAATACAAATTCAAGTCAAAGTACATAAAAGCATGCACCCCTTTAAAGTTCCATTTTCTTTTCCCTTCTTATTGTGATACTACTTGGCATGATGAATTACTGGTGTTAGGAGTGATTTGTATTCATCATAAAATTTTCCTCCGCTGTTATTAGAACCCATTGTGGGATGTTTAGGACTTGCTGGAAGTCGTTTGTCACTCAGAATTGATGATAAAACCACAGCGAGGCAGCTTCTGGACCCTCGGTCATATTTACACTTCTGGAAAGCAACGTAGCGCAAGAGCATTTGAAAGTGACCTTGTGGTCGTCACTGGGGGCGATTGTGATAAATACCATCGATGCTGGAGCCTTCCCACATCCATCCTGTCGAGAATCAGCTGCTACAATATCTTAAATGCTGCATCCCCACATTTTATCCGGGGCCCTTTCCCTCTGATTATAAATGAGCTCTTTCCAGCAAGCATGGTCCTTGAGGTGGCCTTGGAGTGTACTCTTTAAATCATCGACAGTTACTCAGGTCTCTCAAGACACGAAGGCTGCATTCATCAGACCATGTGTCTGGGAATTTTAAGGTGGAGCCCCGACTTCCCTTTCGGGGCCAGGAGGTACCTGGCCAAGGTACCAGGCTGCCCTTGCATCAGCCTCAACGGGGTGAAACACTGCCAGCATTTCTCTCCCTGACAGGCATGTAGCGTGTTCTGGGTCATAGACGGGGACAAGGGGGTGACAGGCTGACCTCCTGCCATCCCAGTGATAAGAGCTATCTTGTTTAAAGGCTTCATAACAACCATGCCTTGGTATCACACACAGACACGCTGATGCGACCCACAAAGCGCAGAACTCACGTTCAGCGCTCAGCTGTCACTTCCCGCGTAGTTCGTGTAAAGAGTCCCCGAGTCACCCCTTTCCTCTCCCCTCTCTGAGCAGCGACTCACCCTGACGGAGCGCCCAGGATGGATCCTCGCCTCTGGAAGATGCTCGACATTTTACATCTGAGCCCTGGTTGGGATTCTCTCAGTGCGACGGGAAGAGGAAGGTGAGTCAGTGGGAGAAACAGGTGCTCTCGCTCTTCAAAGTAATAACACGCGATTATGAAACAAGTGGAAGAAGAAGGAAGAAGAAAAAAATGAAGCCAGGCTGACCAGACAATCAGAACCACATGCAGCTCTGGGTGGGCCCAAGGGGCTTCCATCTCTGTCACCTGCCCTCCCAGGGCAGGATCCCCAAGAGCCGCATTGTCGGCTGGTGTCACACCATCGTCATAAACTCCTCTCCTTGTGGAGCAAGAATATGGCCCTTCTCAGAGATGACCTTCTGCCTGACAAACTGAGAAGCCAGGTTCCAGGGCTACAAAGAACGCCTTCCAATCCAGCTCTGAAACGTAGCATGAAATCAAGTAGAAGTTGAGTAGAACTATCTCAGTCGACGTCTTTCCTAAAAACAAAAGGTTGACATTTGGTAACCTTCCAAATGGGCCATAAAAAAGGCATCCAACTCAAATACTACCGAAGGGTTGTAACTGTTTTTTGGAGAAAAGTTTTTGGAGACTCATCAACGAGAAGAAATACTATTCAAGCCCTCCTTCAAACACTGTCACATTTACCAGATGACATTTTCTTCGACTTCACATGACTCACCCGACACAGTCCCGTATCAGCAATCTACCACCAGGAAGATAATTGGAATCAAGAAAGCTAATCCACCTTTCCGCTTCAACTGTCAGAGCGGGGGAAAATGAAGCCGCAGCAAATACTTTTGAAAGCACAACAGTAGAATGTCAATGTCCTGAATCAGCAACCCAAATGAAAACCAGCAAATCAATTCACAAAGCACCTGCCACATCCGGTATTTGGTGGCAGGATGTGCTTTCATGGCAACTTGAATGGAAGCTGCAGGAAAGACGTGTGGCAAGCCCGGTGTGCCGAGGTCCGGATGCCGTGCACGCGTGCCGGCACCCTACCCCGGGGTCAGCTGGGTCCCAGCGTGAGCCTAGGGGCCCTCCGACGTCAGAGTGAAAGTTGCAGGGAAGTGATTTCAAGCACGACTAGGGAAAACAAACATCAATGAAACCTTGCAGGAGGCACGGCCCTTGACCACAGAGTTAATCGGGGAGCAAAGTGAACCCAGACCAAAAGAAAAAGAAAAAAGAAAGAAAGAAAATTACTGATTTCATTTTTTAGGGGAAGAGAAAGAGAGAGAAATATTGCTTTGATGTCCCACTTATTTATGCGTTTTTTGGGTTGATGCGAGTTGCGGCCTGGCCAGAGATGGAACCCACAACCCTGATGTATGGGGCGGTGCTCTAACCAACGGAGTTATCCAGGCCGGGCTGACCCAGGGAAAATTTTAACGTATTCATAGACCCGCATCTTCCGTGAGCCCTGAAGCATTTTGTCTAATTCCCACACATTAGACAAAAACAAACATGCCGACTATAGACACTTCAACGAGTGGAAGACACAATGCGTTTTGATAACTATGCTCCCATTTATGTCATGTCAAGAAGCGAATCCTCAAAAGTATAATTATTTTGCCAAAAACTGTTCCCAGGAGACATGGAGTAGTTTCCTCTCTCACGTTCTGTCTCCGGACAGGCAGCCCCAGGATGCAGGAACATCTGCTGACCGTTCCAACCTGTGAGACACGCTGCTTCCAAAGCTGCCCGGGATTCGCTCACAGGAAAGAGGACGCTTTGGTCCCGTGGAATCCTCATCACTCTGACAGCCAGCAGGTGCCGGAGTTGAAGCGTTTCTAGGGACGTGAACGAGAACATTAACCCCAGCGCCGGGGACAGCACGCACGGGGTCAGGGAGAGCCAAGTGCCTCGCGGCTGACCCAGGTCTGGCCAGGGAGGCGGCTCTGTCGGGCTTCAACCCGGCCGGAGAGGCAGTAACTCCGAACCCCTGGTCAGTGTGATTCTGTTCAGGAGAGGCTGACCCGCTATTTCCGAATCGCACACCAAGCAGAGCGCTTCGGAGGAAGCTTATGAAAAATGGCTCCTGTGAAAGAGATGCGGAAGTTGCCTCCTGTGGAAGTTTTTTCAACCACCCCTGGCCCTTGGAGCCATTCCCCCAAAGCAGGTCGGAATCTTCAAAGCCGGGAAAGGGGCCCTGGGAGGCGTCTGTTGGGAGTGGACAGCGCTGGCCCCTTAACTGCTGACCAGGAGCTGGCCTAGGAGCAGATGTGCGGGAAACACAAATCTCTCTGGGCTGGAATTAATGAATGTCTTGAACATGTGAATGACCGGGAATGATTTTCCTAAAATCCAAGACGTAAGGATGTCTTTCAAATGCATCGTAAATCCAGAACTGATGGCCACTGACACTTGAACTAAACGATAATGTAATTACAAGTTTAGTTCTGGTGATCACCTATCCCAATGCAACACAACTTCTGAGGTCTAACAGAAAGTTTGCCTGTGTTCTATTCAACAGAGGGATGTTATGTCTGCTGGAGCAGGGAAGAGGAACAGAATAGTAAACCAACGAAAAGAGCTCATCAAAGCATCGCTGATGCCGTGCCAGGTATGGGATGCCTGCTAGGAACACCTTGGCAGGAAATGCGTCCTCATGATGTTCAACTTAGTCATGTTAGAATCCGCTTCCTCTCCCCGAGTTCAACCGATGGAGCCATGAAGAATACGGCCCATGGGGTCATTTTCAGTTTAATCTTGACTCTGAATGCCAATTTTACTTAAAAATGATTTTAAAAGCAACCTGAAATAGCTCCATTCATGCCTAAGTGTAATAAATATAAAAATTTTAGAATTACATTGTACAGAAACATACCAACGTTGAGTACCTACCACTTTGAAGTTTAAAACTGTATTTGGAGAATAATTACTGATGTCTCAAGAGTCGTATTAACCAGAGTGGTATCCAAAGTTGCACCTAGCAAAACCCAGAGGATATTCAGTGCTGGTTGGAAAGGCAGTCATGAGTTGGGTAGTAATGGAAGGGGGAGGATGGGGGAGGATTTTGAATTAGGTCAATACATAGTCAAGCATGAATTCTCCGGGTTGGACAAGAACTCAAGAAAATTAAAAAGAAAGAAAGAAAGAAAGGAGGAGGAACTGGTCCTGTGGCAGGCAGGTGTGTGTAGATGTGTATGTTTATTCCTTCCCACCAGATAAAGAAATTATTGTCTAGATTTGCAAGATGACAGACCAATGCCCCACAGAGGCTTCTGCATTTTGATAGCTTCTTTGAGTCTTCATGAAATGAGAGCTACAAGAATATTTTATTAGCAATGATCCTGAACCTCTCCCATCCTTCAAGATGTTTTGTCAGATTCAGAACACAGAGGTTTTAGAAAACAAAGCTGTTTTAGAATATGACAGCTAATGGGGTCTTTGAAAGCCTTTCTTGTTTTGAAGGGTCAGGTTCAAATAATATTTGTGGGCACGAGAGCCTGGTTTGTTTTCATCTTCACCTAGACGTCTCATCTCAGGAAAAGTTTGGTGCCGTGATTTTTTTCCTTTGAAGAAGCACCGTCTGGAGTCTTGACAGGGTTCTCTATGGATAATCCATAACCAATTAAAAAAGACCCACCTGAGACCCTGTTCGTGAAAGATCTACAGACAAGTCACGGAGTAATTGAATTCAAAATGAAGAGTGTCAAGACAAGTGAGCATCTTTGAATAATAACATTCAGTAAAAGACAAAACCTATCACCTCAAAATACAGAGCAACAGCACTAAAAATGATATCTTGGGAGACATGCCTCCCGCCTAACAACTCTTTAGAATAAACACATTTCCTCAGGGTTACTTGGAAAGACTTGGAAACACTTAATAGGTAATTGGGTTGACAGTCAGTCACCCTCTTTTGAGACTGCACTCCAAGAAGGCACACTGCTGGCCCACAACCAACGGCACGCTTTTGATCACTTGCAAAACAAAACCGTTAGCTCGATTGCCTATTTGAACCGACGCACTAGTGGAGGTGGAAGAATGAGCTAGTTTCTTTCTTTCTCAGGGACCCTGGTACCCAGGCTGCGTTAATTCAGTGCTCAGCTGCCTGAGAACTACCCCCTTTTAGAACAGGAAGTTACGTTCCCAAGATTTCATACTTTGGGATTATTTTCTTTTTCATTTCGGAGCCAGGGCAGCAGGAAGTGAGGTCTTGGCAGGAATGGGACCCAAACGAGACCCACAGAATCAGAGTTCCGGCTCTGCGGGAGCCCCTTCCCTGATCAGTCAAGGATGACGTGTGCTTGGGTCTCGCCTGGCGCGGACAGGAGGGTAAGGGACGTCATTGCCCCCTTTATCGCCTGTGAACGCCGAAGGCCTTGGTTTCTCCTTTCACTTGCCAGGGTCCTCATGTCCCACCTTGTGGGGCGAGGATGTTCACCCTCCTCTTCTTTGTGACCTTCCTTCCCCTTTTCTTCCCCCATCTTCCATTACCCGTATTTACAATGTACTGTCCTCCACGCATGAAGTGTACATTTATAGTTTAGTCTTCAACCAGAGTAAATGTCGTGTTGGATTCCAACAGAGGAAGTGATTTCAATTGCAGTGCTGGCTTTTCTCGCTTTCCCCACGGTTCATCCAAGGTGTCTAGTGTGTGTGTGTGTGTGTGTGTGTGTGTGTGTGTGTGTGTCAGAGCTAAAGCTGAAGTGATGATGTTAGAGTTGAAAATCAGCGGTGTGCACATTACTGTAATCCCGTGGGGTGTAGCCAAGTGGGGTGCTGAGATACTTTGAAGACATCGGGGCACTGCCTGGCATTTCTTACTCGATGTTAAGGTGCCTCGTGATGATGAAAGGCTCCTGCAGAGAACAAGGTGAGCAGCTCGCACCCGACGGTCTTCCTTGCGCCCTGGGGATGACAGGAAGCTGCGTGGGTCACCCCACTTTCACTACGTCTGTAAGTGTGTGGTTTCTTGTTTTCCTAAATACCTTATTTATTTCATCTTAAAGGGAGGGTAAGGGAGAAAGAGAGGGAAAGAAACACTGATGTGCGAGAGAAACACCCGCTGGCCACCTCTCACACACCCTTAACTGGGAACCTGGCCCACAACCCCGGCCTGTGCCCTGACTGGGAGGCGAACCCGGGATCTCTGGGTTTGCAGGCCAGTGGCCAACGCACCGAGCCACCGGCCAGGCCCGCTGTCTTGTTTCACCTGTCCGGACGCCATCAGAAGGCTCCCACCATTTCCTGCGGAGCCAAGGAACGTGTTCCATGTACCCAGTATCCCCGGGACCTTCTTCTCCTGAAGTTTTTTCTTTAATTTTCTTTTCCTTCCTCCCTTCTCTCTCTCCTTTCCCTTTTTCTCCATCCAGTTTAACTGCCTTCACCTCAGGAACCTCAACTGAGTGAAGTTGCAACTGGTATTGTCTGACGATGCTTCTGTTTGGAACTTGTCTTTCGTCTCATGTTCTATCAGCCTTAATGACACCAAGTAGAACGGGAAAGACGGATGGCACTGATTTTACTTAGGAATGGAACGCAGCACTTTGACATTTCTGGTGCTTACGGATTTTGCACAAGTTAGAAAGAGGTAGATTGCTAGGGACTGGAAGAACCTTTGCTTTCCACATCTACTAAAATATTTGCTTTTCTCATACATGTTACACGTCAACATCCACACTGTATGGTAGGAAGCAAAACTGAATGAAGGAAAAGGCACGAGCCACCCCACTGAGCCCCAGCACAGGACGTTCCCAGGTTTCCACCTGCCCAGTTCCTGAATGCGTCCCTGCCTGAGAATGATGAATGGTTTGCTTGCAACTCAGAACAAACAGGCCGAGCACAGCAACTTGAGCTTCTGTTCCATCCACTTTCAACACGACAATCACTCTGGCCTCCAAATGGGCGCCCTCCCTCCAACAATGAACATGGCTCCTCTGTACGGCCGCCCAGCTACGCGAGGAAACGGTCATCACACAGCACGCAGGACTCACCCACAGGTCATGTTTTTGGTGGTCTCATTATCCCATATTTCTAACTTCATAAAGTCAGGGGCTGAAAAGTATACTAGCACAAAAATGACATAATGCTCAGGGAAATAGGCAGAAAATGTAAACATGCCTTTGTGGAAGCTTGTTAAAAGGACTAGGAATCTTTTTTTTCAAAAAACGACAAAGTGACATAAATAGGTCTTAATTTATCTTCATAATTAGCATCCAATTAGGACATATATTTATGTCACCACTTTTTCTCTAATGAATTTAATTAAACTATTAAGATACTAAATGAGTCCAATTACAGACTTAGCTCCAAATTCAATCACTAAGCATCAGATGTAATGACACTTTAAAAAGAAGTTTAACAATTAAAAATCATGGGATTTAAAAAGCCTATTATAGTCTATGTATAATATCTCAACGAAAAATACATTATAGCCTATTATTTGCCTTCTGAAACCAAAGGAATCACTTGCTGGGGTTGGAAATAGACGTTTGTTTTGTTCATGTGCATACAGCATACGTGTATATTTCTAAAAACTTGAGGTCAGCATTCTTTAAGAAGATCAAGATGGAGTCACAATAGTTTGAACAAAGGGAGGAAATCTTAGGTGTCATCTGAGATTCCTACCTGTTATTTGGTATGCATTATTTGGTAGTGTAACCTGTTCAAATTTGAATTAGTTACTGACTGTTTCATTCAAAGGAATACAAATAATGCGTGTTCAGGTGTTCTAGGTGGGATTCTTGGAGAGGGTAAAGTGGTCTCCTTTCAACTCATCTGCCAGTCTACAATGTTTGACTCCAAGTGTGTCAGATACAGTGAGTAACAGCAACATCAGACATCAAATTCCCTGAATCATCGTCAGAGGAAATTATTAATACTGCATCTCAGTAGCTAAAAGATCGGAGTCAATGACCCTTCACACTGACAGTTCTGCCAGAGGAAGGGGCTGAAGAATACACAGGGCTCATCAGAAGAGTGTCCGTATTTTCTAACATGTGCCAAACAGGAAGCACCTTTACTGTTAACAGCATCCTTTCCTCTTCAGGCTGGCAGGGAGCATTATGCAAAACTGATCATGGTGACAAGCGACCTATCACCACACGGGCTGAAATTCAATCCAACTCATTGCACTCAGCTTCATCCTTACTTTTGTCTTTGGGTCTAAAAAACTTGGATACGCGAATGGTTTTAAGTATCCAAATGCAGGTTATTTCTTTTGGGTATAAGAGACCCCTGTGGAAATGTGTCCCTAAAGTAGCAATTCCTTCAAATATTGAGTAGGAACCCAAGTATCAACTAAAATTTAAACATATAGATACATACCTACACCGTTCATTTTCAGGCAGTATACAAAGCTCAAATGAAAGTAGGTACTAAAATTTTCGTACATTCAAAGCCAAAGTGCTCCTTGAGCATCAATTTATTTCTGTGCTTATTTTACACAGAGAGTTGAGAACATGAGGCACCCCCCCTGCAGGGACAGTGAGTGACCTTTCCCGGTGTTGCTTCCTTCTTCTTTAAGTACCCATGTGGGCGAGGAAGACGGATCAGATGCAGTCAACTTTTTCCTCCACCGGCTGGCTTCTCAGAGGATTGTAAACCATGAAACGGAACTGGGTGAATGTAGGCAGCTTATTGCAAGCAGCACCTGCAGCCAAGAAAAGAGATAGTCATCGGCTTCAGAACGCAGGTGGTGACACCCAACACAGGTGTCACCCGCCGCACCTGAGGTCTGGCTAAGCCATCTGGGGGCTGGGTGCCCTCCGCCCCAGGACCAGGTCACTGGCAGCCCAGGAGAAAGATGGCAGCAGCACCCTCTCTCTGAACCTCGGAATCCAGGATGGGTTTTTGCTCTACACGCATGCTGCTGTTGCTACTATTACTTATTCTGTTTTCATGTCCTTCTCTTAGCAAAACCAATAAATCAAAAGAAATTCAGGCATAGGCTGAAGACCTTATTCCCCTAGTCACTAGGACATCCCAGTCATTCTCCTGTAATCCTCCTCTCCACAGGCTTCCTGTGAATCTTGCTGGTTTTCTTTTCTTTTTTCCTACTGTC
The DNA here is from genome assembly GCA_004026585.1 of Noctilio leporinus. Lineage (NCBI taxonomy): Eukaryota > Metazoa > Chordata > Mammalia > Chiroptera > Noctilionidae > Noctilio > Noctilio leporinus. The sequence goes on from PVIW01000129.1 coordinate 154,649, forward strand.
CTATTCGCATAGAAAGTGAGGAGGGCTATTGGTCAAAAGCTCATCTTCCTGTGGTGGTCTCCCCACCCCCCGGCCACCTGCATGCACACACCTGAGGGTCCCTTTCTAATGCCACCACTTTCCATGCAAGGGACTAGGTTCATCGACAATTATATAATTACCAACTACCACTTTAAATTCAGCTATAATTCTGTAATTATCACGTTACATCCTATGGCATCCAACTTTGAGCCTTTTAAGGTTTATTTTTTAAGAGGATATCAATGAAAGGGACTTATTTCATCCCTAAAGTCTTTCCTTCTCATAACTTATATTGACTTTCGTATCTTAGTGCTTAAAAAAGAATAAGGAATTCTTCAAATGAGTTTTTCAGATACAGAACTGTGGGAAGTAAAAGATCAAACGACAATGATAAGCAGCCTAACCTAGTAAGTCCTATTGATCAGGACGCTGTGTACCTTCCGCAGTGGAAACTTCACTCATGAGAAGCGTTGAAACTGCCACAGGCTCATGAGTGAAGCAGAGGACATGTCCCGGTGCGAAGACAGGTCTGCTCATTTCTCTGCTTTCCTAATTAGTCATGCATTTTGTACCTTGGGGCCCTGAAAGGATCCAAATGACGGAGGCATCTGAAGAATGCCAGGGAAAGGCAGCAGGGAAGATAGTTCACCCGTGCCTACTTCTTACTAAATGCACCTGACTGACAGGCCCGCCTCAGCGTGGACAGGAGCTGAGCTACTTTCCTTGGGACGGAAGTCAAAGACCAGAACTGGCGGCCACAGGCCGTCAACCAGCGGAGGGTTTCAGGTGTATTTTTAACAACTTGTGGGTCTGCACAGGTTGTCAACTACCATTTACCCGGTGCCTGCGCCGTATCAGCCCTGTTTCCGCCGCATAGGAATGAAATGCACCACAATGTTTAAAATGTGTGTTTCGCCAACATTTGCAAGTTCGTGCAAACGCCAATTCCAAATAAGACTTACCGTAACTTCCGGTCACATTGGCACATATCACGGCTCCAAAGAACTTGGGAAAATACTTCTGAATCCTCGAAATCACTTTCTGGCAAGCCATGGCTGGACTTTCTCCTCGTCTCATGTACTCCACGGCTTGGTAGCTGCAGTGCACAGAGGAGAAGCTTCAGAATCACAAGCCGGACCAACGCCGACTCGGGTTCCTGTAAGTTAGAAATCTGAAAGGATCACAACGGTCATGTCTGACGGGCCCATCCATGAGCAGGAGTCAGGCTTTCTGCGCAAGTGTCAACACGGCCGCGTACAGGCCTGGCACAGCGTCAGGCTTTGCACCGAACCCACCCATTCCTGTCTCCGAAGGGCTGATCTTTTTGGCTTTGATGGAAAAGTGCTCCTTAGTCAGAAGAGCTGGAGGTTGTAAAGGACTGAGGTTATCTTCCGATAAGAAGCAGGGAAAACACTGGGCCTGAGGCAAGAACTTAGTTGTCACGATTATCCTCCAGGAATTATATGCGGTGACTGCATTTCGGCCTGATCTCACCCATCTCCACAGTTCCTGGACCCAGGGGCCTGGCATGTATTACTTAAACGGACCCTCACCTGAGAAGCCATCAGAAATACTGTTCTATTTCGGAGGACGGGGGTCACTTAGCTTGAATGATTGTATCATGGACGTGATGCGTCAAGAGCTGTGGGCAGAGTCTCTCCAAAGCTCCTGCGCCCACAAATCCGGGCTGCACAGCCTGCGCCATCACGACCTATCTCGAAAGGCAGTTCCCCACCAAAGGTCGCAGGGTCCCGCGGGGGTCGCACCTGGGCAGGAAGCGCATCAGCACGTCCCCATCGCCCGTGGCTGCTGCGGCCCCGGCCAGGTCATCCGCGTAGGCCCCCGCTCCGGGGATCGGCGAGTCTCCTATCCGGCTGCGGAGGACAAGGTACCATCACTTGGGAGCGAAGTCAAGTGCAAACCCCGCATTACTAGGAACCCACAGCGGTGAGTGCGCCCACTTGCGACTGCTGGCTGTTTCACGTCGCTGCTTCATCAGGGCCCAGGGGACAGGGCTGTCCTGGTTCACCTAGGTTCCCGCAAGCCTTCATCAATTATGTAAGGATCAGACACCAGCCGGTCGTGCCAACATGACACAGGCTGGCAGTGACGACCCCATCATGACCGCCCTTACCATCTCACATCTGGATGATCGCGACAGGCTCAAATGGGATTCCCTCACCTAGAATCTGTTCTGCTCCCTTTCTAATGGGCCAAAATGGTACCAAGGCCTTTCCTTGGAATGACCCCTCCATGCTTTTCTGGGACTTGGAAACACAATCCAGAAACCCTTAACTGACCTAAGACGCCCTGACCTCTGACCCGTCCTCTTCCCCTGCACCTGCCACACACGCAGTTTCTCTTGCAACCAGTGGGAGCCCTAAACGAGGGGAACTCACACCTTCGGGTCTGTGAGAGCCTCAGCCTGATGTCCTTCCCCTCTCCCCTGCAGGCCCAGGCTCAGCCCCGGCCCCTCCCCACTGGCCTCCCTAACTCCCCGGCCACCCCCACCACCCTCACCACCCCAGAACTCTAAAGCACCAGCTGGCTCTGCTCCTCCAGCACTTAGCAGATGCTACTTGATTTTCTTCCCCATGTGTTGATCTCAGCCATGAAGGGGGCAATGCTATGCTTCCACCCTCTCAGCACACGGCACATGCTGGCTGACACTCAACGCCTGCTTATGAGATGTGTTCTGTCAGGAACACTGACCCAGGTACTTTGAATTTTATACCATTTGTAGATGTACCAGCAGCAGTGTGTCCCATCTCATTGATTACAACCATGCCTGGAATTAAAAAAAAAAAAATCATTGTAGGTATCAACTCTAAGGTTTACCTTAATCGAGCAGTTAGTAATATAAATATCCTCCTTTATCAATTCCAGGTAGAAGAAAATGGGAAACTTGGGAATACTAAAAATTATGCCAGGTAAAATTTTTATTTTCTAATGACCTGGTTTCATAGCACCCTTTGGAAGACATCCCTAATGTCTGATTCTTTAGTTCGCTCAGTTACTTTTCAATGCTTTTCCGAGGTAATTCCACAGAAAATGACGGATACAGACTAACAGAATTTTCAACATTCAAACCCAGAAAGATCACTTGAATGTGCAAATAGTGTCAGATTACTAAAAAATAAATATAAATAAAAATTTAAAAATCCACAAGTGAGTAGTCAGTAGATATTTGGAGTCCTGTATAATTTACCAAAATGTGAACAAATGTTTGTGTGTTGTATGGATAGCTATAAAGTCTTGCTGGCCAGTTAAAACAGTCAAATTCCCCTTCTGGCACATGAATAGGGATGAAAAAGTTAAGAACCACAGAAAGGTAATTAAAAATGGCTTCACGTTAACCACACGCACTGTATAAAAGGCAAATTACCAATAGTATCATGATTGTGGCTATCTGCTGCTTCCTTGTAGGTGGATCCATCTTTCTTTAAGATACCAGGTGGTTTGTAGGGTCCACAGTGCTTCGAAGCATCCGGTACAACATTCTGTGAACGAGAGGCAAGTTCGATGTTTTAGAAGGGGTGACTTTAGAAACTGGCCAGTAGTCACCTATAATCACAAAGCATTAGCAAGAAACCACAAGGACCCCTGGTGAGTGAACGGTAAGAATTAAGAGCCACAGATGAACGCAGTCTTGTGCAGACAGACGGATATTGTTTCCTGACCACCTCGTCTCAGATGTGCGGAGTGTGGAAGAGACGCCTCCACAGCGTGGAAGGGGTCCTATCTTTCCTCCGTGGATGCCTACAAGTCTCAGCACAGTGGCGGCTGTAGCTGAAGACTCTTCGTTAGATACCCATCTTCAACAAAACCAGGTGTGCAGCTTAACCTTCAAATTTCATCATTTGTTCCCAGGCCAAAGAATGATAAAATGTGCAGCCAAATCTATTCTGAAGCCATCTTTTTTCCTTTTTGCACAGCTAGGTTCATGTGCACATATTCTACATTTTACTCCCAGATGCTTCTACGAATCTTCAAGGCTTTAGAAAGTAATCCAGATCCGTACTTAGGTCAGGCGCCTGGATTGGTGTTACAGCAGGAAATGAAGCCTACTGCTCACACCGTGTTGCACAGGGCGCCTCGCTGACCTGGTTTTGCACAGCAGTGTCTCTGGTGCACTCACCCCAGAATGTCCCCCTCTGCTCGAACGTCATGAGGGTCTGGGGAAGAAAGATGACAGCAGCAGTCCACAGCCAAACTCGAAAGGCAGAGCTGGCCTGTGCTCTGGGCCCTACTATTCAGATAACAGTGCATGATCGATACCTAATGGCACACAACCTCCCGTGGAACAAGGGCAAGATCCTGGGCGTGCTTCACACAGACAAGAGCCTAAGACACCTGAGACCCGCGCTTTCCGAACCTGGAGGATTCAGACTTGGAAGCTCCCACTCGGGAAATACAAGCAGAGCAGCTCGGAGGGCAGCAGGACCCCCAAGTCTGCAAACTGTCCCCATGGACCAGCAGTTCCCCAACCCACCACCCCAGGACACACCTTTCAGGCTTTCAGGGAACCCCCCACAATGCCCGAGTCCTCGCTGGTTCTCAAGTGTAACCGGGTGCTAGCCAGCACCTTTGGCCGTAGGCGGACAACAGAAGGCCGAAGGGAGGTCACTCAATGCTTTGCACGCGGATGTACACGTACCCTCCAATAATTTGGCTGGCAATTCCGAGCCAGCCAGTCGGCATGAAGCGCTCGGGAGGTAGCGGTAGACAAATCCTCACTGACAAACCCCATACTTTCCGCAAACTTGGTGGCTGGAGATTGGGGAGAAAGATGTGTATTCGTTATCTCCGTTCTAAACAAAATATACACACGGAAGGGCTGCAGTTCGGCTGTCCCTGACGTGGGGTGCAGCCACCCGAGTGCACCAGGAAGCGTTCAGACATCGACAGCTTCCACACCTCAGCCTACGTCCTTCCCCAAAGCGGCTGGCCTGAGCCCCAGGGGTGTGTGACGATGCCTGTCCTTGTCTCCTCCCCTCCACCATCTCCCTTCATGTCACCAAAGAAAAGACTCCCCGCCTACCAGGGAAGAACCTTATGGCTCTAACTAGGGTGCTGTGCCCAGTGTGTGAAAGATCTGAGATGCCAAAGGGACCACTGGGTGCCATGAATGTCAGCTACTTTTCGAGTCTGTGTTTCCACAAACTTGGAGGCCCCCCCGTAGGAGTTGTTAGCTAGTGCGTGGCAGAAGCTGTTCCTGATTATCGGTGGCTGTACGATTTTGAGTATTAACTAGGGATGTCATTGCAAAATTCCTTCTGTTCCCATCTTCTGATGCTAGTAATGCTCCCTGGGTCTTACATCTCCTGAGGGAGCTCAGGGGGGGACAGGATGTGGAATCCTCTTTCGGTCCAGCAGGTCTCCATCTATGTAGATAATACACTCATTTTTAAGATTCTATGTTAAAGATGAAGAAAGTGGGACTTGAGAAGAAACTTATCCAGAGTGTGGCGGGTATTAAGTAGAACAGCTGGAATTGGAACTTTTTCCACAGTGAACATACAAGGCTAACTGCTTCAGGACAGCTCAAGTGTACCTGATTCTCCTGCTAAAAGCGTGTGTGTTGTGTGTTCCAGGACTTTTCGGGCCACACCAATAGCGTTTTTAATGCGTCTAAGATCCCCAACTGCGCCTACGTTCATGGTAGTGCTGCAAGAAAAATAATGCGTTAAGATTCAAGGCATTTCCACAGATTCACAGATTTAAAAATACTCTCACCTCGAGCCATCCTGCTCTGTAGGATAAACACCCACCTCAGTCACCCCAGGAGTGCAGCCAGCCTCCCATGGTCGCTCAAAGGGAGGAGGAAATAGGACACAGCCGCTGTCCCCTTCGCACCTGGCTTCTGAAAGGGGCGTTAGGGCTTCCTTTCAGCTGCCAAACCCCAGCCTTTGGGGGTGGCGGGTCATTCAATGCTGCCTCCCTTCTCGGGACGGTTCTGTGACTATGAGGACATTCTCCTCCTTGGGACGCGCACTAACTGGGTCCGGAAAAGCCCTGCAAGGAGCCCGGGGCTGCGCCGCGACCCGGCGGCTGCGATCCTCCTCCTCGCGCTCAGAGGACAGCGCGGGTGTCCCCGGCCGCGGGCAGAGGTGCGGGTCCCCGGCGCTCACCCGTCCATGATCATGGCGTCCAGCGTGGTCTCCCCGGCCTCGTCGGGGCTGCCCCCGAAGCCCACGGTGCCGTCGCACTGCTCCGCCTCGCACCGGGCGCAGCCCGTCTCCACCGCGTCCAGCGCCGACCCGCCGGCCGCCAGCGCCCGCCGGGCTGTCAGATCCAGACAGGGTTTGCTTAACACACACGTATTTTATTCAGGGCCAAAGGCGACAGATCAGGAATGGCTTGGGAATGCCTATGTCTGCATGTTTTCGCATGTCCTCTAAGGTAAGCAGAATGTGTGCGCCCGTCAACCGCTGCAAAGGAGAGGGAGGGACACCGCCGTAGAGACAAAATGATACACCGCGACGAACGACTGTGAAGACGCCAACTTCCGCTGCTGCTGAGAAGTGAGGGTTTCCCCCCACGTGTTAGTAGGTGTGTCTACTGTAAGAAAAATACTTTCTCTTTAATGCAAAGTTACAACTGAAGCTGCTGAAAGACAGTTCCGTTGACAATTCATGAAATCAAGGCCTTCTAAGTGTCTGCATCATTAGATCACAAATGTACGTCAATTAGTAATACTATTACTACATAATACAGCATAGCCGCTGTACATCAAGTCTCTGCAACACAAGAGCAAATAATTACAGTGTGGGCTTCACATGAATTCACTCGGTCTTCACAGCAGCTTTTCAGGTAAGCGCTGTACTATTATCCTCATCTTAAATAGGAGGAAACAGACCCAGAGAGGTTGTAACTTATTCCTGGTCACACACAGTTGCAGCGGAATCAGGATTCCACAGGCACCCACTGCGCTGCAGAGGCCAGATTTCAGCACCCGCACATCGAAAAGGAAGAAACAAAGTCTCCCAGGGTCTCTCTCTTTACTGAAAAACAGGAAATTCCTTCAAGGTGAAGGTGCTATCTCAGTACATAGTCTAAGCATTACTACTGGCTACGCTGGCTCGGAAGCCTACTTTTCAAGAGAACAAATGATGTTGAGAAACCTCCACTTGTCCCACTTATTCACGCGTTCCCTGGTGGATGGGGGCCTGTGTCCTGCCTGAAGAGCTACCCGGCCGGCAGCGACCTTCTCCATCAGGACACCAGCCAACCGGGGACCCGGCCACGCAGGGAACTCGCCCCCAGTCCGGCCGCTGCACTTGGTCTCTCCTCGCCCGGAACAGGCTTCTTAAGGTCTATCCCTCCTTCTCTCTGTGTTTTCACTGCTTACAACATCGACACTGGGCTCCATCGGACCCCAGGGCCACGTCTGCTGTCGCCGCCCCCGCGGGGGTCTGAAATCAGCCCCGGAGGGCGGCGTCTGGGAATGAACGGAGCGCGCACGAGGCCGCCAGACCCCGCCTGGGCCGTGGGCAGCGCAGGACGCAGGGAGCCGCAGACGGGCGCCCGGTCTAGTTCAGGGTGGGCGATTCCGCACAACGCCCGGGAACGCACGTTATAGTTCACTGGGTCTCTGTCTCGCCTGCAAATGGGAGCCACTTAGGGAGCTTCGAAAACAAAACTGAGCAACGACGTTTGGGTCCGGCAGCTCAAGCAAAACCCCGGGGGCGGGGCCCGGGCCTCAAGCTCCCACCGCCCCCGACGGGCCTCGCTCAGGCCGGCGTGGAACCCGCTCCAGGCAGCCGCCCGGCGGGCCCGCGTGTGCGGGGAAGGGGGTGGGGGCGCCCCCAGCGCGAGAAGAATGCGCTTTCCGGGGGGGCCCCTGCGTCCCTGGAGAGCGGGCGGGCGGGGTGCTGCGGGCGGGCGAAGCAGCGGGGGTGCCGGCGCGGGGGTCGTGCGGAAGGAACGACCTAAAGGCTGAGGCTGAAAGCGCCGCAGAAGGACGGAGCTGGGGGCGGCGGCGAGAGGCGGGGCGGCGCCCCCGCTCCGCAGGCTCGTCCTCGCCGCCCCGCCCGCCCGCGGCCGGCGCCCGCACCTGCTTCGGTGGCGTTCCGGAAGGGCCAGGTGTTGACAACCAGCGGCAGCGGACCCGCGCCCAGCGCGAGCGCCGCGCCCACCAGCAGCGGCAGCAGCGGCAGCAGCAGCGCCGCCGACGCGCCCGCCATGGCCGCGGGGCCGCAGGACGAGGGCGGGGCCGCCGGGGACTGCGCGGCACGTGACCGCTCCGCCCCGGAAGTCGCGGCTTCCCGCAGCTCTCGCGAGACCGCGCTTCCTTCGGGCTGGCCCGCGGGGTGCCCCTGGGGCGTCCGGGTTTTTCTTCTTTTTTGCTCAGAGTCGGGAGCCCGTGGAGCTTCCCGCGGGCAAGTCCGATGCGGGGAAAGCTTGCCGGGCTCCCCGTGGGAAAGTTCGCCCGAGTCGCTGCAGGGCCCCGGGGAGGTTCACAGCCGGTTGTCGCGGCCGGGGCGCTGGACGCCGGCACGTGGCGGCTGACACCCTGGCACGTGGGCGTCTGCACGATCGGGGCGCCCCCGGGTCGGGGCCTCGCGCCTGGGGCGGGCATGACGTCCGCTGTCCACACCCGACTCACTTTAGGCCTCCCTGGCCCCCAGCTTTGTGCACCACGTGCCCCCCTCCCACCCCTGCCGGAAACGCCGGGGGGACCGCCTGGGGAAGCGGAAGTGAGCCGCCGCCCCGCCCCGGAAGCGGCCCGCTTGCCCAGGATCCCGGCGCCCATAGGTGCTAAGTGAACCTCTGACTGTGTCAACCTTTTATTTATTAACTTTTTAGATTTGATTTATTAGTTACAGAGAGAGGGGAAGGGAAGGAGGCGGAGAGGCAGAGAGACATCCATGTTTGGTGGTTCCGGCCCAGGACCTGGCTGGCGACCTGGCTGCAGACCGGGTCATGTGCCCTGGCTGGGAATCGAACCTGCGACCTTTGGGTTCGCAGGGCAGCACCCTGTCCACTGAGCCACTAGCCGCGGCTGTGCCGGCCTTTTAAAGGAGGAGGTAAGCGGCTGGGCCAGCTCGGAGCAGGGGCGGGATTGCGTTCCGGGCTTGTAAACCGGGCCACACATAAGCCCGCAAGCAAAGCATTTCCGGGAGAAAAAGGAATCGGGCGGTTAAACGAAAAGGCCAGTGGGGAGAAGGGGAGGCCCCCCGGTGGCGGCCGCTCGTTGGCCGCTGCGCCGCAAGCGGGCTCCGGGTGCCGGGAGGAGGCGGCCGCACCCGCTCGTGCCCCGGCGCCTCCCCTCCGTGGCTTCCCGGCTCTCCTGCAGGAGGCTCCCTTTCTCCGCTTTCACGGGGAACGGTTGGAATAGAGACCTGACATGCACGAGGGGCAGACGCCTTTGGGGGTTCGGTTGTCTGGGCCGCCGAGCGAGCGTGACCCAGTCATCCCGTTGGGGCGCCGATTGCCTCGTCGTCCAGGGAGCGCGGGGGACCCGGTGATGAACAGCGGCTGTAGGTCCGTTGAGACTAAGACAGTATTAACTTGGGAGGAGTGAGAGGGTTGCAGAGCCTCTGAATTTGGAGATGAAATACGCACTTTAAACAGCCAAGGTAGCCTATTCAGAGCAGGGAAGTGCTAGTTCAACGTTAGGAGTGTGACAAAGTTCTGCCTTGGGCTTGTGGAGGGGGAGCAAGTCATTTATGCCGCGTTTATCAGGATAAACTAAAGCCATGTGAAATTTAAAAGGGGGCAAAACAGGGCCAGGGAGCAAGGAAAACATCCTTGTACTTTGGATTCATCTTCCCCTAAAACCTGATCGGAGCCCTCGCATTCTTGATAAGACAACCTCAGGAGTCAGGATATCCCGCAGCAACAAAACTGTGCAAACTGATACAGAGAAAGTTGGTCTCCGCGCCCCCCGCTCTCTCTGGAGTGTCCCCCGGATGAAGGCATCTGTGTTTCTTCTGGCTGACAGAGCCTGAACCTCATTGGCCTTAACACATGACCATTTACACAGGAACGACAAAAAATTCCAGTTCTCAAGTCCAGAGAAACAAAGGAGAGGAACAGCTTTTATGCACTGATGGGGCTCTTGTAAGCAGAGTCCATTGGAGGAAACCAAGAGTTGGGGGTATGGTGGGTCTTCCTTGGCTGAGCTCTGGGCCTCTCCCATTGGCTGAGCTGTTACTGGGCCAGGAGGACTCTTGTACCTGCCCAGGTAATAATTAGAAATGCAGCATCACTCCCTGTTGGAGATGTGAGGTACAGCCTTAACTCCTCGGACCAGTAGTGCGTGTCAAGTGACATGTTTTGAGTTCCTCCCTGGCCTGGAGCCCAGCCAATGTCAACCAGCGAGCAGAAGAAAGTTTAGAAACGTGCAACACCTGGACTAGTCAGGGGCACTGACCTGTTTTCCCTTGGATTGTCAAGTAAAACCATGACAGCAGCCAACGCAACCGTAGCCAGCCAGTGTGAACGAATCAAAACGACACCTGTTTTTGTCAGGTTGGCAGAATGGGTGTTTTTTGGTGTGCAACGAAGCCACCCCTCCGGCCCTCACGCCGGGGCTGTGAAATCCATTTGAGAAGGTGCCCGTGTTTTGCTGCCAGTTCAAAGCTGTTAGTGTGACTGGGCATTGAAATAATTCTCTTTTTTAAAAAAAACTCCCCACTGAACTACTCCCTGGGTTATCCAAATACAGGCTGTTTGTTTGATTGGCATTTGCCCCTGTCATTTCACAAACTCTAGGTAATGATTGTTAGTTATGTGACAGCATCGTGTTCCCGGTGTTTCTCATTTAAATCCATTGTTCGTTAATTCAGGAACACTTACTGTAACTATCTGATTGTACATTCTGATTGTAATTAGACTCATTATACACACATAAGTAGTATCTTTTTATTCTCTATATGAGAAAAGAAAGTATCCTTTCTGGAATATGTATGTATACTGATTCATGTCCCTGAAACAAGTTGTGAAATTAATAGCAGATTCAAATCACACACCTTTTTTTTTTTTTGCTTTTTAACCTTTAAAATTCATCTTAGTGACTATAGGACCAGGATTATATAGTAAAAGATTGGCCTATTACATGATTTCTTGTCAGAAGTCACTTATGTACAGCATATTTTCCATTTGTAATTTTAATCTTGGGCCACTGTTACACTAAGGTTATCATCATGAGGATATGGTAGATCGTAATACATGGTGGGACCTGATTTTTATGACAGTTGTTCGTGACGTTGTGAGATCTTCATGGATGTGATCCATCACAGCAACGGAGGCCCAGGGGAACAGAACAAAGGTGTGGCTGTCTTCCTACCACTTCAGAAATCACTGTGACGCTGGTCACTAGTGTCACAGGTGACCTTAATGAAAAGCTTTCACAATGAAAGCAGAATTCCAAGCAACAATGACTTGCAGCAAGCACTCTCACCACTTAAAATAATAATTCTAATGAACAAATGAATCCCTGTGTAACTTTCCCGAAGGGTTCATAGAAAGACTTAAAAGAGATGGTTATTTCACAGGTGACTTTAGTACTCGTTTTTTCCCACGTTTGAGAAACATGCCTGTGTGTGTTCTTCAACAATTTCCAAGCCCTCTAGTCCTTACTGAACATCACTGACCTCTTACCATTTTGCTGTGTACCTATTTGGTGAAAAGTCTTGACACTCTTGTATAAACTTTTTTATTTAAGATATTGTTAACCTCTTTGCATGTCACTGATATTCTTTATATTATTTCAAACCCCTTTTATTGTGAAGTATATGAAATAAGAAAGGACATAAAACATATATACCTTAAAGAATTTTGCATAAAATGGACACCCAGGTCATCACTCCTGAAGTTGACAGGTTGAATATTTTGAGCTGAGCACCGCAGAAAACCCCTCACTGCTCATCCAGCATAGGTTTTTATGGGGATACATCCTTCTTTTGTAAATGAAGAAAAATGATTATTCTCTACTGTTCAGGGTTATAATGACTGTGATTCTGAAATTTCGTATCAGCTTTTAGTGCTGTCTGTATCAAATGATAGAAAACTGCATGGTGGTTTCAGGCATGAGATCTACAGTGCTGCCCAAAACAACAAGTAGAAGAGCTGTAGGTGCTGAGAATTTGCCTGCTGCCTTGTGGTCGTATGACTATTGCGTCAGACACATTTGAGCCCGGCTGGGAGGCAGGGCTGGTGTCAGCCACACCCCTCCCTTTGCAGCAGGAAAGCGAAGACCATCCCAGACACTTCGCTGTCTGGGTGGAATGGTGTCACTGGGCCTTGGCAGGAAAGGCTGGAGCACTCGCAACATTTTTTCCTTAGTTCTTTTTTCTTTCTTTGCTTTTTTAAAGGAAGGGCCTGGACGTCACCTCTGGGTCAGTGTAGCACATAATGGGAACAACACATACAGAAAGAGGTCAGATACCCAGGCAACCTTGACGATTCGAGACCCGTGTAATTTCTAGAAACTTGCTGAAGGACTTTGAACTTCATCGGAGTGCAAATTTGGAGTTTGAGCCCATCTTACTTGTAGCTCAAGGATCAAGCAGCCTTATTTAACAGCAGAATTATGACTGGGGTCCCCAACGGGAGATTGCATGGAAAAGGGCAGTTTTCACTCTGGGATAAAAAGATGGCTATTTTCGAGAAGAAGGGATTAGAGAAAATGGAGGACTTAACGCCTGATCACCTCGATCTTCTAGGAGTCGTAAAAATCACCTGCCAAGATGACAGCGCATTTGAGGTGGAATTGCTGACTGGAAACTTGGAAGGGGTTATAGAAGATTCGTTTTAGGAAGTCCCGTAAAGATGGGCAAAAAGCGAACAATAAAGAGAGTGGAGCCGAAAGCTCATTTGAAATGAAATCGCCTGGTATCGCTGAGCGATAGTTAATGTCTGTCTTTTGCCTTTTTCTAATATCACTTTAAAGCACCTAAATTATAACGTAAAAGGAAGGTGAGAATTACCTGCTCCTGGGGAGGAAGTTTACTTGGTTGGTGGGAAGTGGGTTGGTATTGCTGATAGCGGCAAAGTGCAGGCTGGGCATCGTGTGTGTGTGTGTGTGTGTGTGTGTGGTGTGTGTGTGGTGTGTTTAATGGAGAGTTCAACTGAGCGGAAGGTCTTGAGAGGCTGGACATTCTATGGAAGGCAGAACGCCCATTTCAGGTCATGTCAGGCGAAAGCTGGAGTGCTGGGAAAGCAGGAGACGGCAGCAAACAGGCCTCTCACAGGCTGCTGACTTACGTCTTAGGCTCGAAGGCACATTCAGTCCTCGCGTTGACGGGGGGCAGATGTATAGTCTGGGGCGTTCTTAGTCCTAGAACCCCCAGCAATTGTTTTCCTTTTTCTTTCTTTGATCCTTACCTCATTTCCTTTCTGCTCTCTATGCTCTTCCTCCTTCTCTCCCTCCCTTCCTCCTTTCCTTTCCCTTCTTTTCCTTCCTTCCTTCCTCTTCCTTTCTTTCTTTTCTTTCTTTTTTCCTTCCTTCCTTTTCCTTTCTTTCCCTCTTTTCTTTTTCTTTCTTTCCTTCCTTCTTTCAGTCCTCCCTTCCTCCACTCCCATTTTCTTCTTTTCAAAAGTATTGGTTGGTTGCTTACGCATAATTTTATGTGGTATAGATACAGTGGTGAACCAAACAGACAAATTCCCTATTCTGGTGGACCTTACACGAGCCACTGCGAAAATATATAACGTGTGCAAGTAGTGGGAGCCGTGGAGGGACGTAAAGCCATGGTGGTGATCGCTGGGACAGGATTTGCATGGTGGAAGGGACGAGAAGTGGTAAGTTCTAGGTGGGTTTTGAAGGAAGAACCTTCTGAGTTGCTCATGGTTCGGATGAGAAGTAAGACACAGAGAGGAGTTAGGTCTAGTTAGCTTTATTGGATGACGTGACCGGACGTAATTTAGGGTGAGAAATGGATAAGGAATCTAGGCTTTGGGTACAGTGTGACCTTGGAGCTGACCTCTGAGTCTGCTGAGGGGAAGCCCGTGTTGCCTGGAGCCATCTCAGGAGGGTGGCGGCAGGAGTGTTTCTGGTGTAGAGAGATTAGCTTTGTGACCGCGGGACGTCTCTGCTGCTAGACCGCATCGTCTTCCTGCAAAGCGGGGGTTAGACCCGGGCCCACCGCACTCGTGATGCCCCTGCAGGAAGAGAACAGTGGCCGGGCATCGGCAGTGTTTCCTTTCACGCCGAGGTGACTGTGGGACGTTGGATTCTGAGTGACTTGCTGGGTACGTCTGGGAACACTCGGATTCTTGCCGTCTTTACTGAGTGACTTGCTGGGTACGTCTGGGAAGACTCGGATTCTTGCCGTCTTTACTGAGTGACTTGCTGGGTACGTCTGGGAAGACTCGGCTGGGCAGGCTGCCCTTTGCCCTTCTCCCTGGCACCTGGGCGGCCCAGGGCCTCCGCCGTCCGCCTGGCTGTCCCAGCGGCTGGGAAGCTGGCCGGTTGCCGATGTCCGGGGCCTCTGACGGCCGCCAGGCACCTGCTGGCGCTGGGGGCCCACTCAGTCCCTGTGAGGGCGGGGGGCCGTCTGCAGGGCTGAGGCTGGGAGAAGCGGGGACAAGCCAAGTGCCACCCCTCCCGGTCCCCGTGCCGCTCGGCCTACCGCCCTTCCTGCAGGTGGAGGAGTTTATGCCGGGAAGTGACAGGCCCAACTCGGTGGTTCCAGGTGGCGGTGGATACCAGTCCGGGTCCTCGCCACCAAGTGTGCTCCTTCCTCACAGCTGCCACCTCGGACGTGGGCGAAGGCCAGTGTTGCTTCGGGGCCCTGGGGGCCTGTGCACCCTCCCAAACGCAAGCCGCCCGGGCGCTTGTCACAAGAGGAAACTTGCCCTGACGTATTGTAGGAGTTAAATAGCCTTGCCCATTCGTTTATCCACCTCTCACGGGAAACATGCCGTTTTTAAACATTTGTCTGAAGTGTGGTCGAACGCCTTCTCCGTGACAGTTGCCCTTCCCCGGAGTACACGTGTTGAGCACTGGATTGTGGTGTTGACTCGCTACGTCTGCTACCCTGGTGCCGTCTGCACCTCAACGAGGCAGCGCAGAAGACCATGGACACCTTGGCGAAGGATCTCCACGGCTGCTGTATTTTAATTCCTCCGTCTTGGCAGCACGCAGTATCTGTTAATTATCACAAAAAATGTAAAGCCTCGCCCTGCACACCGGAAACTGTGTTGTGCTTTTATGGGAAGGGACGTGTAATGTGGGCAATGCCCCTGGGTGTCCTAGGGACAGTCTTACTGGCGCAGGACTGCTTCCGTGGGCGGCGGGTGCACTCCCGGGGGCGCCAAGGGCCACCTCTGAATGAAAGGAGTGCGACTTGGGTGCTGAGGCCGAGCGTCGGCTACCGGGCGCCACCGTGTGACCTGGTTGCCAGACCTGCGCTGGCTAAATGCACTTTCTGCATCGCATCTGTTGCGGCTGACGTGCTGCCGCTCACACGCGGAGGCCAGCTGTGCAGGGCAGGCCCCAGCGGCCGGTCTAGGCGCGGAGGGGCCATCTGGCGCTTGGTCCTGGCTCGTTAGATTCCAGCCCGGCGTTTAACTTCCTGTCCAGCTGTGATGAAGTCAATTGAAGGCTGCATGTTATTCCTCCTTTGGGAAAGTCCTCAAAAATACGTTTTAACCAGAAGTGCCGTTGGTTGGTGCGACACTTTCAGTTACAGCACTTGCCAGAACCAAGCCAAACAAAAACGTGTTTGGTCATTGCATATTGTGTGTGTGTGTGTGTGTGAAACAGAGTAACATTTGTAGAGAATGAAGCTTTTTGATCTTCAAATTATTTGTTCACAGGGACAACCTGCAGCGTGACAGCCTGGCTCCCCTCATCTGTCTGAACAGTGGGAAGAAAACGCAGGTAACCTGCAGAGTTGGTCGCCAGTTAGCCTGGATCATTCTGGAGGTGGGTCTGCGACACGGGGGGAATCAGTCAAGTTTCCACAAAGTCACTGCTATGCTCCGACACGCTCCTTCATTAATTCTAAATGCTTTCCGAGGAAGGACCTGAAAACACGGCCTTGTACGTGTGGTTAATCATGGAATCCTGATTAACCACCAGGGTAAAGACATGTTCCATCAAGGAAATGACCTTGAAAAATTAGACCAGTCTGGTGTCCTCAGGCATTTCTGTGTGTAACTAACTATATGGAATTACAGAATTACTCCGCGTTACTTTTTAAAGGAGCAGACTTCTACTATATCTTATTGTAATATGTTCTTTAGTGAATGCTTTGTGGATTACTGTATCTAAAGCAAATAACTCGAGGATATATTAATTACCAAGCAGAATAGAATTGTGGTTTATACTAATGTACATTAGCCAACAAATAATTTAGGCATTATCCACATAAAATGGTTTTATCTTTCTTTAAAACAAACTTACTTTGTTCTGTCTTTTGGCTTCTGATGGGAAAAACTAACCTTTTATCTCTAGATGGAACTTTCTTCTAGGCGCTGTACCTGCTCAGTTAAGCCACTTTATTTTCTTGTCAAAATGTGTTTAGTTTCCTGACATTTATACAAATGATAAACTTTATGAACCATTTATTAATCTTAGACGTGCCAGTCTATTTATTACTAACCCTCTATCACATGACTATGGTCTGAACTTATCACATTTTCTCCTGTCAACCTTACAGTTGAAATCTATACTGATTAATAGAGCCGTGAGGAGCACAAAGGGTCACTTCAGCATTTTTGCTTATTTTTTAAAAGATTTCATTCATTATTTTTAGAGAGAAGAGCAGGGAGGGAGGAAGAAAGAGAGAGAAACATCAATGTATGGTTGGTTGTCTTTCACATGCCTCCAGTTGGGGACCTGGCTGGAGACCTGGCTTGCAACCTGGTTCTGTGCCCTGGCTGGGAATCGAACCTGCGACCTTTGGGTTTGCAGACCAGTGCCTTATCCACTGAGCCACCAGCCAGGGCTCATTTTTGCTTATTTTTTATAAATATAAAGACAGGACTGAGCAACACTGCGTTCACCCTGTTTGAATCTATGCTCTATCAGGTTATAATGTCATATGCATGTAACTTGTTTGATCTTAATAGGCTTCTTTAAAAGGTTCTCATCACTCCAGTAATTCATTCTAAGTCACTGTAAATTTTATCCCATCTTTCAAGGTCCTCCTCCTAGATAACAGGTGTGGAGATGACATCTCTATACAATGAGATGATTAGATAGTAGAATAGAAATTACCCTCTTTTGTCTGTTGGTTATAAATATTCTCATTTATCTGACATGAACAAAATGTGATAATTTCAGAACACTTGGGGAAGAAACGGGTGATCTTGAAAACCCACCCTACGAACGTAGGTATGACAGATACCACATTGGGCCTGAGGTGATTAAATGCTCACTATCCCAGGCACTGTCCCCAGAGGGAAGGCTGTCCGGTGGTGAGGAATAGAAGGTATCATGGCACACGGAGTCCGCCGAGTGGAAGCGTTGCGGCCACCTTTTCCTGTCAGAGTGACTTAAGCATCCAAACCTTTCCCATGCACCTGCCAGACCCTGTGAGACATGACAGACGTCTAGGACTCAGGTAGGAAATACAGAGCTGAAGCGCCCGGGGCCGCATTAGAAGACCAGACCTTTCGTATAAAGCAGCCAATACAGGCTCACGTGCCCATGTCTACGGTACAATATACATGAACTCAGATACTTACCCTTGGGGTCCGGGAGCGCGGCTGGGTGGTGAAGACCAGTGTGTATATGCACGTTTGAATCCACTACACAGACTTAAGTGTTTTGTTACGTGGAACTCGTGTGCAGATTTCTGGGTGTGACTCCCGTCTTCTGCAGTGGATTCTCTGATCATCTTCCTGTGAGTCGGAGCAAGGGTTCCGGCAGGGCGTACAGCCCTACCAGGACAGCCCCAGCTGTCCTTCTTGTTTAGCTCGTGCTGAGGAGTCAGGCTAATGGCTCTTCTCTCATTCCTGGACCTTGTTTTCACTGTGTACATGCTTGGGTTTGTTGGCTCGTATGTGCGTGTGCTGAGCTGTCTTCAGAAAAGTCTGTACCTAGACAAACAGCTTTCTGGCGCTCACTTTCTAAGTGTTTTTTCTCCTAATGAGAACTTGGCTGCCCCCAGATCATGACCATTATTATTAATGCTAAAATGCGCATAGAGCATTTATTTACTTTGATCGAGGCATACGCATTATACTATATATATCTATCTACAGCTACCTACATATTTTGTAGAAGGTATTTAAGTATGCCAAATACAGGTGTGTGTGTAAGTGCTCAGATATGAGGTATGTAACTTGATGAACATTTACAAATTAAACTGCCTCCTAGTCACCACCCCCTGGATGAAGGTGTAACAACTGTCCTTTATCAATTTCCACCCCTTCCCCAAACAAGCCTATTGTGACCTTTGTCCCTGTAGAATAGCTAGGTCGTCTGTTCTCGGACCTCATAAAAGTGAAATCATATGAATTGTTTGCTTTTGTGTCCGGCTCCTTTTTTCCAACCCTATGTAAGATTCATTTATATCATTACAAGAACCAATAGATTTTTTTCCTTTCCATGGGTGTTTAACCCACTGTTCTACAATTTGTCCATTTAATACCAGTCGAATGCATTGTTTCTAGTTTGGAGCCAACTGCTACTAACATGCCTACCTGTGTTCTTTGGTAGACTTTAACTCTTTATTAGTTACTGTACTTGAAAGTGGATAAAACTGTAAACCCACTTTTGTTCCCAACCTCCATTTTTCTCCACCGTAAACATTAAACAACATCTGAAATGCATTTATTAAATTTATTTGTTTCATGCATTCTAATTTAATTATTCTTATTGCATTATTTTAGGGAAGTTCTCCATATTTAAGAGTTTACCATATTCTCTATTTCTTTTATTTTGTCATGATTGAATTTTTTTAAAAATTATGTTGCAAATCTCCAATATCCATTTGTATACTAGTTTAGGTTTTTATTCGTGTAGTAGGCACTACTTACATCCGTGTTCCCCTAAGAAAACCAAACTAAGTCCCAATCAAACAATGTTCAGAACCTGGGGACCAGGCCTGCAAGCTTCTGTCCGGTTGCAATGCCTCATACTAGACATGCAGGAAACCCGCGTGAATGGCGCAGAGAGAAAGGGAACCATCCACGTACAGGTACCTCCAGAAAAGATCTCAGCAGCCCCCACATTTGGCTCTTTTCTTCCTGCTCATCTCAAGGGAACATTCAGCCCTGGGCACAGATGCAGCCCGAGCTGTACCCCCGAACCTGCGTGACCCAGGTGTGTGACCCGCTCCGAGGGAGCCCCACGGTGGCTTCTAATGAGGCTCTCACACGCACATACTTTAGTTCGTGTTCAGAGTATTCTTGTGCATCGGTAACTGTGGAAAGATTGGGGAAAGAAGGTGGCAGGTGAGAGTTTTAAAATATGTAAGATGTGAGCCCTGGCTGGTGGAGCAGTGGATAAGGTGCCGGCCTGCAAGCCCAAAGGTCACCGGTTCGATTCCCAGCCAGGGCACATAACCAGGTTACAAGCCAGGTCCCCAGCTGCAGGCAGGTAACCATACAGTGATGTCTCTCTTCCTCCCTGCCCTTTTCCCTTCCCCTCTCTCTAAAAATAATAAACAATTAAAAAAACAAAATATGTAAGATAAATTAGTAGGTTGTTCCACGTTTCCAACTCCATGTGCTGACGCTGAAACATGCTTTAGATTTGTGTTACTCAATGTTTTGTGCCCCTGCCATCCCCAGGGACTGCAGGGCGGGCAGCCGGGCACACGCACTGCTAGTCCCAACCCTCCCGCAGAGGCCTGGGCCCTCATCTCTGAGCCCACAAGTTGGTCCAGCAGTTTGCATGTACACATGATGGACTGTGGAACAAATTTAGAAGCAGAGAAACATATGTCTATGAGATGTATCATGATTATTTTGAACAAGTTCTTCCAAATTCCTTTTCTTTATTATGGAGGCCAAAAGAGGATTAAAGACAGCAGATTGGGATGTACGGAGACGTCACCAGAAATTGTCACCAGAAATTTTGTGCTCCTGTTCCGAGCTCTGGCCAGAGCCCCCAGGACACTCAGTCTGTTAACATGACACCCGTTAAACTAAAGAAGTGGGCGTGACAGCTTGTGACCCTTTAAGAAGGGACCCGTGGTGTGTAGCACCAAGCCTGAATAATACATACTCATGATTTTGTCCGATTGAAAAGAAGAAAAGAGAACACGTGTGGAGAGCATTAGGAGGGAGAGAAAACTGCTGGCTAGTGACTCGGAAGGAAGGACAGGAGTGGAGGAGCAGGTATGTCATTTGAGGCCTGGAAAGATGAGTCGGGTTTTAGCCAAAGATACATTTTGCGAAGAAAAGCTATTCTTCCCCCTTTTATCTAAAGCCTGTTTTCAGTCTTCACTTAAATAAACAGTGTTTTGTTTTGGTTTGATTTGTTGTTTCGTGGTGGACGCATGTGGGCTTTGGGGCCATGGCTCAGCGCTGCCCTGAGCCAGCTGGGTGTGAGCTGGAAAGTCCCTCTCGGGCCTCTGTCCTTGATCGTGACCTCTGTCTACCTCTGGGGCCAGAGGGCCAAATGCTAAAATGCGCATAGAGCACCTAGGATCCTGGGCCCCTCCAACAAACACCTCACCCAGTGCCATTTCCTTTCCCTTACATTAGGGTTGTTTAGCCTGTACTGGGGGTCTGGAGCCGCATCCTATCTACTATAAAGACATACGTCATAGCCACAGCCCCCTTCCTCCTGGGGCAAGAGCGACTGCAAGGCCGTTCACTGATGTTGACACCTAATCCAACTTTGTACGGTTGTAAAGTGTAGCAAAAATACCTGGTGATGCACAGAGGCTGAAAAAGAAATCTGTTTGATTTACCGGTTTTTTACACCTTTACCTTCTTCAGAGAGCTGCCTTAGAAGGAAGCACCTCTGGAGAGCTAACGTGTAAGATTTTGCAAGCGGTTGCATTTCAAGGAAGACGTGATGTTTTTCTCCCAATTGATCTCGTGGGAATTAGGTCAGGATATGCTCTGTCCCCTCGTTAGGCCTGGGTGCATCTAATTGGACAGTGCACTTTCTTTGCCAGGTTGTTTTGTTCCTATTGTGCAAAAGTGTACCCCAACTTAAGAGGAATGAGCCGAACCACCCTGGAGTGGCACTGAAGGGCTTGGGGAGTGGCAAGGACACCACCAGCCGTTGTCAGCTGCGTGGGCTGTTTTGGAAGGTGTAGTGGTCACAGGTGGCGGCCCAGAATTTTTGACATGATGGAGAATTTCCAACTTGGGTGCTGTTGGTGTGGGCTTGGGGAGGGAAACATGAAAAATATTCACGGTAAATGGTGAGAAAGTCAAACACAGACCTGTAAACAATCTAATTTTGCCTCTTGCTAAGGCACAGTCATTTGTACTTATCTGTGCAGCCCTGTGCCTGAACTAAGTTTGAAATCATGGAGTGGCAAAGTTTATAGAAAATGAAGGTCATTCATGCTGGGTTAGTCCTAACTAATAATAATAGGGGTATTCTAACAGAACAAGGGATTTTATCTGAATCCATTACTCATTAACAGTGTCTGCGCAGCCTGGCCGACTTCCTGCAGCAACAGGAAATGTGTGGCCTGGCGTCGGACTTGGTTCCCACCGTCAGTAGTCCAGGTCCCCCCTGAGTTTGCCTCTTCCAGCGGGCAGGCGTCCGGCTCCTGGGGCCACTGGCCTGCTGCTCCACCTCACACCTTGGAGTAGCTGCGCTCCCTTTCTATTTAGCCAACGGAGGAGGGCATGGCTGCAGCGTTATTGGTTATCATTCGTCTAGGAACACAACGGGGAGTCAGTTATTGTTGTGAAAATGCTTTCTCCTGGTTTGCCTGTCACCTTCCCTGCGTCCATCTCCCCGACCCTCCCGAGACTCTTGTGATTGCTGGAGTGCCGTCCCCTGCAGGGGCCTCCTGCCGCTTGGCTTTCACTTGGGTGCCCAGCGCTGCCCACCCCCTGCCCTTGGACACAAGCCTCGGGGGTGATTTCCGTTCCTCCCGTCAGCCTCCTGCTTCGAATGCGCAGGCGCACAGCAGAGTCCGGGAGTGGCAGTGATTTCCCAGTTAGTCCAAGTCAATGTCACCTCCACACTGTTGCTTCACTGGAAATAGTCCAGCAGTTAACCATGGAGTCGCGCATGAAATGATACCTGATACAGTTTTATTCATGCCTCCTCCCGCCTTTCCCGGTTACTTACGTTACCCTGTAGCCTGCTGTTTCGTGTACCTATCTTTTCTCTCTCGGGACTTACAGACACTAAATCTGAGTTCTCTTATTTTCCACCCTGGGGTTGAAGGATTGCAGCCACTTACCTACCTCGAATGGTCCATCCACTAACTAGTTGCATTTCTAACTAGTTGAAAACACGTATCAGAAGACACGTTTTAAAACACGTGAAAGTGATGTGAAGTTACATTTTCAGTGTCTGCGACCCAGGTTTCATTGGAGCGCAGCCCTGCCCTTCC
Source organism: Noctilio leporinus (assembly GCA_004026585.1). Taxonomy (NCBI): domain Eukaryota; kingdom Metazoa; phylum Chordata; class Mammalia; order Chiroptera; family Noctilionidae; genus Noctilio; species Noctilio leporinus. The sequence continues at coordinate 177,109 of PVIW01000129.1, forward strand.
ATTCGTGTGTTGTCTGAGTGGTGACTCAGATCGGATGTGCACAAAGCCTAAATATTCTCTACCCGGCGCTGGACGGGAAAAGGTTGGCAGGCCCCTAACCCGAAGCGTGAGACAGTGTTTTTGGTAGTTGTCAGAGGTCTCCGCGAAGACGCCAAGAACGAGGAACTGAATTGGGAGCTATTATTAATAAATTTAAGCAGTTTAGATAATATAAGCCATATGGACAGTGTGAAATTAGGCATGTTCATTGGCACGAAGCTGAGAGCTCAGGTCAGATCCCTGGGTCAAGGGTGGGGTCATAGGGCATAGCCCACGGGGGGCCAGTCCAGCTTTTTGATACCAGAAAAGATGGAGGACACAGAAAAACCACCACAATAAGACATTCTTGATTGGAAATGAAATTAAACGTTAAAACATTTGAGAAAATCCAAACACCAATTTCTAGGATAAACCAATGAAAAGAAACAAGGATTTCCTTTAAATAAGCTGATCTGTCAGGATTTTGAAAATAAATAATTGTGATTTTTTTTTGAAGCAGGCATCTTACTATAAAACTCGCTTTCTTACCTAGGAATTAGAAAGTGAGAGTGCATAGAATAAAAACTGAATAGGTGTGAAAACAAAACAAAATAAAACATGAGTTGGACAAGAAAGCTTCAAAACAACCCCCATTAAGAGGCAACAGGATGAAGGCTCTTTTATTCTGAGACCCTCTGACCCCTAAGGAGGGGTGGCCGGAACTGAGGAAAACGAAGCCGTTTCTGAGGCCGCCCCTGACGGTGCTGGATTGTGATGCTGCTTTAGATGAAACCGTCAGCAATCAGGGGAAAGGAATCAGCTCTCCTTTTATTTTCAGAGGTTGGGCATCAGTTTCTGGTATTCAGCGAGTGGTAGCAGAACTTCGGATGATTAATACTGACTTTAAATACAAAACACCACTTTCTGTGCTGATAATGAATTCAGGAGCGATGTCCTATTTTTCCTGAAAAAATTCACAATCTTTTTTATTCATTATTTTTAGAGAGAAGGGCAGGGAGGGAGGAAGAAAAGGAGAGACATCCATGCATGGTTGCCTTTCACCTGCCTCCAGCTGGGGACCTGGCTGGAGACCTGGCTTGCAACCTGGTTCTGTGCCCTGGCTGGGAATCGAACCCGCGACTTTTGGGTTCACAGGCAGTGCAAAATTCCCAATTTTTAATAAATGGCATTTAATGAGGAACATACACTAAAATGTAAGCTTGCCTTTAATGCAGGGCACTGTTACTTAGTGGATGTGTACTTCGTGTTCTACTGGTGAGGAGTAAATATAATATTACCCCTGCGTAACATAATTAGCTTGAAAGTAACTGTAAATAAGTATAATAAGTAATACTTGCTGTGAGTGCGCCCCAATATGAAGCCCAGAGTAGGAGGAAATTCTGTCAGTTTGGGATAATCATCGAAGAATTAGCAGGTAAACTGGTTTTTGAAAGATCTGTAATGTGTAAAATTTGAGGGTGAGCAAATCAAGAAGAAAGAATGACAGGACAAATAATATGATGGTGTCAAATAGGAGATTTTTAAAGAAAATTATATAGAACATGGTGCTTTTTTTAGGATATATGAAGGGAAGTACAGGGAATAAGTCCCCATGTTCAAATCAAACCTTTATAGCAGATAACATGTAATAAAGTTCACATGGAATGCTTTCTTGTTTAAAATCCATACGGAGTGAACTTTCGCGAACATAAAACACTGAAATAAAATTTCACAGTAGTTCTGATATGAGAAAAAAAGCTACATTAAGCATCAGCACTTGGAAATTAATTAGTTGATGTTCAAGTGATTAATACTCTTTCTTTAGACGTGCCCGGCAAGCTCACTAGGCAAAGGCGCGTCAGCCATGTGTCACAGCCCTTCCACCCTGTGGGGTTCTCTCTGCCAGGGAAGAGTCAAGTGGGGAGTCCAGGCCCTCGGGAAAACTCTGTACAGAAAGAGCACAACATCTTTGATAGATCTGTGTGGGTTCCTTCTCACTTGCCCAGTTGGGTGATTGCCTACAAGTCCCACTTGTCAACCTTGTTGGTAAAGCCATGGATTAGTTGGTGACCGAAACATGACCATTTTATTTATATGTATGTGTATATATATATGTGTGTGTGTGTATATATATATGTATGTGTAGATCATGTTGTATACGTACACAACTTCTACTTGAGGGTTCCTGAGAGGGAGGCCAGAAAAGCAAACACTTTGGAGCAAAGACTTTGGATATCAGTATCTATCAATATGCCCACCATTATCAAATTCACCTCTTTATAATCTAACCACCTTGGGCATCAGCGTTACCAGGGCCCAGGCTACTATGATCCCCGAGACAACTCGTACCTTCAAGAACTAGGAACCCCTGCCCTGGTCCTGCAGTAAAGTTATAAAGGTTTTCTGATCAGGAAGACAAAGGATAAAGGAAAACTTTAAGCTGCATTAGGCAGCGTGATGTAGGGGCTGACATGTTTCTGCGTGGTAGGAAGTGCACCTGCATCCGTAAAGAAAACATGCCGGTCAGTTTATGAGAAGAGTGTCCGTGGTCTGCGTGGCTGGGTCGGATCCCCAACGCCGTGTGGCTATCAGGCGAAGATGAAAACGTCTGCCGTGTTCACACCGTGTGCTCAGGCTGAAAGGGGGCGGGACCGGGTCTCCTGAATCCTGCCCGGGAACCTGGGGCCCTCCGGGCCCTGGGAGGGTGTGGGAGCCTCAGACCGGCTTTATCAGCAGGGCCGACCTGCTCCGGGGTATTTCTATCCAGTTCTGTCGCCGCCTCTTCTCTGTACAGGGACCGAAATGACATTCTTTCTCTTCTATCCTTTTTACAGTGACGCGGCTCAATCTGCGTCTGAATAGTTTAGGAATACGATGTTATAGACCAAAACAAAAGCCAGGAAAAGAATGCAGTTGTGAAGTCGACCCAGCGGTTAGCAGGGCGTTTCCCCCTTAGCTTGTAGGAGCACCGGCCTCCCCAGGACGTGGCACCCGAGGCCTCAGGCGCAAACCCACAGCAAAGGTCCCAGAGCTCAGGGACGGCAGCGTCTCGCCTCTCGCTGTCACAGAGCTCCAGCGACAGCCCTCCTCTGCTGCTGCGTAGGGTACGGCGATTCTCCGCCTCCAGGCCTCCTTCAGGTGTCCCGCTGGACAGGGAAAAGCAGCTTGTCCACCACCAGCCCGAGATGGGAGGCCCGCAGAGGCTGCAGGCCGGGCCGGCGTGGACGGTAAGACGTCCCAGGGGTGCGTGTTTCAAACGCCGTGGGAATCCCAATGAGTTTCAGGTTCCCCATCGTCCAGGGGCTCTTATTTGCTCAGAACTACTGTGACACATCACCATGCCCCATAGCTCTTCCTAGCAGTTGTAGAATATATTTCCCCTGGATAGATTCCGAATAGCAGCCTTGTCATTGAACGTAGGTCAGGACCGAAGTGGCTCATTTAATCACTTTCCTTCAATGCTCCTGCCTTCTTTCTGTGTGTTCAATGTGGCGTGGCTGGGACTTTAAAAAAGCCCTTGAGCATTCTAATACTGGGATGTAGATCTTAGCATCCTACTCTTCGGGACTACAGTTTAAAGTAGACAGGGTTGCTTAGAGGTGTACTAACGTACACGCTTGCTCTTCCAGGCGTGGTAGCATCCCAAGATTCCCGTTGGTGAAAGAGGAACACAGACGTTCCATTTTATTCTTTATGAATTCAGTTCTCTTGTAGAGGATACCTTATAAAAATATTGTATCTTTTCCCACAGGCATTATTTTTACCATCAACTCAAAATTCCTCAGGTTTGTGTCAATCTCACCTGACGATAAATCACTAATACGCATTTTCACTTTTTTCCATATTTGAAATTGGAACAGCAATAAGAGCTTTTTTATTTATTTCTCAAAGCAATGCGTAACGGTTTCTTGGTCAACTGGCACTTTCCAATTCCTTTTAAACGTGTTTCTTCTGTTATGCACACATCGGTCATAGGTATTCTAGTCAGTGCATGTACTTATTTTCCCTTTTTACCTGTTGGTCATAGCTGACATGCGATCAGCAGTTTTCTGTAAATTACAGATCAGTAATACCTGTTTTCAGGAAAGAAAATACGCTTCGTGACTGCCTGCCTCAGTTTATTCCCCCAGCTCATGGGACAGCCCTTCGCTGCCTGGTGACGAGCAGCATGGGGTGAGAAATAAAAGCGAGGCTGAAGATTTAAAAGTGTGGGCGTCCCAGACAGACACTTTGTTGAGCTTCTCTCCTCGTCTGCCAGGTAGAGGGTTGTAGTTCCTACCTCACACGGCTTCCGTACGGATTCAAATTAATACAGAAGCACCTCAGAAACTATATTTGCAAATGTGAACCCTGTGCTGCAGGAGAGGGAAGCTTTTATCAACAAGAAGCAAAGTGTTCGGCAGCTAACTTCAGTATTGACTTCGGAATCACAGAATTTCTATTACCAGCAGAACTTCCCAACCCCACCACTACCCCCTTTTTATTTTTGCTATGTATTCTTCCATTGTCGGGGTTTATTACCCGTTTAAAACAGTGCATACGTGTGACCTCTGTATTGTGTCCTGGTAAAAATCAGGTAATAAACTTAGCCCACGAATAGGTGCAAACATAGAGCAGCAAATACGGAATGAAAATACACTCTATTAAGACCCCTTTGAAATATTTCTGTCTGTAACTTCACGATAATGGAAACACTCTGCATGGTTTTGAACAGTCAAAAGATACCCTGGTAGCTATGTTGAGGCCAATACACAGCCCACTTCTGTATTTTCCTACAGTGTTTCTTCAAGGTTCGTAAGACTGAGTGCCACATTCTTCTCTGTCAGATCAGTGGAGGCTGATTTCTGAGCTTACCTCTGAGCTCCTTCTACCGTGGGACGCTTTGAAGTTCAAATGCTTGCGTGTACAGAGGGTGCGGGTGGAATGGGCTGGTCTCCCTGGTGCCCGCTCTGTTTTGTGAGGTTGCTCTTTCTTCAAGAGGGAATGGAGCCTACCGGCGGCTTTTCTTAGGAAATCACAAGTGAGTTCTTTCAACTCCTGGAACAAATCCTTTGCAAATAAAGCAGTTAACTTAGTGACCCAGATCAAAACAACAGGGTGTCCTTTCCCTTCAACCGTTTTCAGCTCACGGGCGTCCTGGCTTCTGGCTTCGTTACCTTATCTCCCTGAACTTGTCGCGATGGAATGTTTTCTTATCTTTTGTATTAAATCACTAAACTTATATTAACTTTTAGGAAAGGAGCATTTCTAGGCGGGGAGACTTGCCCCAGAGACGAACCTCTGACTGATGCCCATCTGGGTGATGCCCCCTACCTGGGTCCGTGTTAGCTGTGGAACAGTCTCGGGGGGCTGCATCGGGAAGCAGCTTTCTTAGCTCTAACCGAGAACACGGAAGCCGTGGTCTGGCGCCGATGCCAATGCTGAAGCCGAGTAGGGCTTACAGCACCCAGGAGGGCTGCCATGTTCCCAGGTCACTTTCAGGGCTCGTGAAGAGCCGTCACTGACCCGCCGGGAAAACACCAGACAGCCCTTTTCTCCCAACCAGAGCAAAACAAGGACAGAGAGGGGCGAGAAAAGGCATGTCTGTGGTACGTTCGTGGTTGGACTTTGTTCTTCCTACACTCTGGGTTGGGGTCATTGTAGGGGTGACCTGCAGCAAAACCCTGCATTTTGCACAGAATGAACTCTCCTCTGTGACCTTCAGCCGGCCCATCCCGAGCCCACGTGGCCTGTGGCCCCGGCTGGGGGAGGGCGGGGTGTGCGGGGTTGGCCCTAGGCTGCAGGAACTCCTAACCTAACCTCGTTTGGACTAGGACATACCACCTGGAAGGCCTTTATTTTAGGGGCCTTTCTGGCCAAGTGACAGTGCGAGTAACCTTTATTGACCTGTAGAAGCAGCAGGATATAGCAGTTGGAAGCCAGGTTTCCCCGTTTCACCGCTGACGTGGCTGAACCTCGGGAAAGGGACCTAATCCTTCTGTCTGTCATGTAAAAGAATTCATCGAATCACTATTTGTAAAGCACTTACAATAGTGTCTGAAGTCAAGCAGTTGTTTAAAAACGAATAAAACACCTTGCTTATCCCAAGGACAAATCTAACATAAGACACTTCAAGCTTGTGTTAGTCCTCTGTTGAGCAATAAATCACCCCCAGAGTAGCAGCCTGACACACAGATTCTTCCCTGGTGGCCGGTGGCCCCGGCGGGTGGGCATGACCTCACTGTGTGTCGGGCCTGTGGGTCGTGCAGCTGAGCTGTTAGTGGAGGTTACTGGGCGCTCAGGATTTGACTGGAGGGGGACGGGTTCCCGAGCCCCCCTGCCGATGCCAAGGGGCCTCAGGTCCCCACAGGCTGCTGGATGGAGACATGAGTTTGGTACCGTGTGGGCCCTTCACTCATGTATCATTTTACACATGGGAACACGAAGCCTCTCACAGGCTCCAGAGATGTGGCGACCTTTGAGTGAGCTTCATGTGGCCAGATGGCATTTTGTTTCAGGTGGGTAATTACATTTTCTGCTGGTCCATTGGTCTTTGAAAGATGCACGGAGCTCTGGCCACTGCAAGGTTGTCACGCGCTGTCTTGTGGCACTGGAAGCGGGCCTGGCTCTTTTCTCTGACTCCTTCTTGGGTAGCCACGTGCAGGGCACTGGTTTTCCATCCAGGGCCTCAGTCAGCAATCCCGGGGAGAGTGGCAACTCGGTGAAAGATGGAAGAGACCATCGCTATGCCAGGCACCAGACGCTGAAGTCCCAGCTCTTCCGACCGCTGCGTCTCGCATCAGCATCAGCGAGGAAAACACACCGTCAGGCCCTGGGTGAACAACGCCTGACTCACAGAGAAGGGGTAGAGCAAGATCAGCTTCCACAGCAGGTGTCAGTCCCCCACGCCACCGGGCTGTCCTGCATGCACGCGTCACCCCATGCCACCATGGAAGGGGCCGTCCCTCCCTGCAGATGACAGACAGCAGCGGGGCAGGCCAGGTACCAAATGACACCAGGCGTAAGCAGCTTCTCGGAGAAGCTCAGACATAATGGCTTCTTTGCCCCCCGGGCCCCAAAGTGTGATTCACAGAGTCCTTGGACCCCTGGGAGAAACCATGCTACATTTTCAAACTAAACCGTAAGGACAGATCGCAAAAGCATGTAAGGAGCCGTGCATTCTGAATTGAGTAAGGATGATCAACCTGTGTCTTTCAGAATAAAAACAGGGAAATCGCGTTGCAAGACAGAGGAAGCTCTGACTTTATTTGGCCCTGAGCTGTCCGGTGTAGAGTTGAGCCTCGAGCAACATGGCATTTAGGGCTGTGAACAATCCAGGGGCAACTTCTGACTCTGCAAAGTTAGCTGTGCCCTGGCATCCACAGGGAATTGATTGCAGAACAGCCGCCAGGGACCCAAATCCACGGATGCTCAAGAACCCTGTGTAGGATGACGCGGATCAGTGCGTAGCGTAGTCCGCCCTCTGTATTTGCGGGCTCCCACACGTTGATTGGAACCAGTGCAGCTATTTATTGGGGAAAATCCACGTATAAGTGGGTGCACACAGTTCAGACCTGTGGTGGTCAAGGGTCAGCCGCGTTCCGTGTTGTTCAGATCGGTTCCATCAGACACGCAGAATGGAGTTTACTGCCAATGAACTTGCGTGAACTTGCACAGTTCTCCTTGAACCACCTGCTTCGTGGGAGCTATTTCTATTCAAAGGAGAAAACAATCCTCTTCTTTGCGGTTGCTTTTCAGTTGGGGTTTCTTTGTGTATATTGAGCTTGGGCTCCTTTAAAGCCTTAGTCTAAGTGAAGAGAGGAGAATTTAACACATTCTCTTGCAAAGGTTCACTCCAGTTGCAATGTGTTTCGGAAGGGGACAGAGTTGTTCTGAATTGTAATGCGAGCAACAGAGAAGTCCTGTTCTCCGGGGATGTGAACGGGTAGGCACAGTCTCCTAACACTGCTGAACAACAGCAACAAACAAAATGATGTTCTTGGATCCCTTCGGAGAACAAAGCAGAGGAACTTTGAGAGATGTCTTGGTTCTCTTTTCAACCTGTGCAGTAAGTGAAACTTAGTTGGGAGAAAGTAATTATTTCTCTTGTCTTTGTTTCGATACCTGCGTAACCTTAGCATCTCATTCTAATTCTCCCTTATTATTCCTGAACCCTTGAAGGAAATTAATTCTCCTCCCTTCCAGGGCCCCTTCAACATCCCCTTCTCCACTGTAGCCTCTTCTCCTTGGTGCCTCTGTGCACGCCCCCTTCTCTCCTGTTTACAAGAAGAAACAAACTAGAAATTGTCCTTTGGCCCTGCTATTTCCTCCAAGAAATGACTGCGATTCTTCTTTTATAATAAACAAACTTTCTGAGAGAGAAAAACTTTCCACCATCACTGCATCAACGTCTCCTTCATCCCCTCCCCCTTTAACCCTCAATGATCCGTATCCCACGAGAACGGTCGTGACTGATCTAGTCGTGGAGGTCACGTGTGACTGTAGTAGCATAGGCAGTGGCCCTTTTCCAGGTCTTGTCCTCCTTGATAAGCGGCTGGTATCCACCACCAATGCCACCCCCACCCCTTTGCAGAATCAGTGTGACAGCATTTGAGAGAGAGTTCTCACCTCCCTCACTGCTTACCTGTTGTTATTAATTATCCCACTGTTGTTCCAAAAAGCCCACCTGGGCCACGTTCTTATGTCCGTTGTCTCCTTATGGATTTTATATCTCGTTTTCTAAATTTGACCATGTTTCCCCTTTTTTTTATTCTTTTTTTAAATCACTAGTCCAAGTCTCTCTTCTGAATTCTACACCTGACAATTTTGATTTAGAGAAATATTTACATAAATATTTCTTAGTTCCCTGAGCTACCTCATCAAGTAACTTACGAAAAAGGAGAGACTATGACAAAAAATAGTGCTATTATAAAACCACTTGCGTGGTCCCCCCACCTGATCACTGCACATTTGAGTCATTTAACCACGGAGCTGCCCCGGCTGGTGGGGCTCAGTGGATGGGGCACCGGCCTGCGAACCGAGGGGTTCGATACCCGGTCAGGGCACGTGCCTGGGTTGCGGGCCAGGCCCAGTTGGGGGTGTGTGAGAGGCAACCACGCATGGATGTTTCTCTCCCTCCCTGGTCTTCCCTCTCAAAAAAAATCTTAAAAAGACAGAACCAAATGTGAGCGACGTGCCGCACGGTGAGAGCTGCGGTCAGAGCTGAGCCTCCGCGGTGACGCTGCACCAGGGGGCTGTGGAGCTGCTCCTGTCCCCGGCCCGCCGCCCCGCTGGCCGCCCGCCGCCTGTCCATCCCGACGGTACCGCGACGGCCGCAGCTCAGGAACCCTTGGCCCTGCGCCATCCCACCTGCCTGCCTCCATTGCTAGTCAGGACCTTGAAGAGAGGCCCGACGGACATGCTTCAAAGCACAGACGGAGCAGACGGCCAGGGCAGCCTGGCAAGGTCCCAGGCCCTACTGGGGGCAGTAATGAAAGGGAGGAAGGTTCCAGAAGGAACATCACGCACTTAAGCAATGGCAATATGTGTTGGTTCAGCAGTCCGGTTTTTCTGCAACTTTCATGAGGACATAGCGAGTGAGCTTTTATAACTTCCTCCTGTTACTGCCTGTGTTAGCCGGGGTTGTCCATGAACAGGGACCTGGAGGACATAGGAACTGCCTTTTTTCTTTCCTTTTATCTACCTCCCTACCTCCCTACCATCTACCCGTCACCGTCTCCATTGTTACAAGGAATTGACCTGCCTCGTGATGGAGGCTGAGCGGTGCCCGTGTCTGCCCTTCGCAAGCCACCGACACAGGGGAGCTGGTGGCGTCAGTCGCAGTCCGAACGCCTGCAGCCTCTGGACCCCGACACCCTGTTTCCTCCTGAGTCCGGAGGCTGGAGAAGAGCCCGTCCCTCGGCAGCCCGGCGGGAGGGAGGGGAGCCTTTTACAGAACAGCGGAGGCGGCTGTTTGTTGCATTTGGGAGCCTGGGTGACCGGTGACAGCCACCCAAACTAGGGAATACAATGTGCCCCACTGCATCTGCCCATGTAAATGTTAACCTCACCTAAAAACACCCTCACGAACGCGAGCAAAATCATGTTTGTCCCACTCCCTGGGCAGATTGCTAGCCTGAAAATGGATGTTTTCAAAGAGGACATCCTTTCCATGGAGAGCCAATTTATCAACTTACATTTATTAAAGGATAACAGTACTTAGACTACGCGATGCCCAGCCCAGCCTGGTTGAATGAAGACCTGCTTGGAAATGTGTGGCCCCTGCCCGCTCGCTGGGTGTGGCAGCAGAGGACCGAGCCAGGGCCCCGACTCCATAGCCGTGTGTCCCCTCTGCTGCAGGCGCCCGTGCTTGTCTCTTCTGCCACGCTTCCCGGACCAGCCCTGCCCGTGTCAGTGAGGACGGAACCCGGGGGCTCCCAAAACTCCAATTTCGCGGGGGAGGTGATGAGACTCTGGACATGTCTGCTGAGTTCCCAAACAACTTTCCTCTTTCGGGACCACCGTGTCCTTGAAAAGTTGGTTGGTTTTGTTTCATCTCCGGGTGCCGGGCTGCTCATGACGACAGAAGTTGAAAGCTTCCCACGTGCGGATCCTTAAAAGAAGCAGCAGCTCATGACGGGGAAGGATGAAAGGCAACAGTTTATATCACGCCACCGCTTTGAAGATTTTCATCAAATGCATCCCCTGCGGTTGAAACTTACTAGAGAAGCTTCCCAGCTGAGTTAAAAATCATAAAACAATGACAATGTTCCCTTTGTTTGTCTGAGCTTTCCGTCGGCAAAGACGGCAAAGACGGCGTTCTGACTGTGTAGCCGCTTCCTTTCTTCCCCTCCGGTGCCGGGAAACTCTCCTACCCCGAGGGGCGGCCACTGCTGAGGCGGAAGATCTTTAGTTTCTGTGATCAGCTGCACAAATGCAACTTGAGCCTAAGAGTTTGTACGTTAGGGGTTCTGGTACGAGTACGTGACTGACTTGCTGAAGGACAAAAGTCTTTCAAAACATCCAAGAGGACTTCAAATACATATATTTGTTTACATAATATTTGTGATTGAAAAATATTTTTTATAAATACTTTTTCATCAAGATGCCTAGAATTTCATTCGAAAACCCTGTGTGTATGAATATCTGTGCAAGAGTCTATTGAAGAAGAAGCCCTGGCAAAAGTTAGGGGGCTGTATTTCTTCTTTCTGGGATGTCACCGGTTGATCCATGACCTCGCACTGATGTTTGCTCGAGACCAAGGCTTCCCACCGTTCCCACATGTGTCCCTTCCCCCGGGGCAGAGGTTGGGGTGGGGGGCACAGCATGACAGCCCCCTCGAAACGCAAAGTGCAGCTTTGAGGTGAGAAGCTTTCTTAAAAGCTATATTGTAGCTGCTCCACCAAAAATGCAAGGCCTGGTGGCCCAGACTTGCCTTCTGCTATGTTGCAAACTCACGAAAGTGGACGTTAGTTCTTTTGGATATTCACTGAATCCCCTGTGGGGGTGTCAGGAGAATCAGACCCCTGAGGCTGCTGATGAAAAGCCCTGCCATGGGGTCACGGGGACAGAATGCACGAGGCTGGTCAGTTTCACCTGCTCAGCTACATGTTGCCCACTTTACATTCTCAGGCTGTTTCCACGGCTTTGTTCCTCGCTGCCCGAACGGCTGCCCCTGGGCCCTAAACCTTTGAGGGACCTGAGCTCTCTAACCAGCCTCTCCTTTCCTGGCCCTCAGCTTTGACCCTGCCAGATCCCCACAGCGGCCGAGATCCCGACCTGCCCACCCCCCTCGCCGGACCTGCCCCGCTATAGCCGTCCTGCTCCCCAGCCCGTAATGGTTTCCAGGGCCCCCCTTTGTCCTGGGCTGAGTTCAGACATTTTTGCTTTGCACCCCAGCCCCCAGGGCTCTGGACTCCTTCGAGCTTCCCTGCTGCTCCCATTTACCCTTTCAGTTGCTCCTGACGTTCGGGGACTGGACTCCCACTTGATGGAGGCAGGCGAAGGGCATGCGTTTCCCTCCTCTGGTCCGTCCTGTCCGGTCGGAAACGCGGGGCCCGAGTCCTTCCTGAGGCCTTGGAACCGTCCTGTTCCAGAAAGCGCCTCTTCGTGTAAGTTCACGCTGTCCTCATCCCCCACGTTGTAGCTCGTACCCTGCACCCGCATTCCTGTGCACAGTAAAATGAACACCTCCAAGGTGCACATTTGCTTTAGTTCAGAAGGTAGCTAGTCCCGTAAGAACATGCACACGTGAGGCAAACGTTGGAATGGGGCTTCATCACAGCTTCCTTTGCATTTTAATCATTTCGTTACCTAAGTTGCTTACCCTCAGGTTATTCTCTTCCTCCTCAGGTCTTTTCATCTTTTCAAATTTGGCGTAATAGACCCTCTGAATATATTTCTAGTCCCCAGTCACATTCATCGAACTGTTGTGCGGAACCTCAGATTCTCACCCACCAGGGACGGGCAGGGCTCCGCTGAGGTCAGGGGCTGAGTGACCGACCTCCTTTCAGATAGAATTTGGAAAGACCCTCTAATTATTTATAATGACTGGAAAACGTTTGCAACTCTGGACGCAGTAGCTATGCCACTTAACACTTGGTAAACCTACTGGTTACGTAAATGAAAGGAATGAAGTAGTATTTTATCAATTGATGAAGTGGTCATTGCTCTTTAGTATTAGCAGGAAGGAGAGATGCAGGTGCAGACCTACCGAGGTCGCTAGTAATGCTGGTGGTTGGAGGGCCAGGTGGGGCATTGATACTATTGATTCTTCATCTCTAAGAAATGGTCCGTTAGTAGAATTTTGTCATTTCGCTTTTACTAGACCTGAAATATGACAGAGGTCTTTGGAACATGGGAAAAAGCATAACTTGAACTATGGTATGTATAATCTGATGTACCTACTAATCGATATTTTTTCTCTTTTAAAAATTGAAGCATTAAATAGCATGAAATATTTTAATACGATATTTTAAAAATAAAAGACATTTTTTGTTTAGAAGGTACAATATTCTTGAGAGAGATACCAGGTGTTGTTTTTTTTTTTTCTTTATTCATTTACATAGCATCCTTCCAAGAGTTATTATCAACAATTTAAATCAAACTTATTTCTGTCAAAATAGCTGGAAAATTAGGTTCAGTCAGCAAAGAAGGGAACAGAGATGAAGATATTCCTTAAGTTTTAAAGATTAATGAGAAGAGAAAATTCATACCATGAATACATCGTAACATTGATATTTGATATTTAAATAATGAACCCAGATTTTATCAGTCAAAGCCAGTAAGAACCAAGATACAGAAATCACTCTTAACTTGCACTGTTTCCATTTGAACAACAGAATCGTCAAGGGCAGCACATGAATCAACTTGAACCTTGTGGGACATGCTAGATTTACTGAGATAAGGTAACTGATTTAAAAAATGTGTTTAGTTGGAAGAATTCACTGATTTTTAAACAGAAAAATCAGAATATTCTTATAGGGCATTTGGGAATTTATTTCTTAATTAGGCAAGATTCTACTGATTGTAATATATAGCCTTTTAAACGCAAATGACCCAGGCATAAGGAATTCCAATAAATTACAAAGTTTCAGGAACAGGAACAGAAAAGAAAAACTTGGTTTGATTCCGTAATAATTGTGATGAAGGTTACCATCACAGGTTAAATTACAGTGTCCGTAAAATGCTTTGCGGGAGAAAATTAGCCACTGAATCTCAAAGGGCACTTACGGGAAGATCCCTAAGTCACGCTCCGAATAAACCTTCTTCAAGCTCTTCCTGGGCGCAAGGCTGCGCGCCAGGTGCTGTGCCGGGTGCTGTGCCAGCTGCAACCTGGAACTAGACACGGAGGCTGCACTCCACAGGCACGCGGTTGGAATGTGCAGCTCAGGTCACTAGAACGCAGGGTGACAATAGTAGCCAAGTATATATATATATATATATATATTTAAAAGCCCTGGCTGGTGGCTCAGTGGATAAGGCATCGGCCTGTGAACCCAAAGGTCACCGGTTCAATTCCCAGCCAGGGCACATAACCAGGTTGCAAGCCAGGTCTCCAGCCAGGTCCCCAGCTGGAGGCAGGTGAAAGGCAACCATGCATGGATGTCTCTCTCCTTGTCTTCCTCCCTTCCTCTCTCTCTAAGAATAATAAAATCTTTTTAAAAAGTTTTTTAAAGGATGCTATGTAAATGAATAAAGAAAAAAAAAACACCTGGTATCTCTCTCAAGAATCATTTTTTAAGAAAGATTTTATTTCTTATTCTTAGAGAGGGGGGAAGGGAGGGAGGGGGAGAGATATCAATACATGGTTGCTTTTCGCGTGTCTCCGCCGAATCCAGCCAGTGACGATTCAGCCCGGTGCCTCTGTGTGTGACAGCGGCTCCTGCAGCGGAAAAGACGCGTGTCTGTCGCGGGTTTCCTTTCGGGTAGGAACTCTCCCCGCAACCTCTGTGCCTCCAAACACATCATGTCTCTGCTCCTCCTTTGGCCCTTTCACACCCTCTGCGCTCCGAGGGCCGAAATGATTCCAGGATCCTTCGCCCCCCTTCACATTAATTTCTGATGTTTTAACACATGATAAAAAACCCTGGGTTTTGATCATTAACCTGGAGGCAGCTGGCCACTCAATTCCAGCATCCTGGCTCCTTCAGAGCCGGCTTTTCTTAATTACCATTTTCTACTAATTGCAAAGCTAATTAATACAGTTCCTCTCTATTCTTTTAAGTTACCTAAAATCATCTTGGCTTAGTACGGGCTCTCTCACATTGCAAGTCGGACTCTTTACTACATTAAAGGTCAGACAGAAAGACCTGTTTTCCAGTCGGGCCCCCCGCCCTGATGAACAGAGTCGAAGCTGCTCTCTGTCCCACCGTAGTCTTGTCACTGGGTGAAGGAGGTCCCACGGCCCCTTGCACTCGTGTCTCTACTCGCCGTTTTTAAATGACTGTCACCTTTGGACGTGGCAGGATGTGCTCCTTTGTCCAAGTGGCAATCAGAGGCAGAGGTGACAACCTTTTCCTGACGACCTGGAGCTGCACCGAGCTGTCAGTTATAAAAGATGGGAGTCATTCGTGACTCCGGCTGCTCCTGACAGTTGAAATGGCAGCAGGAGGCAGAAGCGAAAGTAAGTTCTCCTGGCATTTGCCCTGAGGTAGAAATTAATAATGGAAGAAGCAGGCCTGTGCTTATAAACAGTCAGTGTCCAATGTTACCCTGCACAGGCTGTGGCCAGTCCGCTAACGAGATGACCCAAACTGTCCCTGACTTTCCAAAGCAAGACGTCCTTCCCGGACGTGCTTACAGCACTACCCTGTGTTCTGCATGGAGAGCGTTTGGTATGTTTGGAAGATTACGCTCCACTTCAAGAGAGGTGACTTTAGTTATAATCCTATGTGTCACGAAACCCTCCATTACCTGGCCACTTGGAATTGTATGAACTGTGCGTTTTATTTATTTCCCTTTTGACGCTGTTTCTGATGAATTAATATCTGCCCTTTAAATGTAGTAACTTCACACGATATGGTATAGTTCTGCGGATTTCAACCCAAACGTCAATTCCATGGTTGTACAGGGTTGGGGGACAGTGTAGACACGCCTGGGTCGCTGGTTGATTGGTGAGCTGGTGATGTCGATTCGTTCCTTTCCTGTCTGAGGCGACGCTTTTCTTGGTGGGTGGATGTGCTACTCCCAGCGCTGGGGTCTGAAGGGGCCCCAGAATTTAAACGGTCCTCTCCCCAGCCCCACCTCGCCGGTTGATTCAGCTCTGGGGATCAGCCAGGGCACGCACTTAGCCGCGCGGTTATGTACGGGATACACGTTCTGACTTTTTGGTCAATAAAATTTCATATCGGTTCCTCTGGTACTTGAAAAATGCCTCCGCGTGTGCTTTATTTAGTCTCCTTCCCTCATGTGCATTGATGGACCGGTCGCTTCCTTAACTTCGTTTTATAATCTTTTTAGTGCTCCCCAATGCCTCTCCCTCAAACTTGATTACTTCCTGTTTTCCTTATTTATCCATTTTTTTTTTAAGATTTTATTTCATTATTTTTAGAGAGAGAGGAGAAGGGAGAGAGGCAGAGAGGGAGAGGGACATCAATGTCTGGTTGCTTTTCACCTGCCTCCAGCCACAGACCTGACTGGAGACCTGGCTTGCAACCTGGTTCTGTGCCCTGGCTGGGAATCGAACCTGCGACCTTTGGGTTCTCAGGCCGGCACCTTACCCACTGTGCTACCAGCCAGGGCCCTATTTATCCATTTTGGTCCATTTTATTCAGGGGATGTTCCTTTCTAGAGGAGCATCCCAACTGAGGAAAGATAAATTATCCCTTAACAACTCCCATGTCTTCTGGTTTGGCATAGATTTATGATTAAATATATTTAATTCCACCTATTTTGTGTAATCCTCTAAAACGTGCTTTATGTAAACAAGCCACTTAACGTTACTTTGGTAATAATTTATCTTAGTCAGTAGCAGTCACTGCAACTTAAGTTAGGCATTTTTATTATTTTATGTTAAGATATTTCCACCATATCCACAAGTTACACATAACATTTTTATTTTTAATAGACCTAGATAACCTCTGATACATTGGTTTATAGGAGCACAATGACACGCTCTTACTCATTTTATTAGATTTCTTAGGATTACATATTTCTATATATATTTTAAAGTGTACAGCGTATCCACTGACATGCTTGTTTTAAAAATATCAAAGTTAATTATATCATTGACAAATTTTATTTGAATTATTTACTCACAGAGATTTTTCTGTTCCATTCATGTGAACTTGCAATAAAAATAACCTGCACAAGTGCAAGGGATTTAAAACGATCAAACATTATCAGTGGTAAAGTGAGTAGCACATACTATATTAACTATATGAAGTACAAACTAAGGTGAAAGGAAGTGTCATGTTTGATGTTGGGACAGCAGTCACCCTTGGGCTGGGATGTGCTGTAACTGGACAGGATTCTGATAATGACTCAGGAACCAGATTCACCACGAGTGAAAAGTCACTTATCTGTGTGCATGGGATGGGTCCTCTTTTCTATATGTGTCTCCTATTTCAGCAGGAAGTTTCCACATGGAATGTTTTATCACTGGGAATTAAAATTGTATTTTTCTGAACTATTAAATTCATTCAGCACACGTTTTAACAGGTAGAACCTATTTTATATGGGTTACATTTTAGAGACGCGTGTGGAGTCACTACAGTCTGGCCACTGCTGAAGTGTCACACCTGTGGTGACGGTCCCTCCACACACTTTGCGGTACCATGTAGCCAAACAGAAACACGCTTGCTTCTCAGAGTTGGTTCCGGCCAGGTCGGTAGTCAGGTCTCTTCCTTTCCTCTCCACCTCTCCCTCATGCTGGGAAAAGTAGCACTGCTTAATGTAACTGGCTAAGGGCTAGTTTGTCTTTTTAAAAAAATTTTCTTGAATTATTATTTCAAAGAGAAGGGCAGGGAGAGAGGCAGAGAGGGAGAGAGACATCCATGTGTAGCTGCCTTTCACCTGCCTCCAGCTATGAACCTGGCTGGAGACCTGGCTCGCAACCTGGTCATGTGCCCTGGCTGGGGATCGAACCAGTGGCCTTTGGGTTCACAGGCCGGTGCCTTATCCACTGTGCCACCAGCCAGGGCTATGATTTTCAAGCTTCTAAAATCCAAGCCCATGGTTAAAAATTCTACACGTGCTTGGGTGTTTAATTTTTAAATGTATGTATTTTGGGTTACTTTGCACGTGTGCAAATAAATGCAATACCAGTGTGGTTGTTTTCGGTACCTGCTTGTTCTGTGTTTTAAAGGTCAGAGTAAAGAGAAACAAACATTTCTTTAGTCCCTGCTGTGCGTCAGCGCTTTCCTGGAAAAATAAGATTGTGTCGAGAAGAAACGGCGCACCTTCCAGAGAGGAATTAAAAGAGGAAAAGGAGACTCCACATCTGGGATAGCTAACGCAGGCACTCGCTGGTGGAGGAGCACTGGCGGACCTTTGTTTGACTTTCTAAATGTGGAAATCATGGGCCTTCCTTACATGACACAGGCCATTTGCAGGGCTAGATAGCCTTCATTTTGCAGTCACAAAACTTCGGTAGGGCAGATGCAGACAGAGGACGGGTCTCATGGGATCGAATAGAGTTAAAAATATTCACCGCCAACCTTCAGAGGGCAACTAGCGGGCAACCGTGCCGGCTGGCTGGTGGGGCTGGGTCTGCAGCCCTGGGTGTCCCACCGGCTACTTGTGTCAGCAGGGGGGCGCTCTGGGAGCCCGGTCCGCTCCTTCCTGGTTTTGCTGTCCCACCTCAGGATGTCCCCGGTGGCGTCCTGGCTACTTCAGAGGCCCGGAAGCCACACTCCATCGTCATCACCAGTGAATGGTTTGATGACTTTAAGCCGTTGTATATGTATTATGCTTTGTGCTCTCTTACATGATTGACATTTTAGTGCAGATGGTATCAGTCGCAAACAAAAACATTCTTTTGGTAAACTCTCTCTTGATACCGTAACATTCACATTAATTCTGAATAATAAAGCAACTAATGCATAGTGACCGGGAGAAGTACTATGTTTTCTGTACAATTCTGTAGCTGGGACAGATGTCTGACATGGTTCCCTTTCTCAAGCAGAAGGAACCATACAAGGGACTGTATGATTCTGGAAACCCAGCACAGTGTCGACTGTGATTTCAATGGCAATAAACGCAAAATTTCTAATCAGGCACCCGAGAGAAATTACACGGCCGAATACTGTCCAAGGTGCTGAAGACGTGCCCCTGGGACTCGGTAGTGATCTCTGCACTTACCACTGTGCACGTTCTTGTTGCACAGCTGCTACTGTTCCCTCTGAACCAGCACTGTTTCCTTCAGATGACGCCCAACCGCTCCCTACACCGGTGACAGGAGGCGTGGACAGAGGAGCCCAATGCCACCTGAGGAGAGGAGTAATTATTCGTTTCCCCTGGGCTGGAGCCAGCCAGTGCAGTTATGAGAGCAGGGTTGTTACATGTTTAGGAAGTTTGAGAACTAAAAGTTATCGTCTTGGCAGCTTGGAATTCGTCCTACTGGCACGTCTACCCAGACAAGGGCAAATGCTGCAATTCAGGGCTGTTTTCTGAACCCATGTGGCAGCACAGCACTGCCCTTGGTGAGGTTGGCTGCATTTTCTCCTCACTTTTTCAGGGCTCGGTGTACCTGTTATTTGTTTCCTTTCTCTTATCCAATAGAGATCACAAAAATGCAGACAGAGAAGGGAGTTAATATCTCTTCACCAACTGCCATATACGAAGCACTGTGCTTGTTCTGCATTATTACTTGATATTTTATGGTAACTCAGTGAGCTGAATACCCCTTTCATCTGCAGACTAGAAAACTGTGGCTCAGAAGCTTATTTCCCTGACATCAAGCAGATAATGAGAATTAGAGTTGAATTTCTAGACAAAGTATGCATGATTTCAGGTCCTGTCATCTTTCCCTTCTATCTCATGGACTCCACCTGAATGTACATTAGTAAGTTGTTCTCCTAGGTCCATTTAAAGCGACTAATTTTGAGATGATTTAGTAAGTTAACATAATGGCTTTGTTCACTCATTTATTCCATGAGCACTCAAGGCAAAGGAACTGGACCTTAACCTGACAATCAGAGGCCCACTTACTGCCATAAGGGAGTCATGAAAGAGAGAGGCCCCCCCAACAGGAAGAGTAGGAGTGTGCAAGGCACTGCTTCCTGTTCAGAAGCATTAAAAAGAAGGATCCTTGACACCCCAGAAATCCTATCATATTCCTATTCCAGATAAAGCTACACCTGAAAACATTGTTGACTCCCTTCTCTCTCAAACACTTTCTGTACCATTTGCGTTGTGAACTTAATAATGGAATCTTTATACTCTGGAGCTTAGAATGGATACCTTTTTAAAAAGTATTAAATTACATCTTTGGTTGAGGTGGAAATAAACAGGAAGATGTCTCAAGAGTATAGTTGTCCTAATAATCAAACTACTGTAGGTTTGTTGAAACTTGAAGGTGCAAGTCGCTGAAATTTCAACTCTTCCTCATCACCTACTTATGGCACCACAGCTGTTAATGACTGACTAAGCTTTGTGGCCCTGCTTTCCTCTTCTGTACTTAACGATTATAGTGATGTACACAGTATTGGGTGACTGTAGATGAAATATATAATCTTTAAAATCTACCTTTCTACCCATTTTCTATCACTTTCCTATAGAATTCTTTGTTTTAGTAAACATTTTCCCCTTACTTTTTATCAGTGTTCTGGATTTTTCTTCCCTGAAATGTCTCCTTTTCTCTTTGTCCTCTTACTGTTGTCCCATTTACAGCAATAAATCAAGTTTGATTCCTTCTTGGAGGCTCCTTGGTCTCTGATATCTTGGTTAGAACTCATATTGTCTCTGAGTTCACGCTAGGTTTGTCTCTTCCTCACCTATTTGTCATGATAAAGTCTTTGTTGTCATCCATTTTAATGCTTTGTGCTATTGTGTTAGCATCTTAAACCTGTGTTTTCTTCCAACAAGATTTATTTTTTAACGTATGGTTGGGGCTGTTAACATTTCTTCCCGTTTCTCATGACACCAAGCAGACTGTGAGGCACCTAGGCACTCGCAAGGAGCAGCCAGGTTAATACATACCAGAGTTTATAATCCTTTCAGGGGTGGTTGCTATAGAGCTGTACACAGTGTGAATGCGTAATAAGTGTTACAGTGATTACTTATATTACTTGTGTTCTAAGGGTCCCACTTTGGCCCCAGCCCTTTTCAGTTTCTGCGTGAATTCTCATGAAAGTTAACCCAAAGTGATTATGAACTGAACTGCCTTCTCCCACATTTTGTATGTGGAAGCCCTAACTCCCAGTCCTTCACAATGTGCCTGGGTTTAAGGTTAAGTGAGGTCCGAAGGTCATGAGGGTGGACCCTAATAGAATGTAACTAGTGTCCTTGTAAGAAGAGGGGATTAGGAGGCGGGCACAAGAAAGACAGACCGTGTGAAGGTGCAGGGAGAAGATGGCTGCCTATAAGCCACAGAGAGAGGCCTTGTTGGAAACCAACCTGTGAGTAAAAATCCATCTTTTCATCAGGATGCTGTGAGATTGAAAGGGCCCTAAGCATACAGAGGCTCAGAACATGCTTGGCATGGGTCATGAATCAACTGTAGCTATTATTTGAAGGCATTTACCTTTAATATTATTTGATACTACCTTTACGAAGTAAACATCTAGCAACCTGACTCAACTCATTGTAGTACTGGAATTAGGGTTTCATGGCTTTAAAAAAGTTTTCCTAGTACACGAAAAAGCCAACTTACTCATTTCTTTATTGTGAATACGTAATTTTTTATGAATCCAGGAAGCAGTAACGTATTAGCTCTTCCCTTGTCAGAGAGAAAACGTGTATTCACGGGTGTCGTCCAGGTTCCTGGGGCCCCTGGGTAGCTCCGTGGGTCTTGAACCATCCTGTGGAATTAATGAGGCAAATGGGCTACGCCTCCCAGGGCTGATGAATGGCTGAAAAAATAACTTCAACTGGATAATTTTCTTTTTATTACCCATGCTTTTCTCCTAAATTGGTGCCATAAAAGCTAGGACACACTTTGAAAGGCGCTTCAGTGATTTGAGGTGATTGCAGTTACGGCCCTCAGACTTCCCCCCAAGGGGCTGCGGAAGCAGCTGCCTTTGCCCATGGCGGGCCTCTAATCTGTTATCACACGTTAATAAGTCTTACTATGGAGTGGGCCTGTGTTTAGAAGCACAACTCTTATTGTAAATGTCAAAATAATTCAGATCTTAATATATCCCCTGTAGTGATCCATTATTAAAGGCCACAGGAGCAAGTGCTGTAGGTAGTTAGTTCTTAATAGACAAGAACCTCTTTGCTGGGATTTGGAGATCTAAACCCAGAGAGGCCATAAGTAACCAGCGTTTTAATTTCTGA
Source organism: Noctilio leporinus (assembly GCA_004026585.1). Classification (NCBI taxonomy): domain Eukaryota; kingdom Metazoa; phylum Chordata; class Mammalia; order Chiroptera; family Noctilionidae; genus Noctilio; species Noctilio leporinus. The sequence continues at coordinate 199,045 of PVIW01000129.1, forward strand.
GCCTGACGTCTGCTTTCCCCGAAGCATGGGGACAGTGACCTTGAAAGGCCTTCCTCATTAATCTCCTGTGACTGTGTCACAGACACGAGAGCTGATTTTACTCATCATCGTCAAATAAATGAACGCATGTGTTATGGTTACGTATCGTAGCAGCAAAAGCAAGCTTTGAGCTTACCTAGTTTTGCACCACTGCGTTGCCACCAGGACGGAGAGGCTGGCAGCACATGCCTGAGTCAGACCCAGAACCCGGTGAGCTGCGTTCCATGTCCACGTTTCAACGTGGCTTCCCATCACACCATCTAGAGTAATGGCCCGAGGAAGGGGGTCTCGTGGCTAGACTTCATCGCATTTGACTAAAAATAAGGTGTTTGAGAAAAGTGCAGGAAATGGAAATGGATCTAGTTGTTGGGGTCTGTGTACAACAGAAGGATCTGGAAGTGTAGTCGGTCTCTCAGCTGCAGGGAGAGACCTTGTTTCCACCTTCACTCCTGCAGGGGAGCCCAGCAGGGACCCGAGCCACGTGGACCTCCAAACAAAGACTCCAGACGTTGTGACAAAACCCAACGCGTCTGCATCTTATTCTGCCCCCCGGAGGTAGCACGGCCAAGCAATTCCACCTGTTTCCTTCTTCATCATTTGGTTTTTAAGGACCCTGATGGAGGGCAGAGGACAGGGTCCAGCAGGTTGACGGGACCCCAGGTTACAACGTCTCGCTGGCCTCATGCGACATGGGTTTGCACTGCGGGGGCTTCATAGTGCACAAGGCGGGGCTGCAGGCAGCAAATGACAGGGGCCCCCCATCTGGATGCCATGCCTGTGACCCACGGTGACATCCAGGGTGCACACGTGTCTGCGCATCTCCGGGCGGCTGACCCCCACCTCCAGGCGTGAGCACAGGTTCCAGGACAGGCCTGAGACCGCCTGGCTTTTCAGGGACCTGCGAGGCCTTGCCCACCCTGTCTTGGAGACGGGTCCGTGCAGGGGTTGACAGCTGGCTCCAGGTTCATAGTTTGAGGACTTTGGCGAGGTGTGAGTCGATATGAAAATGGACTGCTGAGCGCTACGGGGTGGAAGGAAAGGAGGGCTCTTTCCACTTGTGTGATCTCGGGAGAGCGTGAAGGAATCGCTTGTAAAGCAAATTGGCTAAATGTCGTGCCTAACAGTCTACGTGAAGGTTACTTTTTCATATACAAAGCAGACTTGGGGGTTCAATGGGAGGCCTTTTAATGGGAACGTGGGCTAGTTTCAGGGTAAGGAAACTACCATTGAATGTTTACTGTGTTTTAAGGTTAATTTATTCAAGTTAGCAGATTTGTTAATCATGTTCACACGAAGCTACACATGCCTCACACTAACCCTCTACTTACTACTTATTTTCACAAAGCTTCACGTATTACCACTAATTTTGTTATTATGTTCAGTAAGGAAAACTGGGGTGCAGGGATAGTAAGGATTTGGACAGAAATGTAAGGACATTTACTGGTGTTATTCAAAGACTGTGTACCACTTTTCAGACTTAATTCACATTTTTTAATATTTTAAAAGCACATCATCAAGGTAAAAATACATAAAAGGCTGGAGAACTAAAAAGCAAACGTTCCTTTGTTTTTGCTTTAGGCAGAGATTGAACCCCACTGTGCTACCACGCTTCTGCTGGGGTAAGAAGGTATATTCAGGCTGTGTCCCAAACAAAACACTGTCATTTCATCTTCTGTTACTGACCTTCTTGGAAACCTGTGACATTAGCAAAAATGTAATTCTAACATTTTCAGATCAGTTTCCCAGTGTGTAAAAGTAGAGGTGATTACAGAGTGAAATTTTTCCCTTCATCTTTTTTTTTTTTTTTTTTTTAAGATTTTATTTATTATTTTTAGAGAGAGGGGAAGGGAGGCAGGCAGAGAGGGAGAGAGACATCCATGTATGGTTGCCTTTCACCTGCCTCCAGCTACAGACCTGGCTGGAGACCTGTTCCTTCATCTTAAGAAAACTCTAAACCACTAATTTTTTCTGACCAGTGCTAAGATCCTGGTTTATACCACCTTTTCAGGTTGGCTGGATGGATTCTCCAATTGATCAGCTGCCCAGATAGCTACCAGCAGAGGAACGTTGTATTGCTTCTATGGCAGGTATATACAGCCCTTCTTTGTAGAATTAGCTAATGGTTAAATAAAAAGATAAGAGATCACTGGGGAAGTGGGGGATCCCCAAGTCATCAGTTGTGTAGTTCAAAGTTCATTAGATTAAAGTAAGCTTGACTGGGGTTTAGAATAAAGAGAGAATCAGATGAGAGCACATTTCTTTTATTTTCATTGATATATGACTTCACACATATACTGTTTTTAGGTCATTAAAAAATGTTTAGCTCTGGCTGTTAGCACAGTGGATAAGGTGCTGGCCTGCAAACCCAAAGGTCACTGGTTCGATTCCCAGCCAGGGCACATAATCAGGTTGCAAGCCAGATCTCCAGCCAGGTCCGTAGCTGGAGGCAGGTGAAAGGCAACCACACATGGATGTCTCTCTCCCTCTCTGCCTCTCTCCCTTGCCCTCTCTCTGAAAATAATAAATAAAGTCTTTTAAAAAAATGTTTAATGCTCTAATTCAGTAAGACTCATGATGGAGGCATTGTGTGGTTTTCTTTAAGATTTTATTTTTATATTTAGAGAGGAAGGGAGGGTGAAAGAGAGGGAGAGAGACATCAATGTGTGGTTGCCTCTTGCACGCCCCCAGCCCAGGCGTGTGCCCTGACTGGGAATAGAACTGGTGACCCTTCAGTTCGCTGAGCGGCACTCAATCCACTGAGCCACACCAGCCAGGGTGGAGGCATTGCTTTTTAACAGCTATCCCATGAAATATTCTGTTGGTAGGAAATGATATAAGGCACATTATGCTGGCTAAATGACTGACTTGGCTCTCTGTTGCTTTCGCCACCTGCTGAAAAGCTGACAACACGGGTCTGCATTTGGAATCTTTCATTTTGAACATTCTTCTAAGACACACAAATCTTGTTTCTTATTTTCCAGACTTGCATCCTCCGCACCGAATTTTTCCTGGGATATAACAGGGCCCCTCAGGCACAGGTATGAGAACTAGCTAGAAGTACACATGCAACATACACCCACGTTAAATGTTTTCTGCCGATGGATGTGCACGTTGTTGTCATTTGAGTTTTAAATGTTACATTTTTAGTTACTAATACAAAATCTGGACTTGCAGTTTCCATGTTATAGTAAGATAAGGGGCAGCCAGAGGTGTGACAGAGAATGACCCCCTTGGGAGCAGGGGGAACGTTGCGGAACAGATCCGAGACCGCCTGACAGGGAGAATGGTTAGCACGGCTCATTCAGACCAGCCCACTCTGACAGGGGCCCTGGCATAGGCCGGAGCCTCCAGACCCGTAATGTCCAGCCGAGATAAAAGGCAAGACACTTAGCGACGGTCCCTCCACCTCAGCGTAGAGTAAGCGTCCAATTATGGGCGTAATTCAGTATGACTTGGTCACTCAGATGCATTTTAGGCTTATGTACCATCTGCATTGATAGTAGCGACGTTCTCAGTGTTCAATAGCTGCTAGTGTCTAGGGGCTACGGAACCGGACTGGAAGTCCTAGGGGAAGGATTGGCTGTGATGCCCTTTTCACAGCACCAGGGACAATTCAGGTTTGACCGCCGCTGGATGGTGTTTGCATGGGTGACTCTGCCCAGGGAACAACGTGGTATTCTCTCACACAACTTAGACGCCCAATTTGCCTTCTCACTCAGATAGATGCGGTTCCATGAAGCCAGAAATCTACATTCTACTAAATGACGATGTTTTCCACCCTGATTGAGGTGGTGATGATAGTTACTTGAACTATCCCAATAATTATTTACTTTCAGAAGCGATGCGTGGGCAATTTGTACTTTGGCTATCGTTTACATTTTCACAAATTTCAAGATTTTACGTATATCTTATGAGACCAGAGAGTTCATTGTGATAGAAATTAATGCGGCGATTCATTTAAATCACTCAAGGATCACATTTTTCTTGCAAAGTTAATCTGCAGATAACACACTTAACTGTAAAATGAAGTGTCAGTACACACTGTGAAATACAGAGGAACAGATTGCTACTTTCTACAGAAACAAAAGTCGTAAGTGTCATGGTGAAATTCCCTAGAAACACCTCACAACTTAACATCTTATTTGTGCCACGTAACATGGCCTCTGAAAGCTCTCCTCTCATTTCCAAAATCAGAAACAGAAAATCAATGAAAACATCAACAAGTCAAGTAAGCCAGGTGCTTCAGAGAGGAAGTAGAAAATCAATAACACCAGCAGAGCAAGTTCTATGGAAATATTTGTAAATAAAATGAATGTATAATGGAAGGAGAAAGTGTATATATTTATATATAAATGTACAGAATCCTTTAATGAAAATATTACAGAAATGCTAATCCCTCAGAGATTCTGTGTTATGAGACACTCAGTTTGCTTTTGAAGTAAAGTAGAGCTAGAATGAACACTAACACAGTGTGATATAATTAATAATTAGTTACACTAACATTGTGATGTAATTAATAGTTATTGGGCACAAGCTTGTAATTTAGGTTGTAATTATGCTTACTGATAACTTTCATCCTATATTACCTGAATTAAATTTCAGTGCAAAATTGTTTAAAAGATGCTGAAACCTAGAAACTTTATTCTCATCCATCTTTATTCAGACCCTTTTGACCAAATATAATACATAGATTTTTCTTCTTTGTTTAAGTCACAATATAAACCTCACCACTATTTTATCCACATATTTATTTATTTATTTAAAAACCTTTATTTATTATTTTTAGAGAAAGGAGAAGAGAGAGAGGCAGAGAGGGAGAGAGACCTTAATGTATGGTTGCCTTTCACTTGCCTCCAGCTGGGGACCTGGCGGGAGACCTGGATTGCAACCTGGTTATGTGCCCTTGCTGGGAATTGAACCAGCGACCTTTGGGTTGACAGGCTGGCACCTTATCCACTGTGCCACCAGCCAGGGCTTATCCACATATTTAAAATACATAATGTTAGCTTTTCTAGAAGGCTTCAGATATTTATAAACAAGGCTTAACATGTGAATAAGACTCCAGTTCATTTGAAATAGCTTTTAATATAAATAAGTAATAATGACTTTCAAATCACCTTCAGATTTTTTATTTTAAGATTTTCATCATTTTCAGAGAGAGGGGAAAGGGGAGAGGCAGAGAGGAAGAAAGACATCCATGTATGGTTGCCTTTCACCTGCCTCCAGCCACAGACCTGGCTGGAGACCTGGCTTGCAACCTGGTTATGTGCCCTGGCGGGGAATCGAACCTGAGACCTTTGGTGATACCTTATAATTTTAAGGGTCTATATTTCATTCCATTTTTTGCTTAATTTTTACTTAATGTCTTTTTTCTGCCCTAAGACCCCATCCAAGACCCCATAGTGCGTTAGCCACCCTGCCCCCTTTTAAGATCCTGCAGGCGAGGCCTGTATATAGTGTCCCTTGGCGGCTTTGGGAGTCAGCAGTCGGTATTTGTAGACCGTCCCTCAGTTGTGGTTGTGAGATGTTCTTCTCGTAAGTCGAAGGGGATGTTTCTGAGCGGAAAACCATCATGAGACACTTAGGCACTAGCAGCAGACTAGCCGCCGCTGATGCTGAGAATTCTCGGAGGGAGAGGGAGGACCACGGGTTTCTCCTCTGGAAAATGGCTCCCCCACCCGTGTCCAAACTGTGTTCATGAGAAGTCAGTCACCCTGTGTGGCCCACGCTTCATGAGTGGAGAGTTATGTGCCACCTTCTACAGAAATTATTTGGATATGTTCTACATTGGAGATACAGCCCTTCTCCCTTAATTAAATCATTCATAACTGCATGGGCTTGTGGGTATTTATATTTCATTTTGGAAGTTTGCCAGTACTAGTTTATTTTCTTGCTCAGATTGTTTCAGCTGTGGGTGCTGGGGCCTGGTTTGGCTGGCCCCGTGTTCTTTGGACACACCTGCAACCTGGTGGGGCTTGTTTCAATTAAAGTTTGAATCTTCCTGCCGTCTCACGCTGCAAGATGTGCCCGTCGTCTCTGACCCTCTCACGTATTTCCCGATGCGAGAATCAGCCATTACTCCAAGGATCCCTTGCTCCTTTTACATCGGAGTTTTACCAGAAACCAAGATCTAGCTGTTCGATGTTCTTGCTGTCATCATCCGTTGCTTCTAGGGCTCTCATCGGAGGAGCATGTGTCTGGCAGTATTTCCGATCCCTGTTTCCTGTGAGTTTAGCCTACATACTTCAGTCACAGAGAGAGGCTGTCTCACCACCAGCTGCATCTTCCATAGGCTGGTACTGATCATGCTACTTATAATCCCTTATTTTCTCTGTACCGGACTCTTTTTTTCCTGGATAGAGTCACTATTTGCCTATTTTTATTTTAAAGGGTGACTTTACTTTTTAACCAGAGAGACTTACCGGAGACAGTGATCGTCCCACATACCAACACCAACCAAAGAGGTTGGTACCACTTTTTATAAACACACGAAAGAAACCAGCTTACCCCGGGAGGTGAGGGGCAAGGATGGATCAAGTGTTTCACATAATAAATAAACGGTGAAGTCTACCGTGATGACTGAGTCCTCCCGCAGGGGAAGGTCAGGTGGCCGGCGCGCGAGTGGGGTGACAGGTGGGCGCAGCCCCGCGCAGGTGCGAGGGGCACCTGCCTCCCTTTGGAAGCCCGACGCAGCCGGCCCGCGGGGCCGGGTTCTCACCTGCGCTTTCCGCCTGCTCCAGCTGGCCCAGAATCTGTCAGTTTGCTGGGGTAACACAGGAAAGCACAAGGCCAGCGCTTGCTTCCACCAGGGCGTGCTGGCGGCTCGCGTTCTGGGACCAGAAGACGGGTGGCCCGCAGGGCGGTCACCGGCCTCAGGACAGAGAGCCAGGCGGGCTGTGCCCCTGCCCACCTCTGCCCGCAGCAGTGTCCCGTGGGCCCCCGTGCCGTCCAGTCCTACGGGGACCTTTGCCCCATGAGGCGCAGGGTGCGAGAGTGGAAAGGAGTTGGGAATGACGGTCCCCCCTTTCCAACTTTGGCCGAGCACTTTTGTTCTAGGGCTGCATTACACCGCACGTACCAGAAGGACTTGTGGGAGAAATAAAAGGTGGCCCAAGTGATGAGAGAAGCTCCCTCTTCCCCACGCATGGCCTCCACAGCTCTGCGCCTGGCTGAGGACCAAGTCCCTGTCTCTCCCCTCAGCTCTGGTTGGTGCGGAGGGCAGGCAGTGTGTGAGGGAAGAGGGAAAGAACAGGCAACTATTTCTTTTTTTCAGAAGCGTCTAGAAAACTGCTAAAGAACAATTTCATCTACATTTTCTTGACCGTGCCATACTCACAAAACTATGCATCAGTGCAACAGTCTGGTAAACACAGTGCATTCTTTATTCTGTGCCAGCTCAGCTGTCCTTCTACCATGAACAAGTGGGAAAGACTCTGGAATGAAAGCATGCCAACAGGAATGGGAGCAATTTTCTTTTCAGTTAATCCAATAAAGTCTGGAGAATGAAGGGCTGACTGGTAAGCTAAAAACACCAGGCAGAGAGCAGGAACAGGTAAAAGAAACCCAGAAACTAATAGTACAACGTAGTGCAAAATACCACGAAGTAACAACAGATTTTGATCAAAGGAGAGAGATGGTTTGAGGGTGGAAATAACTTCATTTTTGAAGAAAACAAATCAGGTTCTTGAAGACGTAAAAACTGGCCTAAACGGAGTGTACTTCTTCTGATCTATCATTTTAATCTTTTTAAGCTCATTATTTTCTCTGGTATTCTAGTCAAAATGCTTAGAAAAGTGATCTGAGATTCCAGAAGTATGCTTAGCTGTTCAAATATTTTCTGAACAAATAAATGGACTTGCAAATCAGACAAGAAAGGAAAAGTTAGGCTGAAAACTGCACTGTGTTCTCAGTGAACCTACAGAATTACAGGTGCGTTGAGTACTGTTCAAAGGTAAACTGAAGCATATTAAAATTGTAAGAATCCATTTGAGCAAAAAATTGATTCAAATTGAGCAACATCAAACCAAAAGTGATCAGCTTGGCAGCAGAAGCTGTTGGAGAAATTTTGCAGAGAAAAATGGAAGCAAGGAAAGGAAATTATTGATTGCCCACAGCTCAGAGCTTTGGCAGATGCTTGTGATTGGTTGTACTCAGCGTTTGGATTGCTAACGTGAGGCATTTTTTTAATGTGTGTTACCTCAGTCTAATGGCCTCCTTGTTTAATTAATTTTAATCATTCCTCCCTTTTGGTCAACTGGTCATACATGAGAGGTTGTATTAGTGCCCCTTAGTTACCCCCAGAGTTGTTACTCTTGTCTCATTGTGAAACTCGTAGCTTGTTATGTTAGATCCATGAAAGGGTTCTTCATCTTGTCTCTGTTTCTTCAAGCTCGGTGAGACCATCTGAGGTTCTGCCTTGGGCAGTGAACATGCATTTACAACCTCTGCAAGAACACAGCGCCCCAGGGAGATGCAATGATGACTCTCAGGGTAGCACCAAGAGACTGATTGTGCCCCTTCACCAGGCCCCCACGAACCAGAGCAGTTGATAGCAAATAAATCAGAGGATGTACCTGAAGAGGCATCAATGTGTTTTAGCCGCATGGCTGGTTTGTTCCTTTCTTGTGTTTTGTGGAAAACGGGAATGTTGATCAAGGTGCAGCAGGGTGTATTGGCTGTGGGCTAGCTCCCCTCTGTCCAGCCAGCGCATAATCAAAGCCGTCCTGTTCTCTGAAACCGCCTCAGGAAGGCAGCCTGGGACCTTCTGAAAACCACTTTTGTCAGTGACATTTACATTTATAATGGAAATCTGCCTTTGTGAGGCTCTCTCTCTCACTCTCTCTCTGCCAGTAAGGGTAAGATGACCAAATCTCTAGAAACTTACCGATGGAGAAAGCATCCATTTTAATATGCACAACAGCCAAATCTTTGTATCCTTTGCCTGCTAATCTCCCATAACTGGCTCCTCCGAACCCAGCATCTTTTGTCTTTACCTGGAGATGGCATTTTAGGTGGTGACTTGGGCCATTCTGGGAGTTATGATACTGGAGTAAAGGGGTCCATTTGCCTGCATGCATCAGAGCCCAATAAAATGCCAACAGGAGTTTTCAGCAAAGAAAGAATAGACTTATTTATTTTTTAAAGATGTTATTTATTATTTTTAGAAAGAGGAGAAGGGAGGGAGGAAGAAAGGGAGAGAAACATCAGTGTATGGTTGGTTGCCTTTCATTTGCCTCCAGCTGGGGATTTGGCTGGAGACCTGGCTTGCAACCTGGTTATGTGCCCTGGTTGGGAATCGAACCAGCAACACTTGGGTTCACAGGCAAATGCTCAATCCACTGAGCCACAAGCCAGGTTAGAAAGATGAGATTTCTTAGTAAGGACATAGCATCAAGCACAGGTGTGCCCTGCATTCTAAAACCTGGCTCTCCAGTAGTCCACATGGGGACAGGTTATATAAGATGAGAATTACTAATCATGATGATCAAAGGAGTCAAGGTTGTGGGGTCTACTGATGGGTTGGGGCCAGGGTGGGGAGTAGTTGGTCACTGTGTCAGGTCTGCATCCTTTTGTCTAGTTCTGTCTAGTTTTGCAGAAGACACCACACTCCCAAGATCTAGAGCTTCTCCCAAAGATAACAAAAGGGAAGAAAGAGGGACAGTTTCTGAGAGTCGGCAGCAGTCAGTAGCACCTAGCTACAAATAAAGTATAGCCCACATTCAGTCCATTCATACCTAGCTGCAAGTGAGTGCAACCTGCATTTCTGCCCAGACGTATTTTGGGGCCCCCAAACCAAGTTCTTAGGTCAAAAATGAGACACGATACTTTTATAATGTGTGTGTGTGTGTGTGTGTGTGTGTGTGTGTCACCAGTTGGAGCATTTTACACCGTGCTTGAGAGTAGCATTACATCCCTGGCTGGTGACTATAAAGCACTCATTTCCTATTTGTTGGTGAAAAAAAAAAAAGTATAATAACTACTACAGTCTTAAAGGGTCCTGGGGTTAGACAAAGATTATTTTTTTCTTTTTCTTTTCATGTTTCACCCGTTTCTTTTCCCATTGTTCTATTTTAGAACAAAGCGAATGTGGAACACTTTGCATTATACATCTGGGGGGCTACCGTGACCTTTCGAATGGCAGCATCAAAGGGACCCAGGGAAATGCATGCTATGAACATTTAATCGCACCCCTTCCGTAACTTAGCGGGTATTTCCACACGTCTGCACCGTGAGAAGGCAGCCCTGGGACAGTGGACGGACAGTTCAAAAGGCAAATGTGAAAGACGACACTGCATTTGAAATTCCTGCATCAGCTGTTCTGTGTGGTTTGGCTTGACTTTGTTAGACTTGGGGATTTCTTGAGTCTTATTCGCAGACGGCAAAATGATGCGTGGTTGGGCTGGACATATAATTTACGATGCTTCTTAAAATTCTCAAGTTCCATTAACAGCCATGTTTATTAGACACTGTTACAGAAGGATGACCTGCCTTTCAGGAACACCTGGGCGTATTCTTCTGTATTAGATGCGTTTCAACAGTTTGCTTTTCTGACTAAGGTTTGAGGAAGAAAGAGCTCCCCTCACGGCCCCGCCCTTTTCTTTTAAAAACTGGGACCCCCGCAAGGGCGGTTCCTCTGCCCCCTGGCCCCGGGGGTGGGGGCAGCATTTATAGGGTACCCTGAGTAAGGTGGCTCCACATTTCTTCCCCAGCAGCCAGGCCTGCCAAACGTGGCAGCGTTGACTTTGGGAACAAGTCCATTGCAGGGAAAATGCCCGGTAGGTGTTCATTGTTCTCACAGTTCCACCGCTCCTCTCCCTGCGGTGTTGCCAGGGGCCATTTGCCCTTCAAAGCCGGCAGATCTTCCGCCCTGCAGGTTCCAGGCTTGTCTGGTGGTGGCAGCTCTGCTTTCCCGACAGCAGGGACAGCTCCCTGTCCCACTTTCTCTGCACTTCAGCCCAGCCACACACTCCTGTCTCCCTCTTTCCTGCAGCCAGTGATCCCATGCTGAGTAAATAATCTATAGACCATGATCGCCGTCCTGCCCGCCTTGTTATTCCGACTCCAGCCCCAGGAGACCTGCCTGCTAAGTGTTCCCCATGGGCTCTAACTGGGCCCCCCGCGGGGACGGCCCCCAGCTCGCTGGGGCAGGAGCTGCCTCCTCGCACCTAACCTATATTTGGAAGGACTAATTGGTGGCTCTGGTGTCTTTGTTAAGAAAAAGTGACACTTTCTGAAGTTAATAAAAATCTTTCCAGCTACAGCCTTTTTATCAGAGGTAACAAAACATTGTTTGAACAAATACACTTCTCAGTAGTGGTGACAGTTCCGCCCTGTTCCTCAGGGCCAGGAACATCTTTCCAAAGAAAATGGTAGAAGTTCCTTGAAGGTGGAAATTTAGCTTTGGAATCATGGCAGTTCCTGATAGAATTTGATAGATATATTTTTTTCCAATCAGTAACTCAATTACATTAAGTTCCGATTTGATTGCATCCTCATTTTAATTTTTATGATGTATATTTAAGTAATATATTTATATGTTTCTCAGTTCTTAAGCATGTTCTGAAATATATTTTAAAACTGTACAACCATTTTTCATTATATTATTTACTATTTTGGAGGAAAATACGTTTATCAAATATCATCATTAAGAAAGTGACTAGTAATTCAGGTGTGATTATCAATAAAATTAAAAGGGGTTCCTTTTAGCTTTTACTAATAGAATTGGCTTGAGAGAATAAGGGAGAGTTGAAGGCAGAGATCATACTTCTTGGGGGGTTGAAAGTTTGTCACAGTAGAGTAGAACTTGATTTAGTGAATCAGTCTATCACTTGAGTTGCTCAATATCAAGTCTAATACAAGACAGGCTTCAAAATTTTTGTTTAATGACCATTTGTAAATGCTAAAGTTCATGTCTTCTTTTTTCCGTGAAAACAAAAAACAAAAAACAGATGAATCCAATTTTTAACCTACCACACAACACCCATGGGTGACTAGGGAGAGGGGCACTCATCTCTCCTCTGCTCCACAATGCCCGTCAACTTCTTTCAAGTAACCCACATCCACATGAACATGAGCCTCCTCAAAATAGACTGAACTCCCTCCCAAGGAATTCTGAAGCTAGCTGCTTTTACATTATGGCACTCTCTTACCAAGTAGTTGGACAGTTTGGGAAAAGAGAAAATCCGGATTTTTCAAATCTGTGTGTTGTGCTAGTTCTTCAGAGTTTTGTTTTGTATTCTTTGTAAAATGTAGGTTATCTTTAAAAAATGAGAGTCGGACATCTTAAGTGATGTAATTTAAAAATTTTTTAAATTTTATTATGGTGTGAACAAGTAACATGAGCTCTGTCTTCTTAACTTTTTACCTCTCCAATACATTATCATTGACTATTAGGGCAGTGTTGTACAGCAGATTTCTAGAACTTTCTCATCTCATTTGATTTAAACTTTATGCCCATTTATTAGTAACTTCCCATCCCTGCGTAGCCCCTGGCAACCACCATTTCACTTTTCAGTTTATGAGTTAGACGGGGTGGGGCATAAGGGGGATTACAGTTGTTCATGTGGAAAATGCAATAATAAATAAAGAGTAATATAAAAATAAACTCTATGCTTTGTGTACTCAAAGCTGCAAGCCCACTTTTGTCCCACCCTGTATACGTGGAATTGTGCAGTCCTATCCGTCTGCGACTTAGTTGGCTTAGCATAACATCCCCAAGGCTCCCCCACGCTGGCGTGTGACAACTGCCAAGGGCCACAGCTGCGTAGAGGACGCGTCCCACGTAAAACCGTCTTCGTTGTGGAGATTGTACCGACGTGTACGTAACGTAAACTGCCAGAACTCCAAGTGTTAGAAAACCTGTCTCCTAAATACATCAGATGAAATGGTTAAGAAGGAACAGAATGATGACTTGGTGTGTTTGGTAAACAGGTCCTCACTCCACATCCACAGGGACACACGTGCCCACGCGTGACCTCTCCTAGCTTATGTGTTCCAGCTCCCCCATGAAAAGTCTTTGGGTTCCCCTGCTAGACTTAATATTTATGATCTGTGATATACTAGCATCATCTAATATGGAGGTTCTCAGGGGCATTTTTAAGAACATAGATATAAGCAGAGAAACAGTACCCTTTTATGTTGTTAAGGTTACAACTTGTGGGCTACTTCAAATAGTCCTATTTGTTTATATGAAACAAACGAAAGGTTAATATCAAATATATACAATCCAATGATGTAGGTTATTAATCCAAATTATTTGCTATTCAAAGAATGATGTATTATTTTTTTTCAAAAGTATTTTATGTTCTTAGTTCCCACTATCAGTGGGAACTTCCTTAATTTCCCAATCCTAATCATAGGACACATAGTTGTTTGTGTTCTCTAGAGGCATGTATTTGAATCAGTTTCCCAGTGATTAGATACCGTCACTGACGTACATGGAGCTTCACAATAAACTTGGCATCACATAGCTTTTAATAAACTATCATTTTGTTTCATGACGTTTTGACTCCAGAGGTTATCAGAAAACAGCATTCATGTTCTTTCACAAACTAACATAAAATGCTCTCAAGTTGCTCTTTAGCGCAGCCTTTTCCTTGCTGCATTACTTGGAGTTTTGTGACTACATCGGGACATTCAAAGTTGTTTTTTAAGCCAAGTAACCCATCTATTTAAAACTCACCATAAGCTATCGGTTGCCAGCAAGGGACCAGGCCGCCGAGTTGACCGGGCCGTGGGCGCGTCCGAGATCCGAATCACGCAGGTGGCAGAACTTCTGAGAAGCCTGCCTTCTCCGCCTCTGTTTGCTGGCCCTGTCCCTGCGCCATTTCCCTAAGGCCACCGAGCTGTCCCCAGCCCGGCTCTCTTGCTCTTTTCCCCCATGGTCCACAGGCTCTCTTGTAGCTCTGACCCTTTTTTAATGGACAGTACAGTTGTCTGTTTGTCGTGTTAATGTTTGACGGTCAGTGTCCCCTTCTCCCTGGCACACCCTAGAATCAGCATTTCCCGTCCCTTTCCCTGAACTGAGACAAGGTAACTGCAGGTACCGCTGGTGCAACCCCCAGGCGCCTCTGCTGTGAGAGAAGAATGCGAAGGTCACCCCGACCATACATGCCCCCGTCCAGACGGTCGAGAGCTCGGAAGACACCGGTGGCCCTCCTCAGAGTCCACCGCCGCCTGCTGGGGTCTTCAAGACTGGGCTTAGTCACTGTCACTTGTGGGCCGCCCAGAGCGCTCCCTTCGAAGCGGTTCTCACACAGCCTGGAGTGTTTCATTACTAATGCACTTAGCTCCCAACGAATTTCAAAATCAGATCTTTAATTCCTCTGGAAGGCCCCTCAAATCCTTTTGGAAACAAAGCCAATCTAAATCCATGCAGAAACGTACCCTTGAATACACTTTCATTGCCCACGTATTTTTACTTGGAGCTTTGGATACGAAGAGGTTTTTTCTTAAAAGCAGTGTGTCAAGGCTGCTTTTCTCCAGGGAGAGGAGTGCCACCCGCTATTCTGCCCGCACCCCCCACCACCCCGTTCCATTGAACGCAAGAGCAGGTGTCCCTGCAACACCAAGGGGGCGTGGGAGGGACGCTGCCTCCTTAAAGCTACCAGGTCAGCCCAGAAGGCAGGGCCGGGGAGTGTGAGGCCCTGCTCCTGCAGAGCCCCCGCTGCCCACCCCCCAGGCACAGCCGCTGGGGTTACCTAGCTTCCCCGGTCCGAGCCCTGAGGCCGGTCTGCTCCCATGTTCTGCAGCCTTGAGCAGCGAGAGTCAAGGCAGCGGCTGGAGCAGTTTTCCTCGTTTGGTTTAAACCAGACAGCACGGTGCAGAGTGTCACGGAACCAGCCAACGTGGAGTGGAGTGGAAACACGTCGGTGGGCAGCTACGCAGCCAGGCGAAGTGGGGCCTCCTTGAAGTTATTTCAGTCGTTCAGGAGCCGCCACAACATCCGTACCGTGTGGCCGACAAAGGGCTATGGCCCGACTTTAGAAACTCATAACCAAAAATCTCTTGAGGTCGTACATGTAGTTGGGCACACATGTGTATCACATATATGTATATAAACATATACATGTTTATGTATACTTTGTTTTTATGGGGTGAAATCCTAGCTTCCATGAGGCTTTCAGATCGGGCTTGTAACTCATCAATTGAGGAGCCTGACCTGTAGGAAAAGGTGTTCTAATGACAAGGTCTGTGAAACAGGGGAGCCCAACTCAAAGTCCGCCAGCATCCGGAGGGTTCTGGACTTTCCCTCCACACCAGGGAAAGCCACGTTCTGTTAGTTTGTTTGTGAGAATTGTTCATCTCAAAGAAATAGATACATTGATTAGGTTATAGAAATAGAAAGGGCATGCTGCCCTGTCCTTTAAAATTCACTCAATAATGTATCCGTTCCATGTCATGCCAGTCCGGCCATCTGTCTGCACCTCCGGGACTGTAGATTCATAAAGGACACTCATGAAGTTCAGGCTGCCCCACGTGGTTCTCGTGGATGTCACAGGGTTGCTTTGTTTAGCCTTGGGGAGGAGGTGTTATTTCCCCTGTCCAAGGACGCGGAGGCTTAGAGAACTTCAGAGATACACACGCATTCAGCAGCTTCATCAAAGACTCAGCTGGAATCGGGACACGTGTTTTCTGACTGTACGTTGACTGGGTTCCCAGAATGCATGTGCAGCGAGTGGATTTCTTCCTGCCCTTTCCACCTTTCCATCTTCTGGTTCCATCAGATCAGCTGTACTGCTCTCCTTCATAAACCGTCTTCAGCTGCCCACTTAATACTAGTCCAAACTAGTACAAGTTTGAATGTAGAAAAGCGCTTGACTAAGAATTACTGCTGTCCCCAGCACACCAGGGTCACCCAAATGACAGCATGTCCGAGTTCTCTCTAGAACATCATAGAGCTAGAAGAACAGCGAGTTTGTGTTTGCATGTTCTGGTTTATCATATAGATGACTGCTTTTCTGTTTCTGAATTCATTTGTAGAATCCTACTGTCATTTTCTGGTAGTGGGGTGCTTCTGTTTCACTCTGGGTGTCATAGTTAAGTTCATGGGCGAGGAAAGAATTGAGCTCGGTATAAATTTCTGACTCTGGTTCATGGTGATCATATGCAGAACGTATTCCAACTTTCAGTAGAGGTAATTTAAGAAATTATTGAAAAAGAATATTTAGAAGTTATATATCCTTTTCTCTATTGACTTGAAAGGTAATCACTATGATAATGCAAATAATTCTTTTCTTGGAGTATAAAGGTGTGGGCTTGAATCTTGTCTATATGGTTCAATAACTTTGAAACTTTGGACAAACTGATTTATATTTTACACCTAAGTTTTCTTATTTCTAAAAGGGTTATATTAGCTTCCATTTTATTTACCTCACAGGAATGCTGTAAATCCAAAATAAGATAATATGGAAGTGCTTTGGAAACTGTACAGTACTTAAAAGTGTATGTATGTACAGGGTATTTATAGTCAAGGATATATATATATATATATATATATATATATACATATGTGTGTGTGTGTGTGTGTGTGTGTGTGTATGTATGTATATGTACATATACACATATATAGATGTGTGTGTGTATATGTATAAGCATATATATACATGTAAAAAATTTCATGTTTATATTCTCACATACATTACTTTGCTGTCTTGCCTTAAAAGAGAATTGTAACCAGGCATTTTATAATTTTAAAATAAAAATATATACAAAACTTTTTACATTTTTAAAATAATAATTAAAAAACCCCACAAAAGACCGTGACTTCTGAGTTACTTCATGGGGCTGTTTTCTAAAACTCTCCTGAAGATGGCACAATAAGTACACTTGGCGTGGACATTATTAAGAGGGTAGAAGAGAAATATATGTAAGGTGAAAACGCTAACTTTAAAGCAAGCCTTTTTTTTAAGACTGTGGAAGAACATTTTCCAGCCTTTTAAACAATGCCCATTGTTTTAATGCCCCAAGAGCCACTAGTCTGCTCGTGCCTTAGGGAGCAGTACAAACCGCGGACTGGACACAAAATGATAGAGTCAGACGTTACTGACGAAAGTTGTGTGGTTTTATCAACACATTTACCCTTGGAATGGTGAAGCAGCTGAAATGCTCGCCTGTTCTCTTCTGCATAACGGACAGGCTGCTCCTCGGTGCCAGTTTTTGTAAGACACATTATGGGGCTATGGGCCAGGAAAGAGATGAGATGAGTGGAAAAATTGTTTTATTAAGCTATACAATAAATACATTGAGGCGCGTTCTTACAAATCCTATTGGCAGGTTGCATTATTTCTGTGGGGTTGTAATACAAGTTTTAAAAATATGCATTGACTTTATGCCAGCTGTAAATTCTACAGAGCTGAAATAGGATTCATGGAATATGGGCACCTTGCCTATTTATAACTGTGATATTATCTACTATATTGACTGAGAGGGTCGGAGGTCCTGGTTCGCAGATGCTTCTACATGGATAGTAGGATCTCCACCTATCAAGGACTTAAAACCTAAATATCACCCATAATCTACTTACATAAATTTACATATAAATACTAGGCTTAATTAATATATATACGCTTATTATGAATCTATATCCTTATGTATGCTCTTGCAGGGTGCTGAATAACTAGATGAAAAATATTTGTTACTGGTAAATTCGTTCCTAAGTGGCTAGAGAGGAGTTGGCATTTTGTAGGTGTGGCAAGTTGTCTCTGACCTGAAGGCAACTTCTTAAGCTGCTGAGAATAGAGCTTTAGTCTCAACAAAAGTACCATTTGATAAGGTTAGAATTTAACCAGACAGCACTGAGATACTAGAGTCGCATTAGCTATTATAAACTGATTTTGACCTGAGTCCCGGTCCAAAGACTACTGGAATTTTTTCTGAAATCAAAAGTGTTGTTCTTTTGACCATGAATAAATCCTAGAGAAATCCCTGCCATCCTCTCAGATTAGGTGGGTTGTTAAAATCAACTTGAGGTTGGAGCATTTGAAATTTCGTCAGTTTATAAGGTTAGGATGTGGAAGTCTTACCATCTTCTGCCGTTTTCTTGTTTTGACTAAACGACTTCCTTATTTAAAACATTTTAATGGGCCTTTTACATCCATAATCCTTAGATAATAAAAATAGTAGTTTAGAAATTTAGAAAATTAAAATCGGATTGGTTACAAAAAGAAGCTCTCATAAGTTATAAAATGTCGAACAGTCAGAAATGGCCCAATACTTACTTGATTGTCAGTACTGCCTCAGCTTGACCTGGATGGGTCCATTGGACCCACTTAAAGATGTCAAGCTGAATATTCACGAATACGCTGTACTGTCTCCTCTGTTAACCGTGTTTTCAATATTGTCCACGTATACATAAACAAGTGACATATTTAGAGTATCTTTCACGAGTCGGCTCTATCTTAAATGAGCAAAACTGACAAAACTAGCAAAGAAAAAGGAAAAACATAAAGCAAAAATAACTTTGCAACTTTTTACTTTTAACTTTATCTGACAGAATCAAAGACGTAGTCCATCGTTTGCAGAATCTCCAAAGAATGTGACATCTTTTTGATTTTGTGATGTTCACCTTTCATTGGCTTCCTTTTTCGCTGTCGAGTGGCATCGTGTTGAATTGTCCAGCTTATAAAACGCTTGCGCAAGATTTGCAGTATGGCCTGTAGGTGCTGGAATGAAGAGAATGGCACTTTTTTTTTTTTCAAAGGAGCCCCATACATGCCATCATGTCTTTAATCCTTTCTGAGGTCCACAGTCTACAATCCAGTGACTTAGAAGACCCGTTAACCCAAAGAACGACCTGTATCACCCACCTTATGAGGAGAAATCAATGTCTGTGCAGGGACGAGGCAACTTAATTATCACTTCGAAGTCACAATGAGGACTGGAAGCAGCCCAGAGTGTGTTGACTTACTGTGGTCATGTTTCATGGCAGTTAATTAGCCCATCCTTTCTTGAATAGATTTTGAAATTTGATTTTCTCTGTTTTGCATGAGAGAGGACTAAGTGAGAACAGGCCAGTTGTCATCAACTCCTCTGAAGAAGCTCACATGTAGGTTTTGACAGGTGCTTCTATAAAACACCCGTTGGTGATGGTCACACGGGAGCGTGTGTCACCGTGTTTCAGGTACTTGGAAAATGGACCAAGGAGATGTGTTGGAGAATTTACTATTTTATCAAAGTTTCTTCACTTAATATTTTAAAAACCTTAGAAATGATAGTTCTTATGGTTGTTCTTGCATTTTAAGGATACTTTTTTTGTGTGTGGTTTCCTTATCCTGTAGTAAGGAGAGTTTACTGTGAATTATCTTTCTAAAAACAGCAGTCTGTAAACTGAATATATTTTATAGTGTGTAAGGCCACCTATCAGTTAGAGAATATGCCATGTTCTGTTCCAAAAGACTTGAAAACGGTCGCCCTTATAATGACTGATGATGTGGCATTGCACAGAGTCGGGAAGGTGCTGTGAACCGCAGCTGGAGACCTCTTCCCTCATTTGCAGAAGGTTGACTTATTCCTTGATCCCTCTTCTATTCTTTTTAAAATTGGTTTATGTTTTCCTTTTTATTGGGGTGACCCAGATTAACAAAATTGCACAGGTTTCAGGGCACAGGTCTACAACACATTATCCATATAGCATAGCGTGTGTTCCTGACCCTAGTTCAGTTCTCCACCCATCACCATTTATCCTGCCCCCTCCCACCGGGCCGTCCCCACATTGTTGTCCATGTCCATGAAGCTTGTTCTGTTCTTCTTTTGGCTCAAGCGCCCCACACAACCCCAACCCAGCCCCCACACTGACAGCTGTCAGCCTGCTCTCCATCCATGAGTTGGGCACTGGTTTGCTTGTTAGCCAGTTTGTTCATTCGATTCCACACATGAGTGAAATCAGAGGATTTTTCTTTCTTGGACTGATTTATTTCACTTAGTATAATGCTCTCTGGGTCCATCCATGCTGTCACAAGGGATGAGATTTCTCCCTTTTAAAAGGCTGGAATAGTTTTCCATTGTGTTAATGTTCCATAGTTGTTTTATCCACTCATCTACCAATGGGCCCTTGGGCTGCTTCCAGATCTTGGCTATCATAAATAACACTGCAATGAACACAGGGATGAATATATTCTTTCAAGTTAGTGTTTTGGGTTATTTCAGATAAATCCCCAGAAATGGAATTGCTGGGTTGTAAGGCAGTTGCATTTTTAACTTTTTGAGGAAACTCCACAATGCATGAGGGTCCCTTTGTTCCACATTTTCACCAGCATTTGTTTGTTGATTTATTGATGACAGCAATTTTGACAGGTCTGAGGTGATATCTTCTTGTGGGTTTTTCCCTCCTCTTCTTATAAGGACAGTAATCCTTCATCAGGGTCCCACCTTCATCATTTCTTCTAAATCTAATTCTCTCTCAAACTTTCCACCTCCAAATACCATGAAATTAGGGGTTAGCATTTTATTTATTTATTAAAAAATACTTTATTATTTTTAGAGGGATGGGAAGGGAGAGAGGGAGATAAATATCAATGTATGATTGCCTTTCACCTGCCTCCAGCCACAGACCTGGCTGGAGACCTGGCTTGCAACCTTGTTATGTGTCCTGGTTGGGAATCGAACCAGTGACCCTTGGGTTCACAGGCCGGCACCTTAGGGGTTAGTATTTTAACATAGAAAGTTCAGGAGAACACAATTTAGTTGATAGCAAATGCCTAACTGAAAAAAGCAAACTAGGATTTATATATATTTTAGTATATTTTGATGAGAATGTATTTGCTGTCACTAAATACATTATTTTTAAGAAGAATTTAAAATATATAAGGACATGGGAAATAAATGACAATGTTAAATAAAAAAAGTTTAAAAAGTACATTAACTCAACTAATTCTATAAAACTTAGTGGTGGTCACATGGTAAAGAAGATTATTATCAATTATTGCTGTATGTTGTAATTTCAAGAGATTTTTAAAAACTTATGTGTTTCTATATCATGGAGTTTCTCCATGTAGGGGTGAAGACAATAAAAACAAAATATAAACACTACTAAACCATTAAACTAAACATCAGTCATTTTGGTCAGTGGGAATAACCTATGCTGCTCCGAATATGTGGAACTTCTATCATTTCTCATCTTTCCGTTCATGCTTTTGCTGTTGTTTCATAATAAACAAACCACAGCAAATAAAACCTTTCATCATCTTGGACTAGCCCCGCGCGTCCCAGCCACGGGTGACAGCCGGGTGAGAGCCTGCCCCGCCGTCAGGGCCTGGGTTCTTCCTCTTTACGCCCGTTGCACCTGCCGTTCTTGGTGATGGTGGTAAATGACGGTGGGTCTTCTCGGCGGGGGTCCCTGCTGAGTTGTTGCTCTTTGCAGTGTCAGATGTCTTTCGTCACCGTGTTCCTAGCACCCAGCACGGAGGCTGGCGCGCACACACCAGTCGATAAACGCTGCGGAGTGAACAACACAACACCTTGGGGCTGGTGCATCTTGCCGGGCGAAGTGCCCCCTTGAGAAAGGTTTGATCCTGATGGGATTTCATTCTAAATGTTGGGAATTTCCTGTCTCACGAGCCTGGAAGCCCCGCGAACATATTCTACAGCAATTCCTGCCATTCACTGATGATTTACGTCATCATAAATATAACATTAAATAATGTTTTGTTTTTTTACATTTTGGATGTATTCTTCAGTTATAAAGTTGAGCCTCTAGTCAACCTGAACAACCACACCAAGGCTTTTACAGGCAGAGACGTTAATGGTGGCCATTACCAAAATCTCCCACCTTTTCAGAATTTATTATAAATGATAAAGTGCACTAGCGCTGGTGCTCAACTTCTCAACACACAACACAATAATATTTTATAAACGTATTTGATAAGGTATCCATTAATTTGATAAAACCATTAACTCCTGTGAGAAAAGACAGTTGGATGGTGGTAGCTTACATTTGACAGGAAGCCCATGCTGGCGATGCCCGCTGAGGCCGGTGCCCCGGCTCCATGGCAAAGCTCTTTTGCAGTTTAAAAATAATGAGCACAAACTAGAAAGGGAATGAAAATAAGCATTTAGAAGTATTTTCTCTATATGCATTAAAGAAAATAATGGTTTGAAAATGCCTTAACTGTCAGCATAATCAAATATGCAGGGTACCAACATGTCTGTAGAAGGTAGACGTTGTTCAGAATGATTTCCATCAATGCAACGGGACTGTAGGCTGATTTTCAGACACAGGAGTTAAGAAATGGCTGAGATGTGCCTTGGAAAAGTGGGTAGAGAGAGAAGGTTACTTTTGGGGACAAAATGCATGATCTTTGATTCCCTACTCGCGCTACTTGGTTCGGCGAAACTTGCCATGATGCTAATTCGGTAGCAGAATGAGTGCGTGTGCTTTCCTGGAAGAACGGCAGACACTGAAGTTAATAAAAAGGGCAATTCCTGGGCTTGAATAATTTTATTGTTGTGCTTTTAGACAGTGTGAAATCTCGGGAATTCCTGCTGGCAAACAGTTTCTCCTTGCTGAGTGGATCATTAAAACGTCCATTTGCCACAACCGAATGCATGTTTTGACTGCGTATGTGAAGTTGTAGATTTTTCTTTTCAACTACGAATGCATGGATTGCATTGATACGTTTAAAAAGAGTTAAATAAACTACTAATGCCAAGTAGTTTCTTTGGTTGCTATGTTCAAATAGCGTTGGCAAAAATCGTTGCTTATAGATTTTTGTGTTGGGAAAATAAAATCCAGTTGTCTCTCAAGCTGTAAGGCCTATCTTATTATTTGCTTGAAAGTTGAATGATGGTATAGATGTATTTTTAACAACATATATTCAACACCTTAAAGTAGCAGTCATTTCTGTATCTTGGAGCCAACCCCCCAAACAAATCAGGCTTATGCTTGTCAAATATGTGCATATTTTAAACTGCTATGTAAAATACAAATACATATTACGTAATTTACATTATTCCGCTCCTTAACAAATACAGTAATTTACCAACTGCTGAGGTTCCCCAAATTAGGATGTATATTCAAAATAAAATTCTACACCAAAATAGTTGTGTGGGATACCATTTAATTTTAATTCCAAAAGTTTAAGTATCAGTAATGTACACTTTAAACGTTGCATTCATAATGGAAGGTGCTTAGAATTTTTAAACAAGTGACCAAAAATACCATCAAATTAACATATAATCTCATCCGTAAGACACTGACTGATTAAATAATTAAAATTAAGTCCTACCTAAGTAGCTATAGTTTCCTCCGTGTGATGTGAAATAGAAAAATTATTTAGTATCATCCAGATAATTGACCGGATTCGTCGTGTCTGGTATGTAATCGTTAGCGGTACAGAGAGAAAGGTGTGTCTGTGGCCGGGACTGAGGAGGAACGACAGGAGACCTACCTCCTAGGTCTGGTTATGCAGGTGAGGCCTTTAGTTGCAAGGGGGAAAACAATGAAGGCTTTGTGTAGTGCAGTCTTTAAAAATAACCTTCAGAGCGTTGATTTTCACGACTACAAACGAGTACAATTTAGTAATTAAAATGGAAATGCTCCCAAATGCTGGGCCCTGAGGGCACCTTCACAGGTTCAGGTGATGTGCTCCGTTTTGAGGCAAAGGTGTATGTGAGTTTAATCCCTGAGGATGTTTCTTCTCTTAAAAATGAAGTGAGTGGTTCGAAAACATATTCCAGTGCAATTTTCTGTCTTGTTCGTTTTAAGAACTGAACAATAGTGTGTGGTACGTTAGGGAGGCCGCACCGGCAGAATTAATTCTCCCTGCACTCCTGCTAGTCCTCTGAACCATGTATTCCGGTTGTCCTCATTAGGAAATACTGAGATGTGGCATTCACTAACATTCAAATTACCCCATTTGGACAGTCAAATTTCAGCTCATTAACAGAATGAGGAAAAGCATATAAATATATCATTAGATTCTGAACACGTTTTTCATGAAGTTCATTATTTATTAAATTAAAATATTGAGCAATTTATATAGTGTATTTCTATTTACAATATGTGCCTTGAAAATATGCGGAAAATTAAGAGGACCTCTCTTAACGTGTTAAAAGCTTATACCATAATTGTATCAAATGTCATATTTAAAGATTAATTTTGGACACATTATCTTTGAGCAGGAGTGAAACAAGAGTGGCCACTTTTCACTATTACAGTTCAACAAATTATTGGACTTAGGGATAATTCTTGAAAATCAAATAAAATAAATGTGAATTTTGAGAACTTTCCAGAAAAAAAAAATAAAACTCCCTCATGTCAAACACAGGGTCATACAAACCCTAGCTGATTTAACAAAATGTGAATTCATAGAGGATTAAATGTTGTCTGAACATAAGTTCAATTTAATTCTTTAGCATTCATGTAAATCAATAATGACCAATTTAAAATGTCAGCTAGAACTAGAGCAACAAAAATAAAAAGTATGTAGTGATTAACCTGGGAAAGAATATGTAAAACCCTTATAATAGGAAATTTAAAATCATGGTAAAGGAAATAAAAAGGAGACCAAAATAAATAAAGAGACATGGTATGTTTTTAACAATATAAAGAATAATTTCCTATGTTAATTAAAAGTCCATTGTGATTCCAATTAAAATGTATTTTGAACACTTGAACATACATACACACATACCCATGCAAAGCTTAGTTGACAAAATAAATAAATACCATGCACCGCAAAGCTTAAGTGATAAAAGAAAGTAATACAGTTTTAGGAAATAGTCAAAAGGTGAGTGTAACAAAATAAAGTTTAAAACCAGACCATGATCTGGGAAGTAGATAATGATAGTGGTTCTGGATCTGATAGGAAAAGTTGGATGGAGCATAAATTATTTTAGGAAAACAGATTCACACATGCAAATGATGAAGTCCAGATTGATTAATGATATTGCTGTAAATAGTAAAGGTGCAAAAAACATGGAGATGGGGAGAAAGTTCTTTATAGAACCCTAAAAGCACAATGAATATGGATTTAATAGGGATCTTTGTACAAATTCAGGACTTTGTGTTTGGTGAAGACTATCAGAGAAATAATGAACAGATCGGACGGAAGATGTTTGAAAAAGTTTTAATATTGAGATGACACACAGAATATCTTCTAAGCAACCCCCAAAATGGGATGTAAACAGGCACAACATGACTACTAATTATCTGTAATAATCGGACAGATGCAAACTATAACAAGAATGAAATGCCCTTTCCCACTCATTGGATTCACAAAATGAGGAAGATCAGCTCAGCGCGGACGAGAATGTGGAGGAGGAGGACTGACGCTTGTCACCTACAGCTGGCAGGGACGTAGGCTGGTGCAGGTTTTTCTGAGGGAAATCCGTAATGGAGATTTGACAGATGCAGTGCTCGTGACTGTACCCCATAAAACTCTCAGTGCCGAGCAAAAGGGCACCCCGTTTGTGTGCGGAGGGAGGGAAGGAAGTTTAGGCCTCATACTATTAGGGAGGTTAAAAAAAAACAAAATTTGTTGCTCATCTATTCTGAAATACTTAACTGACATGTCTAATCTTCAAAACTTAACACTGATTGAAAAAAAATGAAAACATGATTTGTGCAAAATCTTTGATTCACTTTTTAGAACCTGTGGTAAAAATAAGATATCTTAAATTGTATTTACATGCCTAAGGACAATTGGTTATACTAACATATTCTATTTATTATAGATCTTTTTAAAAATTCCTCTATAAGGCTAAATAGACTGTTGAGTATTATTCCTTAAAATTTCTGCATATTAGCTTCTCAAATATTAGGCTTTTTTTGAATAAGTATGGGCCATCTCTGGTTAAAGCTATTTCCTTGTATGTGTTCCCCATGCTGTCAAACGCAGAACGAATGTCTAACACACGCCTGCACTGGAAAGTGGAAGCCTGACAAGTTGGCCTTTCTGCTCTTCCAACACTACCCAATGGTTTTATTCTGGAAAACTAACACCTACCACATCTTGGTCTCGCCTGGGCAGGACTGCGTTTTAATGACACCAACTCGACTTGGTGATTAGTTATCCTATTGGTAACATATTTTATGCACAACCCAAAATCATATATTAAGTACACTCTCCCCTTTTCGCTGTTTTAGTGTTCAAATCTAAATCCAAACATTTGTTAATAAAATTAAAGAATATTCTGCCAATCTCATTGTCCCAGGTTTGTCGTATACGATGACCTTTACTTAATTCTCTTTAAAGTCACCCTGGGTTTTGACTCATCCCTGACTTGAATTTCTCTCTTTGCACTATTCACTATATGTGAGAAATATTAATTGGGAAAGCATTGTAGAATAAAATAAGAACATTAGAAAATACTCCCCTAAATAATTGAAAATGAGTAATAAAGAAGCGATATTATAATTCTTAAGTTAAATTGAAATACAATTGATAATTAATTGTATTCATTTGCCAAGAATTAAAATCTCATTAGATAAGGAGGTACTATACATGATAAGGTACCCATGAAAGTAACTAATAGTTTTCTCAGCATATAATGTTAAAAGCAAAGCAACTAATGTGGAGTTAGCTGGTGACAAACGTGTTTTCATGTAATAAAACCTGCACAATCTTATTTTCTTCCATTTTACAGACACAAGAAACCTGATATTTTACTGTAGTCTTTTCTTTGGAGGCCTGTTTTTAGAAATAATTTCATCTTGAGCTATCTGTTTCTGTTGGTATATGGTGCTTATTCACAATAACTTTTTAAAAAGATTTTATTTAGTATTTCCAGAGAGAAAGGAAGGGAGAGAGGCAGAGAGGGAGAGAGACATCCATGTGTGGTTGCCTTTCATTTGCCTCCAGCTACCGACCTGGCTGGAGACCTAGCTTGCAACCTGGTTATGTGCCTTGGCTGGGAATGGAACCAGTGACCTTTGGGTGTGTAGGCCAGCGCCTTATCCACTGTGCCACCAGCCAGGGCTTCGCAATGATTTTAAATTGCAAGAAAATGCAAGTTACTGATTCTTATTAGTAGAATGATTTCCTACTTTGCCACTATTGAATTTTCAGCGATTTTCCTTAAAATATATGTATAATTTGCTATCCAACCTCCCAATATCTTGCATGATATTTAATATTGATAAATAACTTTCTTTTTGTCACCCTGGAGTTTCAAAATGCCAGCTTGTAGTTTACCTATTGAACATTAGGAATTAAAATATTTGCTGTTCTTTAAAATACCATATTATCTGTGGTTCCTCTTTTATACAATTTAAATCCACAGACTACCATAAGCCTAATCTTATCACATTTTGTTCTCACAAAAGCATTTAACAATATAAATCAATGTGCTAGGTGCTCTTTCATGTGCTACCAGGGAGACATAACCGGCTTTTAAACGATTCTTAGGTGTAATTATAATAATAGCTACGCTTCTCCTCCTGAAGGCTTTTTGTCCCAGGTGGTCTATTCTTATCCTGACATTTGTGTCTGTCCTGTGAATCTCATCACGCGAGGAAACAGCAGTTTGTCCTATAGCAGCTCGATTTCAATCTCCAGGTGACAAGCCGATCATTCTTTCGTTTGAAGAAGCTTTTAATATGACGGGTTAAATGTCAAGGAAAAAACTCCCGTCATATATCGAACCTCGCTAACCTCATTTTTCTTCAGACTAACGGCATATTGACATCTGATTTCAACACTGTCCTTTTTGTAAGGGATGGAGAAAGTTTCAAGGAATGCATTTGTTTAGATATCTTGTATGTTGGTACGTATCACGTAGTAAAACCCAATGTTTGTGTAAATATGGAAGAAACCGTCACCTTTAAAGTTACTCACCTTGAGCTGTACCACCAGTTCAAAGAGTAAAAGTGAATCTCCAGGCTAAAAATTCTGCCACAGACTTTTCCATTTTAATCTTAAGTATGATAGCTGTTGTAAAAACATGACAGAGAAAAGACTAGCAGAGTTGGAAGAAGAAATAATTATACTTATTAGATAAAAGTAAATTTTATTTTGTTTTTTAAATTATATTTTATTGATTACGGTTATATTTTATTGATTTTATTGATTGGTTGTCCCAATGTCCCCCCTTTGACCCCCTCCACCCGGCACCCCCACTCCCTCAGGTGATCCCCATTGTTCAAGCATATTAAGTTCTGTGGCTGCTCCATTTCCTGCTGTAGGTCACATCCCCATGTCTGTTCTGTAACCGCCTATTTGTATTTCTTAATCCTGTCACCTCTTCACCCATCCCACCCTCTCCCATCCGCCATCGAAATGCTCTCCGTAGGCATGCTTCTGCCTCTGTCCTTTTTTCAATTGTTTAAGATACGTATTTATTGCCATTTTATTATTCACGCTTTTAATCTCTTAAGTCCCTTTAACAGTTCGTATAATGATGGTTTAGCGATGTTGAACCCCTTTAGTTTTTTCCTGGCTGGGAAGCTCTTTGCCTGCCCTCCGATTGTAAATGCTGGGTAGAGCAGTCTTGGTCCCGGCTTTTCACGCCTTTGACTTATTTCTTGCCAATCCCTTCTAGCCTGCAGAGTTTCCTTTGAGAAATCACCGACAGGCTTATGGGAACTCCCCTGCAGGTAACTAACTTCCTTCCTCTCTTTATCTTTAACCTTTGGCCTTTTAATGACGAAGTGTCTGGGTGTGGCGTCTGACCCAAGTGAAGAGTTACGCGGAATAACAGTGACATGCGAACACTCCTGTGCTTGTAGAGATATTCCATGTATCCAGGGATGCAGTTTTATTCTCCCAAGTCGCTTCACCCAAGCGACCAGGTTACCTAATACCTATATCCTAAAGAGCATTCTGTTATTAACTGCACGTGTAAAGCTTCTTTTCTCTTTTAACAGATGCTCCCCAAGTCGTGAGGTCTGTCCCGCAAGTATCAGCCGGGCACTAATTGTTTTAATTATATTGACACTGGCTCGATACTTTCTGGACAGACCCTCTTGTGGTTACGAATCATCAGTATCGGAGAACCCCGGAGCAGGCCGGTTTGCTCAGCGACACGCAAGCGGGCCTGGACGCTACCTCAGTGCCCCAGGCCGGGGGTTGGGGTGGAGTGACCCCGAATGGGAGCTGGCAGCCCACAGACCACAGAGGCGCTTTGGTAGACATGAGACCCCTGAAAAAGGTCCAGACATGGTGTCTCCCTGCTGCGTGGACGTGCCTGTCCGAGGTCACCTCTAGGGTGAGCTCACGGTCCCCCCCGCGCCCCCCCTCCCCCCCCCGCAAAGGATGCTGGAGCTGGAGGCGGGGGCAGGGAGGAACCTGGACCTTTCTCAGCTGTGCCACGTGCCTTTGGTAGAAGCTTGTCTTCCTCAAGACAGAAGTGGAACAGAAGGAAAGCAAACACCCCTCTGGCACAGAGTTTCAGTTTGCTAAGCCCAGGGTATTTTCCGCTTTTCAGAGGCATTCCTTAAACCCCGCTCCTCTTCCTTTGAAGTATTTTAGCTTGCCAGTTCACCTTCTGGCGTGCATTTTATATAAAGCGTATCTTGACCCCAGCGCTGTGCCAGTGTCTCTCTCCTTCCCCTGGGCACACCTGTTACTGCCATCGACATCTGTTCCTGCTTCTATGACTCTCAGGCCAGTACCTTGAGTTTATTTTGTTCACGGCCCTCTGCAGACTTCTTGAGAGCAGAGGTGGCGTTCATTTTGGGTCCTTATCTGTCACTTGCAATTAGCAATCTCTCATGAAGTATATCGAATGTGCCGGGTGGACAAATCAGCTTACCTTCTACAGGAACTTCCTTATTGAGTTATACTTGAATGCTCTGTTCTTAGGCCTTTGAAAAAACATCCCTGTGAATGTTTTACGAGCACTGCAATTGAAAAAGTGACCAGTATGTTCCTGTATGTTCCTCGTATAATGACTCAGTTGAAAAATCAGTTTTAGAAAAGATTGGTCCATCTTAAGGAATTCAAATCATATGGACCAGAATTCTGCCTGCCCTGGTTGGAATCCTGTCTCTATTGATATACTTCACCTGAACTATACACTGAGATTAAATACAGAAAAGTCTGTCTGAGATAAATGCAGCTGGTGGCTGGTTGCTTGGTTTTCCTAAAGCATAGGACCAAATTAGGGTTGGCGGATTCTGTGGAATAAAGCCACACTAGCAGGAAGTGACTGATGGTGAGTGGGAATAGAAAAAGAAATGAAAAGCATGCTTATAAACCTCAATTTTATTTATTTATTTTAAAAAGAGTAGATCCCTTTTTTTAAAATCTTATTTATTATTTTCAGAGAGAGGGAAGGGAGGGAGGAAGAAAGAGAGAGAGACATCCATGTACAATTGCCTTTCACCTGCCTCCAGCTACAGACCTGGCTGGAGACCTGGTTTGCAACCTGGTTATGTGCCCCAGCGGGGAATCGAGCCAGCGACCATTGGGTTCGCAGGCCGGCGCCTTATCTATCCACTGTGCCACCAGCCAGGGACTTAAACCTCAATTTTAAACCTTAATTTTCAGTTTTTCCTCACTTTCATTTCATACGGAATAATTTTTTGAGTTTCAGGTTTTGGGGAAGACCTTGGGCAAAGGTGATTCCCTGCAGTGCGTTTCATGAACTGCCACAGCCCTGTTTAAGCGTCTGCTGATTCTTCTATCTACAGGTGTTCCTGCCCTGCTCCCCTCTCTCTGATCCATGAAGCTTTTTGCATTGTTTCTGTGTTGCGTCTCTGTGCCAACACTTGCATGTTGGAAAGACGGTTGGTGTTTCTACAACTTTCCCTCACTGTCACGTGTAAAATGCTTGCAGCTGCTCCGGTGCTCTTAGCCTATATTAAAATACTGAATTGTCGCTTGTGGTTTTCCATTTTGTTTTTCCACAGCGTGTGCCCTGCGCTTTGGTGACACTCCGTCCCGTGGCCACCGATCTTGTCCATTGAGCTCTAGGATTTTGTTGGCCAATTGTTCTCCTGACCTTCCATGCAAGCTCTGTCACCAACATAGAAGCCTGTGTCTTTTTTACTTCTTACTCTATTTCCAGTGATATTGGGACGCTATTTTACCGCGATTTTATTATTCATTATCATTGCTTTAATTATGTATTCCTATAATTCTTCTGTGAAGTGATTAAATATCCTCTTTTCTCATTATTGTTCGTGGTACAAGTTCTAAAATCTGCATCAGCTGATTGCTTTCTTCGTCATTACAATTTAAAATCACCTCTTGACTATGTTCATCGCT
This sequence comes from Noctilio leporinus, assembly GCA_004026585.1. Taxonomy (NCBI): domain Eukaryota; kingdom Metazoa; phylum Chordata; class Mammalia; order Chiroptera; family Noctilionidae; genus Noctilio; species Noctilio leporinus. The sequence goes on from PVIW01000129.1 coordinate 230,229, forward strand.
CACTGAAATTAGTTCAAAGTCCCCTCGTTGGATTAATGACCCTCCTTGCACTGCTCTGTGCTCTCCTTTCCTTGAGAGATAAATAGACCAGGAGCCCATCCCATAACTGCCAAATCGTGAGTTTCGAAGACGGTGCTAGCAGTTACCGAGAGTTGGTCCCCTGGACTCCAGATGCCTGGGAGGGTACTGAAACTTTTCTAGGTTAGTTATTTCTTTGGAAGGAGATTTGGGAACATCTTGTAAGATGAATACAGCTATTTCTATGCAGTGATGCAAAGTTACTGAAAGTTGCAGGTTCAGTTAACAGGTACAAATTCAAGTAAGTTTAAATCATATTCCTGCCAACCATCCTTTGCTGGTACGTGCCAAAGGCGGGTATTACCCAGTAAATTAGCAAGTTCAGGGCTCCCTATATACAAATCTAATTCAAGCAAGATGCCCTTCACAAGGAGAAAGAAACAAAGCGTGTATCCTCAACTCACTTTGTAGGACACAGAGATGCAGGGAGGTAGCAATTTTTAAATGATAAATAATTCACTTCTTGCTAAATGTGCGTTTGTTTACTGCTCATACTTTATACTGCATGCTGAGTGGAGAAAGTTTTCAGAGTTGACACAAGTTTTCACAAGTTTTCTACCAACTTACTTACCTGCCTTGTACTGACAATAATTTGACTTATGTTCAATTTACCAGATCAGCTGGAGAGTCTTCGTAGTTTCACCAATTAGGGGCTGGAGTATCTTACTGAAATTGAATGGCAGATACTAATTCGGAGAGAAGTAATCAATAATACAAGTATTCTTAGGGCTCCTCATTACCACTGAACGTTTATTTACCCTTTTCCCCTCTTTCTGAAATATCTAAAACCCTGACTCACTTATCACTGTGGAGGCTCCACGGAAATGTCACCTTCTCCAGGACAGTGTTTCCTGGTTGGAAAATCCCTTCTGCACCACCACGCGACCCAGTGCTTATTGTTGCTTTGTGGGTCCGCCCGCTGGGCCGAGCTGTGCAGAATTTTGTGGGTGGGATGATCCTACAGCAGCACCCCTTAAAGACACTGAGCAATGGAATTCTAACCCCCCCTTACTATTAGTTCGGTCAAGATAGCATCAGCTCATCAAAGAGAAACAAGGCCGGGTTTGATAAAGAAGGTTAACAAGCTCATAGGCCATCCTCAATGGGAAAACCAAAGAGCAATAATAAAAGGCGAAGTGGAGTGACCAGAAACAAGGGAGAAGCAGACAATGAACGTGGGCGCCTTTGTTAAATCCTATACAAACCGTATCGATTTGGCTGGTGCTGGCGGCCTGCCTGTCCCCGCCATCTCGACGCCCCTGCCCGGCCACACAGCACCCCAGCGGGGGATGGCACCTGCCAGCAAATGCCCCCTGCCTCCCCTTTTCACGGCCGGATCTGGGGAGCTTCTCTCTTACCCGGCCTACAAATCTGGATTCTTCCTTTGGCTCCTGGGTGAGAGGCGGGCTTTAGCGGCAGCAAGATCGTAAGTGGCCCTTGAAAAGTGGAACCACGGCCGTGAAGGAAATAAGTGAAGCTCTCCAAGAACAAATATTTCCTGGGGGCGGGTGGGGTGGGGGCGCCGAGGAGGTGACCTGCGATAGCAAAAGAAGCAAACAGCGAGGATGTGATGGAATTAATGGCGAAGCACCTATGCAGGTGGAAATGGTGAAATTCAAAAGCCGAGTTTGAGGCCACTGCTTGGTCCTACTTGTAAAATGTGTGACTTTGCAATCAATAGGCAGGAGAGAAACATTTCTGAGCAAGGTATTAGAGTAGAACATAAAATGAATGCAAAATATTTGAGAGGCTTAATGAGACTATCATAGCGATGTTTACAGCATTGGATCAATTGGAAATAGTTTGCCTATGATGAAAAGGCTTCCAGAAAGCTATTCTGGAAAATAATACAATTATAGAACAATAGGAGGCTACGGGCAAAGATGACTAAATTGTAAGGTTTTGGCTAATCATTAAATATCATTTCAGAGAATAGGACCTGAGGGGTTTGGAACAAGTGAAAAAATCTAGGAAAAAGGTTTAATCTGATTTTTCTCAGGATGTGTAGGATTTATTGGTTATGAAGCACAGGACCTGTTGTTCTATTCCACATGAGAAATAACAGGAGTAAATTTAAGTAGCAGCTAATTTGGCATAGTATAATTTGATTTGATAAGAGCATTTCCTAGGAAAGGGTTTCAAGCTTTTGGAATACATTGCTGAGATTTTGCAATGCTATATGGTGTTTTTCATAACAAATAGTATTGTTTAAACGTTCTTATGGACGAAGCCAGGAAAACATATTTCATTTTCCTTCCTTGCTACATTCTCATTTTTTCCCATTAAATTTATTGGGGTGACATTGGTTAATAAAATGACGCAGGTTTCCAGCGCACGGTTCTGTGGTGCATCATCTGTTGGCTGCATTGTGCGGCTACCACACTTCCGTCGCTACCAAGGTTTTGATCACCCCCGACCAGAAGAGAATGACGTTTCACAGCGTATTTTATATTTTTAGAAAATAATGTTCAATGAAGTACGTAGCCACTACACATGATCAAGTTTCACGCAGAGGTTATTGGTTTGGGGAATGAAATAAGGATAGCAGCCTGTAAAAACATCCATCTCGACTGTACCGTGGATTCTTTCTTTTAATTAAGAAGCTCACCAGGCTCGTTGGAGTCCTGGCCCGTAGCCAGGGGGCCCGTGTCCCTGAGCCGCCCCCATCGGGAGGGCTGGTTAAGCAAGAGCCGTTGGGCGATTCCCCCGCTAGACTTTTCAGCGAAGCCTCATCAGCCAGGTAAGAGCCTGATGAGGCTGCCAATGAGACTCCCTTTAGTTTTTAAATGGAGACGCTGAGTTTCCAAATATTAAGAGTGTGTTTAAATACAGGGGCGACACAGTCGGAGCCGGGGTCTCCGGCCCTGCAGCTCACCTGACGCTTTGTGGAATCAAGAAGTTAGTCCACCCTGGAAGCTGCCAGGAACTTTGCCCGACTCAGTGTTGCCACCATGTCACCGGGAGGAATAGCTGGGCCACTTGCAAGTGTTATTTCCGACATGATTAAGCTCAGTTGTTGTTTTTTTTTAATCTTTCTATATCTGAACTGAATGAACATTTCTCTGAAAAATGCGTAGTTTACATATATGTCTATGTAACCACACATGTAAGTAGAAATACATACATGGTAATATGTGAAGGTAGTAAAAATTCACAGTGTATCAAATACAGGGTGGGACAAAATCAGGTTCCATTATTCGTAGGGAAGGTAATACAATCATTAATAAGTAATACAAGAGTAAACCCTGCGTTTTGCCCACTCACAACCGTGGACCTACTTTTGCCCTGCCCTGTATTACGTTATTCCAGACAGTGTCTCTCTTCCTTCATGGGGTTTTTAAGTGGCAAGTGATTGTGAGAAACTTATTTCTCCCTGTTGACAGTGATAGAAGAGACTCCCCCCTCCCCCTGCTCTTAAAGCATTTACTTCAGGAAACGCCTAAGTTCTTTCTCTGTCTCTTTAAAAGCTATATACATATTTCTAAAAACTAACTGGCCAGGGTGATGTGGGGAGGCAGAGCCTGACTATGTGGGTACCTCACCCCCAGTGGCAGACCTACCCCTTTCCTAAAATTGTTAGACACTTATTTTTCCTTTGGGGGGGATCACTAGCTAACACAGATGGTCACCGCAACTACGTGGAGAGTGAGTCACGTGGCACATGGCCCCGCCGTCTTCTTACTAAAGGACAAGTGACTGTTGACTGGGGACTAGGCATGAGGGTGCTGGGCGGCGGGAAAGCTCAGACCTCTCTGCCCCTGCGGGCCTCTCTTTCTGCATCGTGCATGAGCTCGTCACGTTCCGCTTTCATGCTCATTCAGTAATAAACTCGATTTCTTTCTCCTCTTTGGAGGAAGGTTTTTTAAGTTGGGAGATTTTGCATTTTAGTTCTATTTCCCCAGCATAAGCAATGGACACCACTCTGGTTTTTCATGGGGAAGGGGGAGCATTTAAAGGGTGAGAGAGCGGAAAGATTCTCCAAGATGACCCGTGAGCTAGAATGAGTGAACAGCCAGCGAAATACGACCATCGTCTCTGCGGGCAAGTTTCCCAGTCTGACACAAAGCGGGGGGAATGACTGAAAGGTGAGGATGGGTTTTGAAACACACCGGACAGCCGTGTCCTTGCATGATCCTCACATGTCACCACTTTCCATCATGCAAAGCCTCTGGATCAACTAAGGTCACAGGCAGGTGCTAGACAGACCACAGGCCACACCTGCTGTGAGATGGGACTCAGGCTTGGTGGCTTTAAACAGCAGATACTCTTCTTCTCACAGTGCTGCAGGGTCGTTTTCCCCAAAGGTGGAGGCTTCCCTCGGGCGGCACCTCCTTGGCCTCTGTCCCCGCCCCTGCTTGCATCTCTCTCCTTACAAGAACCCCCGTCATTGGATTAGGGTCCTCGTTTGACTACAATCTCCTTCGAAGGCCTAACCCTTACACATAGTTGCATCCCAAGGCGCTGGGCTTTAGGGTTCCAGCATCTGAACTTGGGGGCCACAGGCTAGCACACGCCGCAGCCTTCCTGTTACGTTACAACAGTCAGGTAACGATCGGATTTTTCTATTTAAAATATCTAATGACCGTGCAACAGGACCCTTTTCAGTGCAACAACAAGACATGCCTTATCTATTCGTATCTGTGAAACAGGCTTTTCCAGATACATTCCGAGGCTGCCGGGAGCCTGGGTAGGACGGGAGTTTGGTGGAGCCTGAGGAAGGTGCAGGAGAGAAACTTACTTCCCGCTCCGTGAATAGTCGCGGGTGGCTTTAGGCGGCCTGGTAGCCTTCGATTTCACGAGGAAACATCCATGAACGAGGGTGTGAAATGAGTTAGGAAGTGGAATACGAGCCTTTCATCAGGAAGAGAAACGGTGAAGACTCGCCTTTCCACTTGGTCACCGTAGTTGTCGGCGCTGTGCGGGCCAGACTCGTGGCCGGGCCGGCGTGTGCAGACAGCCGCTCCGAGTTTCCCTCCGGCGTTCCGAGTTGCTGAGAGAGGCAGCACTGCGATTTGCATCCATGTATCTGCAGGTTGCTGGGAAAGTGCACGGATGATTGAGCTCCATGGGACTTATCAGCCGGGCAAGGAAGGGAAACCGCATTCCGGGCAGCGAGCACAACGAATGCGTGGACGGTTGTGCCAGGGAGCAAAGGCAGCGTTCCGGGAAGCGGGAGCCCGAGCTCTGCAGGCTGCGTAAGGCGGTGGCAGGGTCGTGACCAGCAGGCGGGCAGAGTTAGGCCATGGGGGGCTGTGGCAGATGCTGGAGAAACGGAACTTGCATCTGGCCGTCACAACGCCGCTGACAATTTCAAGGAGAAACGCCTGATAACGTTACTTCAATGTACTGCCCTTGCCCCTCAGTCTGTCTCCCGCCTGGCCCAGAGCCTTGTCAATAGTGACGACCCTTCTCAGAGTGCAGAGTTCATGCATCCTGCTCTTATCACACTTCCCCCAATGATAGCTCATTGCCCGTCCCCAAATTTCCCAGTTCCCCCAAGGCCCCTTCCTCCACTTGTGCTACTATCATTCCACCGCCTGTCACCTGCGGAATGTCCTCGCCCCTGACCCAGCGAGAATGTTGTGGTCAATCGCTGTTGTCAGTCCTTTCCGTACAGCCCCAGCCTCTCCCCTGCTGTGCTGCTTGCACTGGCCTGCAAACCTACATCCCTGGTGAAACTCAGCTCCCCCCCCAATTCCGTGCCCGTCTTATAACGGGGCCAAAGGACACAGCCACGCTGACAGGTCTCACCTGGAATTCATGACCGTAAACCTCAGGGGGCCGCTTGGCTCGGAATCCAACCTTTTAAAACCTTGGCGAATCTTCTGGTTTCACCCCCCAACGCCTCTCCCACTGAAAACCCGAGGTGGTCGGGACGCCTCGCTCAGACTCGCTCTGTCCCTGTGGCTGGCACCTAACCTGTCCTGCCTCTACCTGGGGCCCAGGTGCAATTCTGTGTAGACCGGATGTGTGCGCTTCACTCGTCAGTGACATGCTACCGCCTTGTTCCTTGACATAGGTCACGCTGTAGGGGTCCTCCCTCCTCCCCCAGCTTTTCTGAACACGCGCCGGGCACCTTTGTACCCTCACCCATCCCAGTTACCCTTGTGACTCCCCGATGACGTCTGTGTTGGCCCCACCCTTGATGATGCGAGACACGGGCTGGTCTGCGTTGGCAGCGCTGGCGTGACTGTCCCCTGCTCTTTTCTCAAGGCCTTGGTTTGTCACCTGGGTTCCAGCAACCACGTGACCTTCCGTTTTCTCTCGCTTCGCGGGGCAGTCCTGGGACACTGCACGGCAGGCGGAATGGAAAACAAGGCTTCCTTTTAGATGGACGGGATTGTTGGGGAAGTTTGCTATCGGAATAATCTGTGAAGAGTTTAAAAATCATGGTGAAGGGAAATGGGGAAAGACTTGATTCAGCAATGACCTCGCGCTCCTAAGACAAGTTGGGACCCTGGGCAAAGTGGAGGAGTTGATCTTGACGGCAAGTTTGTCTAAGTTAACAGATGGGAGAGGGGATCGCGTAGCAGCAGGTGGTGGCTGGTCATAGCGGTGGCATTGAGAGCCTTCAGTGTTCCCTGGGATGGCTCCATTTTTCTGCGTGAACTGTGAATAGGTTCATTAGCTAAAGGTGTAGGTGAAGGAATGGAGGAGGGTTGGGGATATGAGCAGGTAAGTGAAGTAAAACATCTGTGTTCCAGTCAATCCTCAAAGGACCTGCCCCAACCCCCCACCTTCCCTACCGGGGAAGTCACCAGATGGCTGAGCTAATGACAACCAACGTGGAGCAAAGACACGAGGGGTATTAATAATGGCACAGTAGTGAGCACTCCCGGAAGGAAGCGCAGGTCACCAGCTGGGGGCTGCAGGTGGCCAGGTCACCGGAGAAGGGGTAGGACCACCGAAGGGAAAGAACGTATGTCTTGACAAGGGAGGCACCCCATTTTCTCTGTCCCTCACCTGATGGCACCTGAGCTCACCCAGCTTGCGCAGATGCCACCAAAAAGGGACTTTGCTTATGTGGATTTGTCACAGTTTGTTGGAAGGACCCTTTATCAACACACCCCATGTGAGTGCTGAGGGGACTGGGACCTGGGCAGAGGCCAAGGGGACTGTGGGACATCCTGAGCCAGAGGGGGCTTGTGTCCAGCGCCTGTCCCTTAGACGTGGCCGGCTGGTGAGCCTGTTTAGCTCCAGGGAGCTGGGCTGTGGATGGACCGACTGCCCCGGCCGTGTTCCTTGGTGCCTTCCCAACACGCGGCAAAGGCCAGATGCAGTTTTAAGTGGGTCTCTGCTCCCGCAGCCCTCTGGAAGGCTGTGTAACAGAACCTGTGTCGTGTAAGGAGTTGGCCGCACCTGGAGGCGTTTATCTGCCACTCTTAAACGGGTGCTTTTCCTCCCCAAATCTGAGAACCTTAAAATGCCCAGCAATTATTTTCTTTTCAAAGAAACTAGCATTTAATGCAAAAAAAAAAAAAAATACAAAATACAAAATGGGATTCACAGTATTTTGTTTATTTTAAAAAATACTTTTGATGCATTTTCTGCTCCCGTCTTCCAATAATATATTTTAAAACTATGTTTGCATTCTGAAATCATGTACGCTCTCTCCTATGGTTAAAAAAAGACACCATGGAACCCAGCCTCAGGCCCACCTCACTCGCACACTTAAATATATTGAACAGGTTTCTTCACGCACTTGCCCAAGGTGCTGTGTTTAACAGCAACCATACGCCGTGTCCATGTTTATCTTGCGTCTTCTCTTCTCCCAGGTATTTCCAGGAGCCCCCAGTGCCCCTTCCACCTGGAAGGAGGGCCTGCTGGGCCCAGCGGTCCACCGGCTGAGCTCCAGGGTCAGTCACGGTCCCGCAAAGCTGCCCTGGATGCTTCTTTGGGCAAGTTTTGAATTCCTGTTTTTCAAATGTACTTAAACAAACTTTTATAAAAAACACCTCTGAGTTCAACTTCATGCTACCGCATGTAGGCTGTTTTCAAATCAGGCGTCTAAGACATTTAGCTGACCAGAGATACGACTTCTTGTGCTTAAAACCATGTTTGTGCCCACAAGTGAAAAGTCTGCTAGAAGCAGTAAAAAGGGTGCACTTCTGATTTAATGACAAGGCCTCCTGGCCGTGCTCGATTAATTGTCCCTGAGCACAATTTTATCATGGTTAAAATGAATTCAGGCCTATTTCCCAGTAGCCATAATTTTGGAGAGTTGGAGAAATTAATATTCCTCAAATACTAATTAATTATCTCGGAAGAATCGTTTGCATAAAGGATGTGAGAATCTTGCAGCCACTATGGATGGTATGTAACTAATTAAAAGGTCCATATTCATTATTGCATAGAGCCATGAAGCGACAGGCGTGACCGTGCCACATGGCCAAGGGAGGGGCTGGGTGCGAAGTCATCAGCACTATTTCGCACTGAGGACCACGGGGGGTTTTCAGTAAGGTCGTCGAAGGAAGGAAGGAGGGGAGAAAGGAAGCGGTGAAGGAAGAGAGAGGGAAAGAGGGGAGGAAGAGAGGGAAGGAAGGAAGGAAGGGTGGATGGAAGGAAAGAAGAAAGGACGGAAGGAAAGGAAGGAAGGCCAAAAATGGCATAGTGGTGATGGTTTTGGACCTATGCATTGTTCTGCCATCAGCTTCAGACACATGTTTGTTCTACTTGAGGTTCATTTCTGTCCTTTAGCACCGCCGTGCGTCTAGAGGAAGTGCTGATTTCACTGTAAACCTCCATGGAAACAGGTCCATTATATAACACGTATTTTTATATTAGCGGAAATAACTTTCTAACTTTTCGTTTGTTTTGATGCCAATTTATTACAAGAAACTATTGCCTAGAAATAGAGCTATTGTGTTTCTCTGTTGAAAATCACCGTGTGTAACAGCCTTAATATGTTAAATTTGTTTGACTTATTGGTAGAGCCCACCAGACAAACTCCCTACAAGAGAGCTTACTTCTCAGCAGACAGAAGATCCATTTATTTATTTCTATTATAATTACAGTGGGAACATTATTGATAGATCGAACCAAAAACAATGATTCTGATTCTATGAGCAGGAAAGGATGCTGAGCTTTCTCATGTCATGGAAGAGGCTGCGTGTGAAACCCGTTCGCTCCCAAACTCCCCGGGACATCAAAGGCAACTTTCCACATCATTTCTCCCACCAAACAGCATCTCCGCCGTCCGCAGTGCCGAAATGACGGGTCTTCAGACAGAACATAAGGGACAGAGATCATTTTACCTGAACGAGGATGTAGCATCAACCCCCCACCTAAGCTCAAGCGGAAGGCAAACAAAACAAGACATTTTTAGAGCGTTGGAGACAATCCACAGGAGGTAAATGTTCCCCTTAGCAACGCCCTGCTGAAAAGTGTGCGCTTAGAAAACATTTCAATTACTGGCTAGCTGAACGGGATGCACGATTCTCAAGTCAACTTCCTTGCAGCTCTGTGAATATGCACAAAATCACTTGAAGAAATAGCTCTCGAAAATAAGAGTGCCGAAGTCCGCCGCTGAAAATGGACAGAATAATGCTGACTAGATTGGTCAAATCAGGTAAACTTGCTGGAATTGCGCTAATACATTAGGTGGTGGACTGTGGGTGAAGGTAATACGATGAACAATGCTGTTCACTGTGGGCAGAGCAGAACCTGCAGGGGCCAGATGGACTGGAGCCTCTATTCACTAGCTGTCGGAAGAACATTTTGACTCGGGGAAATTGCTGTTTTCTGACTTATTCTCTTCTCTTAAAATGCCCAAGGCTTCGTGCTAAATGTGAATGACCTCCTTTCTGATGGCGGTGCGCCAGGCTGGTGTGAGCCCCTGGGCTCAGCACTGGGGAGAGGGTCGGGGGGGGGGCCTTGCAGGGGCTCCCGTTCCACAGCCCCGCATGGCAGAGCGGGGAAAGGCAGAAATTACTTCAATGGCTTCACCAAAGTCGGAACATTCGCTTGAACATGTCCCTAAAGAAGGTTGCTGCGTCTTTGCATCAAGAAAAATTTCTTTAATTACAAAATAGCAAAACAATAGTTTCCACGTTAAGAAAAAGCACCCTCCCTTAGCTTTGGTTGGAATCATCAATCCCCCAAAGACACCTAATGTGTTTACTAAAATAGACAAAAACACTGCTAAGCCTGCGTTGTAAAAGAGAACAGAGACAATTCCCAGTTGACAGGCTTGGATTCTGGGAATTATATATAAACCAATTTAGGAGAAGCAACAAACTACGGAGTTTTAGCGTGCGAGTTATAGAAGGCTGAGGTGTGATTTTCTCCATAAAAATAAACTGTGATGCCCTGGCTCGCGGCTCAGTGGATAAGGCGCCGGCCTGCGAACCCAGGGGTCACTGGTTCGATTCCCAGCCAGGGCACATAACCAGGTTGCAAGCCAGGTCTCCAGCCAGGTCCGTAGCTGGAGGCAGGTGAAAGGCAACCATACATGGATGTCTCTCTCCCTCTCTGCCTCTCTCCCTTTCCCTCTCTCCGAAAATAATAAACAAAATCTTTAAAAAAAATAAACACTGCATTTTTGTATATGTACAGGTCTGCGTGAAGTCATCAGAAGTCATTTGCATTATCATATGTAACATAACTTTAGAGTAGATATTTTATCAGATTTTATTGCTGTGACTTCAAGTCCATTCAGGGGTAAGCAGAGCGTTAATTAATATGTGCGAAGAATACAGTGTTTTGAGCGCAGTGAATTGCCCCTGTCACAGCGCCAGCCGCATGGGTGTTGGGTGGGGTGGGGAGGCACATTCTCGGAAAGGGGGAGACGAATCCACACGCTGTGTGAAGCCTTTCGTTGCTGTTACCTTCACGTTGTGCGTGGGGAGAGACTAATTGGTTAGGTATTGGCTGCCCCCCAAAGTCAAGAAGATTCCATAATTACAAAATTGGTCTAATGTCGTCTTTTCACAAGTACCGTTCTCTAACCATAACCTTAATCGAATCGCTCAGCAATTCCAGATTCACTTCCATTAAAGCCGTGTGGATGGGCCTTTTCAACTTACCAACCACGTGCGCCATGTCCTGTCCTGCCTTACAGAGATAGAGAACCAACAGTCCACAATTCACCGTGACTCGGAGGTGCTGTTGAGTTTTATAATTTAAAATAAGCATGAGTGCCACGTGTGCTTTGCATTTGAACATTGATCATGAACTAATTCAGGAGGACTCCTATAAACCAGCATTTTTTGCCTTGTAGCCATGACCTTGCCCACATGCCTTTCCATGTTTAGCTTCTCTGAGCCCTGGGAACCCTCCTAGGTGAGGTGGGAACGAGATGGTGTCAATGTTTTAGTGCTGTGAAGATGAAATGTAAACCTCTTAAAAGGGCTCCTATCATTTTGGAAGCAGCAACTTCTCTAGGCAATACTCTAGAGAAGTTGCATGTTTAATTACATGCATAATATTATTTCTAAATATTAGCAAAATATGAATTGTCAGTAAGGAGTATTGAATATCTTATCCATCAAGTCACTGAATTACCATAGCAAGAGCTTGGCTCTTCCTTTAGATAATTATTTTTCCTCCTCTGCATTTTAAGTAACTTTACTTGAATTTCTAGAACCCTTTCTATTAAGAAGCTGGCTACTAACATTGGTTAAAAAAAAAAAAAAATCATCACAAAATGGTGTTATCCGGAAAATGTTAAAAGTAGATACTTGTTTTTAATGGAACTTGCACATATATGTATATATGCATATGATAGTTCTATAGTATACGTATATTGTTTATGCTATACATGGGATTACACTGTAATACGTTTCCTTAATTTTAATACCTCATTGGCTGGTTATGGTTGAAGCAACAGAGTATCTTAAATTATAAGAAACTTTTGCACCTCTTCCAATATCATCATAATTGGTATTATCAACTAATAATTATAAAATCTATTTTGTTGAGTGGGATGATGCATGAAATTATTCCTGCGGACAGTGAGTTGATGACATGGATGAAACGTTTTCTTTTTGTGTCAGTTACACACAAGTGCTCATCCTGTTCCACGGCCCCTCTTGTTTTTCTTTCTTCTTCATCCTGCTTGATTTCTGTGCGCTGGATCACCATCGCCCTTGATTTTCCTCTGGAGAAACTCCATGCTAGTTATGCTACAGTTCCTCCAGGAATTTATCCTCAGTCCTGCTCATTATTTTCTCCTTTTCTTCCCATGTCCTAAGCATTGATGTGCCCTGGGAATGAATCACTCACCACTATTCCTTCCCTTCTACCTTTTCCCCAACTCTCAGACTCAGAAGCACTCTTCACCAACTTTGGTTTTCACATGTAACAGTGAAATCAAATCGATGGGAATAATAAGAGAAACCTGGGAAGAGGTGAGATGCTTGATTGAGACTGCTCCAATTCTAGAGCTTAATTTTGACAATATTCCTTCGTGGGTCCTTGGACATGCTGTCTTTCTTCATGGCGTAAACCTTTCATTTCTCTCAGTGATATTGTGTAGATTTTACACTGCACCTGTCTTTTGTGAAGTTTTGAAATGTATTCTGATGCCTTGTTTCTGGATAATATTATAAGATAAATTAATTTTTAAAATTTAAGTTCCAGTTTTATTTCACTGCTTTTAAACAGAAAAAGAATTGATTTGATTAACTGTGTATTCTGTATCTTATCAATTTCACTGATTAATTCTGTAACATTTTTTTGTGTAGCCTTTTAGATTTCCGCTATGTGGGATCATCAAGCCATTCCCAATCTCAGCTGTATTTTTCCTACCTTGTTGGGCTGTAACTACACTGAGATAGAGCGGAGACTTTTTGTTTTATTTCTGATCTTAGTGGGAAATTGTCTTTTGGCCATCAGGGTGTTGTAAGCTCTAGGCTTTTTAAAGATACTATTTGTCAAGTTAGGAAAGATCCTTCTTTGCCTGATTTTCTGGGAATGATTACCATGAATGTTTAGTAGATATTTCTTTCTTTGATTATTTTGCCAATGAGAATTTTGCCTTACCAATGAGAAAGCCTTTTGAGTCAATTTTTGTTGTCTTTTAAGAAATCTAATTCAACTATTTTGTCAAATTTATTGGCTTATAATTGTTCACAATATGTTATTAATCTTTTGGTGTCTGTAGTACCTGTAGTGATGTTGTCCATTTCATTTGTGACTTTGATGGTTTGCGTCCTCAGTCCTGTTGGAAGAACTCCCTCCTGCACAGTTTTGACTTCTGTGGTGTCCGTTACTGCAATCAACCATGGTCTGAACTACTAAATGGAAAATCCCAGGAATAAACAATGGATAAGTTTTAAATTGCTGGCCGTTGGAGCGTGATGAACTCTCCTGCCATCCTGCTTCACCACGCCTGGAACATGAATCCTCCCTTTGTCTGGGGCCTCCACGATGGGTCTGCCACCTGCCTGCTAATCACTTAGTAGCCCTGTTGGTTATCAGGTTAATTATAAGAGGCAGAGGGAAAGAGAGAGGCCACATTCACATAACTGTCATTACAGTATATTGTTATAACTGTGCCTTTTTATTGTTAGTTACCGTGGTAACTAATTTACAAATCAAACTATCATAGTTATGTATCTGTAGGGGAAAGCAGTATATATGGATAGCGTTCAGTACTATGTGTGGTTTCAGGGATCTTGGAAGATACCTCCCTGCACATAAGAGGGAACCCCTGCAAATGAGCAAACTCCTTTATAAACTCTCTACGTGATTTCCTCCAATCCTGGGGGGCAGTGTGGAGACCTACTTTTCTTGAGGCCACCCAAGACAAGACGGGGACCTGTCATCTCCCAATCTGGTGTGATCTGCCCCTCTCCCAGTCCCTCCTTGTCCCTCCTGGATGGGGACCAGTTTGTGAGCCAACAGAACTTAACCTGGGATTTGTGTCACTCAGCTGTAGAAACAAAACAGCTTGGAGGGAGGCCAAGGGCTGGTCCCCCAACCCAAGGAAGTGCCGGTCATTGGGGCATCTAGGAGGCTTTTCCACAGGGAAATGCCATTTCTGAACTGAAGCTAGAATGGCCCAGGTTAGACATATTATTTACCCGACTTTGGAAAACAGTTGATTCCCCATTTATTCTCTGTCCTTCGTGTATTTCGTGTATGGGCATGTGGGGAGGATATATACCCACATATCAATGAAGTCTGAAGATTCTAGGCTGAAAGTCATAACTAGGTCATTCCTAGGTGATTTTATGTGTAGCTGGTTTTCAGAGCCACTCCTTAAATCAAGTCCTTCAGAAATCCCTTGTTCCTTGTCCACATGGCACCAGTGATGGCTGGGTAATTTTGTGGGAACTTTTTTTACATTCCTGTCATTTGAAAATAGCTCTTAAAATTATGCAAGTGGTTTTCTCTGAAAAGAAACACTTGCATATCACTTATGGTCTAATGTTGGAACATCCAAGGTATCGAGAGTTTTGCGTTCATTTCTCACGGTTCACTTTTATAGCACGCCACTTGTGAATTTATTAAAATCCCCTCAACTCGCTCACACTCAGGGTAGGTACGAATCCGCTTCTGCATTCCTGGGAGCAGATTGCAGATCAGCATTTTTAACGCTGCCTAAGAATCTTTGTGTGTGTGTTTTTAAAAATTACCAACATAGATCAAGTTCATGTTAATTGTATGAAAAAGCAACAGAAATAATCAGTAACATTTACACAACTTTAAGTAGTTAACCTAGTTCGGAGGCAGCCGAGTTTCTCAATAGTCAGCACCTTAAAGTAGGGGAAACGAGTAGTAAAGCATTTCCCTTGGCTACTGTGTGGAAGCACGTCGGTGGTTGGGAGCGCGTGCGTTGATGCTGTGGTTGTGGGGGGTGGTTTAAATCAAGGGGATCCCAAACGCGCCGGAGGGTGTCTCTCTACCAACGTGAAGCGGTCTACTCCCAACTCTCTCTGACCTTCAAAGGTTCTGTGCAGCTCCCAGCACAAGTAGAAGGGACACGAAAGTGACAGAGTAGAACAGACACGTGAACCCCATGTGCAAAACCGCTCACCAAAAAACAGAGACAAATCCCTGCACTTTAAAATCTGTATAAGAAATCAAAATGTATCGAGTGTGTAGTTCAATACTTTATTGACAGAACAGTAAGCCCATCTTTCTTTTCCTTGAAACGAAGTCCCCAGAGTCATGAGAAAAAAATATATATCTTACAGAGGAATTGCTGTTTCTTCCTCAGGGGCTGGGTAGCATTTTCTGTCTAAATCGCACACTGATTCTGTCCAGAATCACACTGTCCCTATGAATCAGTGTGTGTCTTCGTCAATGCGAGGGGAATAGCAGATGGAGAGTCTTTCTTCCTTTGTGGAGTCCGTGGTTTTGACGGAACATAGGGTCAGCCCTGCGGGGAGCATCAGCTAAGATCCATGACTCATTAAAAGCCCAGGAACTCACGAAAGTACCCTGGTCTTCCCAGGATCAGGGCGCCCCCCACCTTTGCTGCCCCTCTTCCTCCCCTGAGCCCGCTCCCCGGTTCTCCTGTCACCCTGCTCCACGTTCATTCCACGTTCACCCTGGCGACTTTTTTCCTTGCCTGTTCTGTTTATTTGCATCCACTCACCCTTCCATGAGTTTCTCTGCTAAGCTCTCATAGGTCCTTTAGGATGTTGTAGACCAGGGAAAGACATTAAATTTTTTTTACTTTTACTTGGTGACGGTTAAGTTTATGTGTCAGCTTGACGGCGCTATAGCTGGTAAACAGCATTTCTGCCCTTGCGGACGTTGCTGCAAGAGGGTAGCATTTGGGTCTGCAGACTGAAGACGGGAGACTGTCCCTTACCGATGCGGGCAGGCCTCATCCTTCCACCAAGGGCCGCCAGCGGAGCAGGGTTGGGCTGCTCTTGCTGAACTTGGGCACCCTGCCCTGCCCTGGGGTGTCGGCGCGCCTGGGTCTCA
The DNA here is from genome assembly GCA_004026585.1 of Noctilio leporinus. NCBI lineage: Eukaryota > Metazoa > Chordata > Mammalia > Chiroptera > Noctilionidae > Noctilio > Noctilio leporinus. Next base: position 246,186 of record PVIW01000129.1, read on the forward strand.
GGCCTTTGGGCATGAACGGAATGACACCACTGGCCCCGGCTGGGCTTCCCGGGGGTCACAATCGCGTGAGCCATCCCCGTAGTCAGTGTGCCTCCCCTTCTTTCCTTCTCCTCACACGCATGTGTGCGTGTGTGCGCGGATGATTATATGCCATATGTGTGTTACGGGTTGGAAGGAGACCTTTTAAACTGTATTTCCCCCAAATAGCAGAAGACCATTTTTCCAACCATTAACAGACTATTTTACAGAGGAATCTGAGATCCGGGGAGGGTCCCATACCTGGTGTGTCTGTGACAGAGCCATGACCAGCCGTCGGCATGGGGCACCCGCCCGGCCACGGTCAAGAGCTTCCTAGTTCCAACGCCCCCAGGGCGGCTTCCCCAGGCTCCCCTGGAAGCCAGCCCGCGAGGTCCGCCTTCGGAGGCTGTCGGCCTTTCCTGAGCGGAGCTGCCCACGGCACCGTGCAGAGCCTCACACGCAGACTGAGGGAGCATCCACTCATTCCCGCCCCCAAGGGTGCTGAGCTTAAGAGCAAAGGAGAGAAAAGGGAAGAAGAGGGCGTGGAAGCTCGTCACACACGGAGCGACTTACTACTGTCGTTTCAGCCGTTCCAGCAGATGCGACATGAAACGTGCTTACAAGAGGGAAACACACAGGTGTGTGGATGTTAGAGAAATGCAAAGGGGTGATGCGTCGCTACAGGGTTGGGAGGTGATAAAAATAGTACTACGTGTTATACGGCTGTAGTTGCGACTGCGCCGGGGAAATAGATTTGGAATAAAAATGAGGTGGGCAGAACAATCTAACCTGTGCCGATGTGATCTGTAAATTATCCAAGAAAAGGGGACTAGCCAATTTTTAATTTTTAATTTAATGTTTATTATTTTTAGAGAGAGGGGGAGGGAGAGAGGCAGAGAGGGAGAGAAACATCCATGTGTGGTTGCCTTTCACCTGCCTCCAGCTACGGACCTGGCTGGACACCTGGTTTGCAACCTGATTATGTGCCCTGGCTGGGAATCGAACCAGCAACTTTTGGGTTCAAAGGCCGGCGCCTTATCCACTGTGCCACCAGCCAGGGCTTAGCCAATTTTTAAAATAGCTTAAATGAGAATAAAAGAGAGTGCAGTTCTGCTGAATCAATCTGTAATAGACTGTACTATGTGAAGATCTTAAAAACTGTGTTTGTGCCTTTATTTTCATTAAATAAATTCTTACAAAATATCTAAGGAAAGAGGACTCCTAACCAGCAGTGGGGAGATTTAACACTTAGGTTAGCTTGTTGATGCTCTTTCAATTCTTTTTGCTGTTATACTAAATTTAAGGAAGAGTGAAGGGGTAAGGAGGAGGAGGGTATTTGAAGTACATATTACCCTTGTGTAGGGTGTGAACTTGCCTGAGGATGAAAATATTTGGATTTTGGGGGTAGGGGTGAGGTTGGGGAGGATAAGGAAGCAGGAGAGATAACAGCCTCACTTAAATGATTCAACCAAGGAGCGTTTTCTGTAATTTACTCCTGCAATATTTGGTCTCACCTCATATAGGAACCTAACGAATGAAACAAACAAATGCGCAAAACAGAACCAGAGGCTTGGAAACAAGGAACAGGCAGTGACCAAGGGCAGGGGGGAGGGGGAGGGAAGGTTTAGTGGAGGAACTAGTACAAATGACCCAGGGACTTGGACAAGGTGGGACTGACTATGGGGGAGGGGTGGGAGGGGGAGGGGAAGCAATGGGAGGAAAGTAGGACAACTGTAATAGAATAACAATAAAAAAGAAATGAGAAAATAACTACATATTTAAAGAACGATGCCTATTTCATATCAATGTGATCATTATTCGATACAATGGAAATAATGATTTGAAGACATCCCTTACTTTTCATTCGTGTTTGAATTTAGGAGAATGCAAATTACTGTATTGTGTCCCACCTCATTGCTACTTAAAAGTGGGTTTGTGCTCTATTGAGTTATGTGTCTGTAATTTAAATAAGTGTACTTTAAACTCATAAATTTCACTTATAATCCACATTTCTTTATAAACTTACTGAACACATCTCAGAAATGCCACTTTTTGCTGTAATGTACGTGATTATTGCAGATATGGATGCCCATTTCAGAAAAAAGAGGAAATAAAAATCACTTCATACTCATTAAAGATAGCTATAATTAGCATATTTGCATTTGGCATATTTCTGTTTCATATTTTTTCTGTGGTCCGATTGTCATCACACTCTAAGTACAATTTTCTTGGTGACTTTCTCTCTAGGTATTGTCATCATTTTTTAAACTATCTTTTTATCTCATAAAATAGTCTTTATGTAGATTTGCTCTAATTAAATGAGCTATTTTCTAATTGTTGAAAAGTTGGCTGGTTTCCATATTATATCGTTGTAACTATTGAAACAAGATTTCAGTGGAGATGTTTATATCTATTTTTATATCTAAATATGTGACAATGTACTTAGATATCAAAATTAGAGTAAGTTAAGTGGGATATATGTTTTTGTCTCTCTTTATGAACCCTTACATGCTTTCCAGATGTATGTTCCTTCTACCCACTTAGGAGCACTGGAAAATATTTTTAAAAGATTTTTCCATGTTATGTTAAAGCATGTTTTACTTTAATTGACCTATTCATTATTAGATTTTCCTATTTTCACATTTATTTCAAGACTCTATATTAGTGTGTGTACAAAAACAACATTAATCTTGGCATATTTTCCTATTAATTTAAAACATTTTAATTTTATTTATGTCCTTTTTTGGCATTAAGAAGCTTTAGTTACCAGGCTTTTGTTGTTTAAGTAATTAATACATTCGTTCCAACTCAGCAATAAGTTCAATATTTAAGTTTTATTTTAAGAATTTATTTAAATATTTCCTCTTTGTCTATTTGACACTGATTTCCGTTTAAGATGTTAGGACTACCTATTTAAGAAGACATTCCTTCTCCATTGGGTTGGGGTAGCTCCTTCAGTGTGAAATCACTGTGTGTACGTATCAGGGTCTGTTTCATGCCAGGTCCTATCTGGTGTTGCCCCAGGTTTTTATTGCAGTGAATTATTATAGTGGATTGTTTGTATAGCCCTGTTTTAATTATTTTATAGCTTGCAATCTATTTTAATACCCAAAAAGGCATGTCCCTGTTTATTGCTCTTCTATTTCCAAATTTTCTTAGCTATTATTGCCTTTTGTTTTCCTGTGATGTTTGTTTAAAGGAAAAAAAAAAACGTCCTAAGGAAATAATGAATACCATGGCTTTTCAGTGATAACCAACGGGACAAATGTCCTTACCTGGGGCCAGCCACCCGGTTGGCTAATATCTGTATAAGAGATACACAGATTTGTTGGTATAAGGGACCAACAAAAGAGCAGGTATTTTGTTTTCTACACATGGTGGTTCCAAGTAGGCCAAAGTTATTACCTGTTTTTCTAACCAATCAGACCATTAGCTTATCTTCGCATAATTGGAAAAATGAAAGTAATTTGACATACCTATTGGATCTGGCTGGTTTCTGAGAAACTTGTATGCCTTCCGTAGGCGTGCGTATTAAGGACTACTGTAACTGCACTTCATCCACATGAGAAGATGTGCCTTCTGCTCTTATTTTAGAAAAATAGTATGGATCTTTCATGCAAAGCAATCTAAAGATTAGCTGTTTAACAACTTAAGTCAGCTTTTCAACAATAAATTAATAACAATTTTATGCTAATAAAGTAACTTCACTTTCGGCTCCACAAAATAAATTGACCTGCTTTGGAAGCAAGCAGGTGGCTAAATATATCAGTAAAAGAGTATTCTGGGAGAAAAATCTAAGTTCTGTTGATCTAAACTTCTATTTTATGACAGGTAATGTTTAGTTAGTTGTTCAACAATAGATTACAATGTTCTTGTCTTAAATGGTTTTTCTTGTAAGTAAAAAGATCATCATATACCCTGGCTGGTGTAGTTCAGTGAATTGGCGCTGGCTGTGAACCCAAAGGTCGCTGGTTCGATTCCCAGCCAGGGCACATAACCAGGTTGCAAGCCAGGTCTCCAGCCAGGTCTGTAGCTGGAGGCAGGTGAACGGCAACCATACATGGATGCTTCTCTTTCTTTCTTCCTCCCTCCCTGACCTTTTCTATGAAAATAAAAAATAAAACCTTTTTTAAAAATGTGTTTAAAAAAAAGATAACCATAGAGCCTAATATTTATTACTTTGTACTTTGCAGAATACCATCATTACACTTATTTCATTTAATGGACCTACAAATGGAGACATTACTACCAGAACTGAAAGCAATTTTTTAGACCAATGATAGGAAGGCAATCAAAGGTAAGTTTTTCTCTACTTATTTGTCCAGATGTTAATTCAAAATAAGCTTTCTACAGGTCCAAGGCAAAGTTTTCCACAGGTATAAAGGTCTGTATTTGAGAACAAACGTTTTCTCGGCTGGCAGAGGGCAGGGGCTGCGTCGAAGGTGGACGTGTCTGTGAAAGGGGTTCCGATGCGTTAGAGGCAGGAGGATGCTGATTTTGCTCTACTGGATGTTACTGTAGCTATTTTTTCCTTTACTTAAATCATTTTTCACTTATGGTCGACATGCAGTATTTTATTTGTTTCAGGTATACACCCTAATGATTAGACATTAAATAACTTCCTAAGTGATTATCCTGATAAATTTCCGTTAGCTTAGCTATTTAATATATTTTGCTCACAATATATGTGCTTAGTTTACCGTATGACCTAAACTAATTTCCCCAGTATATTTCCTAAGAATATGTGACTTCTTCTAAATTTAGATTTATTTCTCATATTTTTCATATTATATGAAATATTATCCTATGTTTCCAGACATGTTAGGCTTTACAAAAGCTTTTGTAACATCTAAAGAAAACAAAAACTGTTATCTTTGTTTTTCCTTGATGTTCCTCCCACAAATAAACCAACTATTTCATGTCTTTAGCATTAATTGGCGTCTTCAGTGAAATGACAAATGGGTTACATTTTGTTGTCCAGCATTCATTGACTGATTGCTCTTTTGATGATATTTGCCTGTGACAAGGAGTTATTTTTTTTATCAACATGTTCAATCATGGGTAATTATATTTTAATAATGGCAAATGTCAAATTAATAAACCAAAGTTATGGTGGTTGGAGAGGATCACTCTGCATCTCAAATACAACAATAGCAACTCCATCAGTAGGTATAAATTTGCATATGAAGGATTAATCTCTGTGGTATTCTGAGTAAGTATCATTCATAAGTAAACATGTATGTTGGCAAATTGTAGTTCAGTTCTTTGTAGATAACTTGTTTCACAAGATGTTGTCATGACTGAAAGTGGTCTTGGCTGCTTTCTCATTCTGAATTATAAAGGGTTACCATACATTTTTGACTTGAAGTCCTTCTTTAAGAAAATTACACAGGGAATCATAAATACATCCTTTTTAATAAATGTGAAAATAGTGAAGTAAAAAGTAGTCTTTTGACACACACAAATACTCATGTACACACCCATTGTTTCCAAAATTTGATGCATAACCCTTCACTAGTTTTTCTTTAACTTTTAAAAATATATATTTATGTATATTCCAGAATATATCATTTTGGATAAAAACTGATTCCTATTAGTATGCAACAATTTTACTTAAGTCATCCTTTGGATTTAAACTACTTTATCATTATGTAGATTTTTGAATACTTCCAAAGGTAATCAAATAAGTACTGCTTCCCAATTACAAATAGCTAGTATCAGTTCCAAATTATGTGCTAACATTATCCTAATATAAAATACACATTAAACCAAACTCTAAAATTTCACTTGTTAAATTATGAATGACATTAATTAGACAACTTCCATTGATTTTAAACTCACATGAATTATCCATATAAGATGGCTTAAAATAGAGAAGTATTTTTATCTCTGTATGAAAGTCTTGGGGGAGTGATATTTTTGATGTCTTTGGAAAAAAGTCAGCTGGATGATGATAATAGTTTATTTTACTTGGGAGTGTGCAGTTTTAAGGTTCATACTAACTATCTGTGGATATTAAAAGAATGTGTGAAACACTGCAGTATACAAGGACTAAGTATAAGTTGAGGCCTTTTTGCATTGTGGTGGGGATACTTGCTTCACATGCAGCACTTTCAATCCTGAAAATCGAGTCTAGTCTCAAGCACTTTTCCTTTGCGGTAGCACATTAAGTATAGGAAGTACTCCTATCATATTTTGCTGTGCAGTTTTATATTTGTTTTACAGACCTTAAATATTTCACTCTTGTTTTTTGCTAAATGTTGTTGGTTAGCTATTGAATTATACCATGATACTGGGAGGGGTCAACGAGAAATTACCAAAGTGAACTGATCATTGGATGGTAGACATTTTAGTGTAATAGAAATACTAAATGTTTAAAACTAGATGGATTTAGGTATTTTATGTATGTATGTATTTATTATTTCAGTGAGCTTTAGTGATGACTATCCATTCCATGGTAATCCCGACTTACATAACCTGCCCCAGTGCATGAAAGAGCTAGAAGGAAAAAATGATAATAGAGAAGAAAACTACACTCTGGAGTTTCTCATTTTAAATAACACATTACAATTCCAGGTTTATATCAAGCTCACAGATTATCATTTTATATAAAACTTTAGTGCCTGTTGAAATATTTGGTAAACATACACATTAGTGTTATTTTAATGTGCCAAGTTGTTGATTTGTAGGGTTATTATTATTAATTGGATAGATATTTATAAATAATCATATCACTGCCTAATAATCCTATTATTTTCCAACTTATGTAACTAACTTGGGAGTCTGTACATAAGGGCTTTTAATAGTTCTATGATCCAGTTACATGGGTGAAGTGCCACTACTTGGTGAAAAGGTGTGCCCTTTCAGAAAGCATTAGTTTGGGGGGGGTGCAGAATGATTAATTTGTATCAAGATTGTAAACAAGAATTAGGAATAAAAGAGTTTCACAGTGAAAAACAATTTACAGGAAGAGGAATGACTCAAACGGACCAGATCTGGTTTTGAATTGAGAAACCATAAGTCAAGAATAGAGGTGAATGGAATCAAGAATATGTTTCAAGGCCCCCCAACATAGGAAGCAGATGATTAAAACAGGAAAAAGACCCTTCTTTATGGTCCTGCACCACACCCCCTCGTTTCCACATCCCCAGTCCGGGGCAGGGGTGCGAAAGGAAACGTTAGTTGCTACGAAACTCACTTATGTGCACACTGCGTTTTATAAGGCAGTTTGAGAAACGGGGTGTTGTGAGGTGCGGGGGTCCTTGCAGGCAGAAAGCGGGGAGCCTGACCCGTGCTGCCCCCCCGCCCCCCAAGCTTTGGCACAAGCGAGTCCAAGCTGCACGCGCGGGTGTGAAATAGCGAGTAGAAGCTACGCAGGAGGCACTCAGTGCACTTCCTTGCATGCCTGTCGCTTCAGCATCTTAGTAGCCTGGGCACCTAACTCTTCCAGCACCTCGGAGCCGCATTTCGCCCAGGCCAGAACCCTCAGCGTGCCCGTCAAGGCCCTTCCCCGCCCGGCGGCCGCAGCTTCCGTTTCCACCGGCCCCTTGTTCGTCCCCGAGGATGAGCGCGTGGTCGCGTCGTGCGCTTTCTGATGGAGCCGCGGGTGCCCCTCGCCAGTTCTGGGGGCCGGTGTCTCACAGCCAGGGTCTGTCGCTTGGCCCAGGGAGACGTCTGCACTTTCCCAGCTCCCTTCCCGCCCTGCACCCTCTCCTCCTGTTGTAAACCCTCCCCAGTCCTTCGGTCATAACTCATTAGTTTTCTTCTGTCTCCTTATATATGTTTATCCTGCATGCGTGTCAGTGCTATAAACGGTGCTACGGTTATCTTGGGATGTGCCCACACCTCTGCCACCAAATTGTAACTTTGTAAAGCAAGAGTGGAGTATGTCAGGTCTATAAAGCAAAATCTAAAAAGGCACAGCAAAATAGGATACGAATATTGCCTATAATTAATGTGCCACCTACCGTGAAGGAAAAATATTTGAGATTCGGCTCAGTTTTCAGGGTTGAATGTGCTGCCTGTTGGGCAAGTATTTGAACCATCATGCAAAGGGGCCTCAGCTTGTACCTGGTCCTTGTATGTTGCAAGGTTTCACACATTTAAAACAATATATGTCCACAGGTACTTAGTATGGAACTGAAAATTGCATGGATAATGAAAAAAATAATGGATGTTCACATAGCTTAACAAAACTTGAATAAACAGCTATGGGCTGGGTGTTTGTGTCCCTCCAAGTTCATATGCTGAGGCCGGTCTCCTACTCTGATTTGGTGGTGGGGACTTCAGACAGTAGTGAGGTTCAGATGAGGTCGTGAGAGTGAGAGTCACGTGGGAAGAGGGGGCCAGGGAGACCCCGCCCCGCCCGGCTCACTGAGGAGGGCCCGCTGACCCCAGAGAGGAGGGGCCACCCGCCAGCCTGGAAGAGCTGTCCCCAGGAGCTGACACTGCCTGGCAGTCTTGACCCTGGACTTGGCAGCTCCGAGCCATGAGAAGTGAATGTCTGATGTGTAAGCCGTCCAGCCCATAGCATTTTATTATATCAGCCTGAGTAGCTAAGATAAACAGATTATTTGGTGTTCTAGTATTACACGGAGATACATCACATTTTGAGGAACGTTGGTTTGTTACGGGACTGGAATCTTGAATAGAGCATATACTGGTTTAAAAGTACAAGCTTTCTGCCCTGGCTGGCAGCTCAGTGGATAAGGCGCCAGCCTGCAAACCCAAAGGTCACTGGTTCAATTCCCAGCCAGGGCACGTAACCAGGCTGCAAGCCAGGTCTCCAGCCAGGTCCATAGCTGGAGGCAGGTGAAAGGCAGCCACACGTGGATGTCTCTTTCCCTCTCTGCCTTTCTCCCTTCCCCTCTCTTTAAAAACAATGAATAAAATCTTTAAAATAACATTAGGAGCTTTTGCAGAGTGGATGCAGACAAAATAAAAGGAACATTTTTGGTAATTGAGTGGTTGAGACAGTTGGAAGGAGATACAGAAAATCTAGTTTCTAATGTAGTGAGCGGGTAGTTAATAAGTATTTGTGAGTCGCAGTGAAAGGAGCTATTGATTAATAGAAGAAACCTAGTAGGCTGTTCTCCACTGGTCGGTACGCCTTGTTTATTGAAGGTGTTTTCTGGTGAATTCCCCTTATTCCTTGTCTCCTGGAGAATGTAGGGCTCCTTCTGTCCCGTGTGCCTTCACCCCTGTGCTCTTTTCCACGGTAGTTCCAGTCATGCCATGCTGTTCACCTGGAGTCGTTCACTCTGAATTCAGAGCAGTTGCGAAGGCCAGCACTTCCAAGTAAAACTGATGATTTGTCTTTAAATGAACAACAGAGGCACATCTAAAATTTTCCAGGCAGTCGGACCTCTAAGTACATGTATTTGACCACAGATTTTGACCCAAGTATTTCATAATATCATTGCATTTTAAGCAATTAACTTCTTGCATATTCATACATTCATGCATTATTCAGGTCAGTTACTTTAATTAAAATAACACAGCACCATCAAATGATTAATAACTGGGTGTTTCCCAAAGTACATTGTACTTTATTAAAAATAATCAGAATTTCAGTAATAGGTGTTTAATCTACTTCTGCATAAAGTTAGTTGCATAGTTATCTTCATGAATAAATAAAAATACGCATTTTCAGGATCTGAGACAACTGTTTTGATTTCGCCGTAAAATAAAGAGCACCATTGGCATGTTTGACCCTTACAAGCAATGTATTGAAATCTCTGTTGTAGTTCAAGCTGAGGCTATATTGGTTCCAGGTTTGGAAAAATAAAATAAAAGAGCAGCTTCCTCTAAACAGATACTCTGATGCCTCTCCCAACCCCCGCATGTAACCCATGCCTTCGCTTTATACACACCACCTCATAAATCAGTCTTCGGATTTATGTCCCTTTTCTAGTTTTCCTTTCTTTCATAAAAATCATCCTAGTGTATAATATTCCTCCCAACTCCTGCTCCAGGACGGGGTAGCTATGTATTGCTAGGGAAAACGCAGCAATAACTTCCTATTTATTGCAGGAATGACAACTGAGGAATGAAATGCTTCTCACACTGCATCCAAATAATCCCAGAAGAGGATCATTTTTATGCTTAATAAGTAGCTCTATTCACTATATCTTGTTTGGTTTGTTTCATATTTTTCCCCGTGTGGCGGCCCTGTAATAACTTTTGGCTCTAAAGTATGCTGTTGTTTGATTTTAATAAGACATCAGCTCGCAGTAAAACTGAACAGATGCGGTGCAAAGCGATGATATATCTTACAGATCCCCATAAACTTCCATTCCTATTTCACAGGAATGAGGAGGAATAAAATCCATTGCCATTGTGCGTAGAATAATCTGCTTCTGAGATTTTTTTTAATACCCTGGTGCTGCCACCTGCTCCCATTGTGTACCGAGCCTTTTCTCGGGTGCCCAACCCTCCAGGAAAGAAAGAAGAGAGTCTGTCATGGGTTGGTTTGTACGGCTAATCCTTTGAAAATCTCTTATTTACCGTAACAGGCTCAGCAGATTCCACCAGCGGAGAGTCCAAAACTTAACACCAGGTTTCTCTGCACAGGAGACACTAACGCACCTTTCTGTTCAGTGAGTCATTTTAGCAGATGGAATATAAAGTCCCACCTGCTGGTTATGTCTGAAGCTGAGCTGGGTTGTAAGTATGTTGAGTACTTTTGTGAACATAGATTTTAAATAACCCAGTTCGTAGCACTGAAAATAGTCTCCTGCCGTCCTGGGGTTCCTCACCCCTGGATTTTTCAACACAGGCATGATACAGCAGCAAGAAAGGAGCACACAGATACTCCAGCTATTGCCTTCTTTAAACACGTGCCTGGGTATCTTTGGGGGAAATAAACTAGTTACCAGTGTTTACGTTCATTGCAGCAGGTACGGAATGGGTTAAGTGGAACGGGTTAAGTGGAACCCTGGGCTGTCACAACCAGGGCAGTTCCCGCCCTGCCCTGGAGACATTGCCTTTGTTTAAAAACCACCAACTCCCAGGTGCAGTGCCAATGGGCAGCTTTTCCAGGTGCCCGAGGGCAGGTGGGGATCACCTGTCCCCACAACCAGCAGGCGAGCAGGGACAGAAAGTTCAAGAACACAGAGAGAGAAGATGGCAGGCCTGCCAACAGCAGGCACCAACCAGGTATTTCTCATCATTCTGGGATGTTACGTTGATTCAAGAGATGCGTCCCCTCTTCACTGGTATTTCTCATAACCGAAAACTCCCATAATTTGGTGACTTCCTTCATCGACCTTCACAAGGTGGCACGGATGGATCGCACTGACGTCTGGCAGCGGTGGCAGGAAAAAGCGGCCTCTGAATGCAGCTGAATGCACCCCAGATGGACAGGTAGAGCCAGAGGGGCCCCGATTCTGCAGGCCGGAGAGGAAGCCGCGAGCTGCCCAGGCCTCTGCATCTCCTCCCAGGGCTTCGCCCAGGGCCGGGCAGAGCTGAAAGCAAGGTCTGGGGTCGGTGGTGGCCCATGGGGCTGGGCTCCCCCAGAACTGAGCTGGAGGGAAACCACCGCAGCGACGGTGGCGGAGCCTGCTTGAGGCTTGCTGCCCTTTCACCACTTCCTGCGCCAAGTGGGGTGCAGCCCGGATGTCCAGACACCAAGTAGCAGGCGACCGTGGGAGATCTGAGGACCTGGGCCCGATTTCAGTGGTCTTACAGTTCTAGGGAACTGCAGGGGGTAGAGGTGAACAAATTGGGTGGCCCCGAAAGACAGGGGTTTTCAGTGAAGGTCCCGGAGGGCCTATGTCTTAAGAGCCAGGTCTATGCCTGGGAGCTCAGAAAGACCCTCTCTAGTTCACCAAGCCCCAAACCTTTCCTTGTCTAGATCAGGATGTTCCCCCAAAATGTGAGCCCTGCATGAAGATTTATCCTCTTGAAAGAAGACCATCAGCCAGAGCCCCTCCAAGTTTTATATTTAAAAGTGACCGGTCATGTCTATACGATGCATGAAAACAAGACCAATAAAAAAGATAATAAATGTGTATCCATAGTTTATAGGAATATAACCATGATTATTATGTTCAAAAAAGGGATATGGAGACTTACCAGAGACCTGCGCCATTTAAGAAAGTCAACTTAAAATTCTAGAATGAAAGAAATACAATAACTGAGTATAAGAATTAAAGAGGTAGACTTATTAACATATCAAATATGGTAGAAGAAAACATTAGGAAACTGAAAAAAGATCAAAATGAACACATACAGATATAGGATGAGAAATGCAGAAAAGATGGAGAGAATGTCCTGAAAAAAAAGAAAAAAAGAGAAAGAAAGCTAAAATGTGCATTATTCGAGTCCCAGAGCAAAGGGAGAATAAAACAGAAGCAATATGTGAAATAATATTGTCTGAGAATTTTCCAACACTCGAAAAGACATCAACATAAAATTCAAGAAACTTTATGGGCCTCAATCAGAAAGAAAGAAAAGGAAAGAAAATCACACCTAAGTGGCTCATCTAAAACTGCTGAACAAAGATAAAGATAAAACTTCAGAGTAGCCGGAGTAAAGAATACATTTTCTTCAGAAGAGAAAATTTAGGAGTAATAGCCTATTTTTCAGTAACAACATAACGCCAAGAAGAAACAGAAATGAAATTACACTTATTTTTCCCCCCAGGTTTAGTGAGGTATGACTGGTTCATCACATATAACAACTTTAAGGTGTACATTGTGATTCTTTGATTTGTGTATATATTTTTAAATGATGACCTTGATAAGGTTGGTTAATACATGTGTCCCCTCACATTGTAACCCTATGTGCATATGTGTGGTGTGTGTGTGTGTGTGTGTACTTTTCAGATTTATTCCCTTAACAAGTTTTATGCATACTATACAGTATTTTTACTTATAGTTATCATGCGGTACATTAGCTGCCTAGGACTTATTCACCTTTTAACTGGAAGTTTGTACCCTTTGACCACCTTCACCCTTCATCGTACCCACCTCATCCCCGGAAAAGCCGGATCTACTCTGTAGTTTTCAGATTTCATGTATAAGTAAAATCATCCAGGATTTGTCTTTCTCTGTCTGACTTATTTCACTTAGCGTAATATTGCCAGTGGAAGGATCTCCTCTTTTTATGGCTGCACAGTTCATTGTATATGAATCTCTACCTGTATGTCCATATCTCTATATCATCTCTCATGTTTCCTTTATCCATGTGCATCTGTCAACGGACTGGTTGCGTCCGTGTCTCGATTATTGTAAATAACACTTCAGTAAACATGGAGGTGCTGACATTATTTGGAGAAAAGGGTTTTACCTCCTTTGGATCCATACTCAGAAGTAGGACTTCTGGATCATATGCTCGTTCTGTTTTTAATTCTTAAAAACAAACCTCCTGTTGTTTGTTGTGGTCGTTACCAGTTTAATTTCCACCGACGGCGCAGAAGGGTTCTCTCTGCTTCTTGTCCTTGCTGGGGCCTGTTGTCTCTCGATGAGAGCTGTTCAACAGTAGAATATTAACTGTGGTTCTCAACTGGGACAACTTGGTCTTCCCCTGGACGTTGGAACATTTCTGGAGATATTTTTCACCGTCACAACTGGAGGAACTAACTGCTGTTGTCATTTAGAAAATAGAGGGTAGCAACCTCCCTTACCGTCTTAGTTGACACATCTGCTTCTCGGGGTGGCTTGACTCTTTTCCTCCATCAGTCCTTACAGCAAGAGTGCTTGTCCTCTACTGGTATTTCTAACCATGCCAACTCTTGTAGAAACAGCTCTCGTCCGGTCCTACAGCACACACTGTCCTTGCGTCCATTCTTAATCTAATGATGTAAACCATGTTCTCAGCCCGCGTTCCAGGTAAATGTCGTAAGCTGATGTGTTTTTGTTTTGTTTTGCCTTTTGCTGAGGTGTGGTAGGTCATAGGGCTCCAACAACAAGACCAATAAATGTTATTTACTTGAAGTTTCATGGGCCAAAAGCAGTAATGAAGCAATAATTTTACTTTGTCACAAGTGCAGCTAGTGTTTTATCTGGGTGTCTGTATGTGAAAGACTAACTTTCAACATGTACTCCTACTACCGCTTACTTAAGGAGACACGGACGTATTTAATAAGGCTGAGACGCTATTCAAGTTGTGCAGGTGTGTGTGGAGATTATTGATCAGGGAACTGTGTGGTGATCAGGAGAATTTGTCACTATCCAATGCAAATGACCACCAGTAACACTTAAAATGGCTTCAACTGTACAGTATTCATGCAGGTTATCACTGTCACAACATGTATCCCACACCTTATGTTGGTAAATGTTTTGAGGAAAAATAATTCTAAAATGACCCTTCCCTAAATTCTCCTATGACATGCCCCGTGGTCATTTTTGTGGGTATCATTGTTTGCTGCCAGCTAAATCTACTTTTTGTGTTCAGCCACAACTCCATTCTTACCGGTCTTTCCTCGTTGGCTTCTATCACCAGCTAACAAAGGGAAGGTTAGTGCTATTGTAGAATTGTTACAAAATAGACATGGATGGACTCCAGCACTGCAATTTCAGGCTTTTATCAAAATGGCTAGAAAACCCTGTATGAACTTATTTAAATTATTTTCCTCTTTATTACTTGTAATTATCCTATTCCCTATAATAAAGATAGAGGTAAAATGGGATAGTTTAATCATGATTTTTTTTTCCTTAAAAAATTCTTTTAAATGTCCAGAATCTTGAATTTCTCTGGCACCACCTGAATGTAGACTTAATAACACTGCCTGATAGCCAAGAGTCTTAATGCCTTTGAATGATGATCAGGAAAACTCAGAGAAATTATGAGCTTCAGGCTAACCAAAGCAGAACAATTATCTGAATTATCCGATGCTGAAAATGTACATAATTTGGGCTGTTGTGATTATACATAAAATGATAAAGGCTACTCTACATTTTAAAAGCCAGGCTTCTCACTCCTCCCAGGGAAGTGCACTCAGGTGCAATTATGACTCACCAAACAGCAACTGAGCAATTGCCGTCCTAGTTTCTTACGTTATTGTTACGGCTATTTCATGGTATTAACCATTCTTACTGAAAATTGAACTGCATTTTACCAACTAACAATGGACTGGAGAAAGTTAATGGTCAAGCTCTATTAAAAATATTTAAGATACAAGCTCTGGCCTATGAAGAATACAGACCTTAGGGAGACTAGAGACAGGTATAGGTAGAGTTATATGGAGTGACACGTTCAGCTTGAAGGACTAATTTTTCTTCATCGCGGGGGTCCGTGTGCTACACCAAAACATCTATTCACTTACATGAAGAATCACACTATCCACTTCCTTTCCCCCAAATAAACACAATTTAGTGTAAACATGTGAAAATGCCCCAATTTGCCGTAGACTTATCATTTCTTTTTTTTTTTTTTTCCCATGTATGGTTGCTTTTCACCTGCCTCCAGCCACAGACCTGACTGGAGACCTGGTTTGCAACCTGGTTATGTGCCCTGGCTGGGAATCGAACCTGTGACCGTTGGGTTCACAGGCCGGCACCTTAACCACTGCGTTACCAGCCAGGGCTCATTTCTTTTTTGATCTTATTAGTTCATGCAATTCAAGAACCTGAATCAAATCAAGACATGAACATTCTAAGAAGCATTTCTCCTTAGGGTTCTCCACATGGTGAGGTGGATTCTTGGTGGAGCTCTGTGTGCGGAGGACAAAGCCCTTTGTCTTGTGGGTCTGCTGTGTGGCATTCAGGTCCCCTCTCTGCTTCCTGTCTGGATACGTTCAATAAAAAGAGGTGCCAGTCTCTCCTGTTACTGAAGATCAGGTGACAACGGGACCCGTTCACTGCACCTTGGAAATGTTGCACGTGTCAGTATAAAGTGCACAGTGAATCGTGTGTCTCTGTGTATTCGTAGTAGTTATTTATGGCTCACACTTTCATTCCATGCTCTTCTGGGTCATGCAAATAGTTGAGGTATGATTTTGAGCTGCGTGGTTAATTGAAATGATTAATTTGGGCCTGTTAAAATGGCCAGTGCATTCAGAAAAGAGCTTTATTATATCGGCATTCGCTGGTGAATTGCACAGCTGTTTGGTCAGCTGTGAGATAAAATTCCTTTTCTGAAGAAATCTTTTCTGATTATACAGATAATAAATATTAATTTTAGACAATTTTGGAAAACTTCGTAGGGAAAAAAAAAAAAAAACAACCAAAAATGAGCCACGATTCCACCACCCTTAACGGACTCTTGTTCACATTTCATGAATAGGCAATAAATAGACTTTAAAATCTAAATTAGAATCATAAAGACAAGGTACACTGTGACGGTCTATTTTGTAGCCTAGTATACTTGACAGCAGAAATTCCCCATATTCCTAGGCGTTCATGCATATATTCAAAGGTTAATCTAACTCATGATCAGAGAAGCACCCCGGTGGCACTCTGACCCAGAAACTCCTCCGGTATCCTCAAGTCTTGTGGAAGAAGCATCTAACTCTCTTCCTCCGGGGCAGAGGAATAAAGATGGGAGCAGTGTGGGGCGCTGGGACGTCCCCCCTTTCATGGGGACGGTGCTGGCCCACAGCCCCAGCAGCAGCTGCAGCGCTGTTCCCTGCAGTCCGGCCGGGGCTCCTGACACTGTCCACCTGGTCGGCACCCTCTCGAAGTCCAGGGACAACCCTACCCGTGTCGCCTACTAGTTGTGTGACTTGGGCCCAATTATGTACGTTTTCTTTCATCCGATGTATTTGTTGGCGAGTGGGGACTGTCTGTGCGCGTGTGAAATACGGCTGCGAAGATCAAGCACCTAAGGCGGTGCTGGGCCTGTGGAAACAATTGAATAAATAGGCGGCTAAGCTGTAGGAATGAAAACCGAGTGTCCTCGTTGCATTCTGCTTAGTCTCTGCTCTCGATGAGCTACGTTTTGTGGGGAAACTCACAGATCAAGGAGCCTCAGCCACCCCTCCCACCGTAGCCGAGGTGCAAGGTCGCTGACGTGGTTCACTCCCTGGATTGTTTTCCGGCAGAAAAACCACCCACAAGGTGCAGCTGCACGGTGGGGACTGTGTGGGAAGCCTCACGGTGACCCCAAAGCAGGCCACGTGCTAATCCCAGGCACCTGGGGGCATATCTATCCCACGTGGCCCTCGTGCTTAACTGGGGGCGTTCCAGTCACCAGGTGGGGGCCGTGTAATCACACGGAGCCTATAAGAGGGAGGCAACTAGCCGCACGTCGGGTCACGGGTTTGATCATCCAGCGGGAGCTGCGGGGAAGCTGCTGAAGACCAGACGTCCTCCCCGGGGTCTCCAGGAGGGACGGAGCCTGCCCCCCGACGTGGCCTTCCGAGGGTAAGGGAAGTCGCTTTGTTGTTTGGAGGCCCTGCATCCCTGGTGGTCTGTCACGGCAGCCTCGGGGACTCGCCAGGCACATGGGATAACTGAGTGAAACTCTTCTGTTCCCCCTGTAGACGGCTCTAGAGTTACCACGGACCTGAGACCACACTTCTGACACTGTCACGGCCCCTGAGGGTTCTTGGGACTCGGGGGACCACGGGCTCCACCCCCTCCTTGCCTCATAGCCTGAGAGGGGCAGGGACCCTCTCTGTCCTGCGGTCAACCTGCGTGTTGTGACCGCCTGGCCTTTAGCTTTCCAGGTGCTGGGGACGACGGGGACACGCTCCTCCTCGCCACAGGATGCAGCTCTGTGTTTAACTGCAGCTGCAGATGGAGAAGGACTCCTTTTTCTAGCCTGATGAGCACGGTTACACGTACAGGCGACCTGGGGCCTGAGCAGGGAAGGGTGGGGTGGTCCTGGCTGGGAAAGTGAAGTTTGAAGTGAGCAGTGCCCACACCATCCCTGCAAGCAGACGTTGTTTGCGGTCCGGCTGCCTTTCAGGAAGCACCGGCGGCGGCCTGAGCACCCGTTTCTTTGCCAAGTGTCTTGAGTGTTTTCCTCAGAAGCGCTTTTGAGGAGAACACGGCGGGTTGAATCACTGTAGGGATAATAGGGATCATGAAACATTCCTAGCATAACGCTGTGCAATGGCTGTAATGACAGAGAATCCACTTACGTAGAAAACTGTTGTTTGAAAGATCTATTTTGAGCTTTCCTGTCCTGTGATTCTCAGGAGAAAGGGAAGGATTGTCTCACACATTCTTCTCCAGTGACTGTGGATGGACGTTCTCGTAAAGACTTGTTTCCAGGTAGCTGGACTTGGGTAGCTTCCCTGCAAATCGGCCCCGGGGATTTAAGGAGCCGTGGAGGGGGTGGCAGCCTGAGAACTGAAGGGCAAGTCCCTTCTCGGTGGGTGAGACCACAGGGCTTCCCAGCGAGGACTCGGGGCCCCACCCGGGGCTGTTCCTCACCTGGGCCGAGGTTGGCACCTGTGCTGCAGCCCGGAGCCCGGCCAGGTGGCGCAGGCTGGCCTTTTAGCTGGTTTTGTTCGCGCACTCGTTGCTTTTGGTTTCCTACCCCGCGTGTGCGTGAAGTCACCGGGCCCTCTGCTTTCCTCGGACAAATTTCAGCACAACCCTCGCACTGGGCGCAAACCAGGTGTAGGGGTGTTGACCTTGCACCCCGTTGGAGTAGGTGAGCAAGGTGCAAACATGGAGCCGTGATTGCCGTCCTGAGACTGAGAATCACCTGCTTTCAATAGGCTGGAGCTCACAGCAACTGTTTCATCCACGTTGTTGACACCGTTTTGTGTTAGGTGTTCAGGTGATGGAAATGAGTAGGTGCAGCTTATCTGTTAAACTATCACAATGAACGATTAAATGAACGTGTGCTTAGGTTGTTTACCCATATCTAGTTGCATTGGGATGATGACTCAAATGTGTGTGCGGTTTTGATGGAGCCAGTAAGTGGCCCTCCCATTCCTGTCTCCAACACCTGCTGTACTGCCCGTGCTTCTGTTGTTCTTTGCATTTCCGTCCTCTCTAGGGACAACGCTGTCCTTCATCCTCTAGCTCACAAATTATCGGGAAATACTGCATGAACAGCTTCGGATTCACAAATCATGTCTCATTGCTGAAGGTAATTTATGACCTTATTTTTCAGCTGGGGTATGCTTATAAAGATAAAGTATTAAACTCTGGCATTACTTTCAAGTAGGACATTGGAAGGAGATATTTAACCTGGAGACTTACTGTCAATATCAATAGAGTAATGATATGGAAAGTGCTCTGTAAATTAAAAATAACGCACCTCTATGAATTCATGATCATGTTTAGTTGGCTATACGTTAAAAGTTTTTCAACGGCATTCCCCATAATCCGTATTGTTCTAACAAAATGTGGTTAACATGGAAACATAAGGTAATTCCTTCTACTAAAATTTAGAACAGCCTAATTTTTTAAATAGAGCAAGAGGCCAGATGTTTCCAGGGGTATAGGATGGTGAGTTTTGGGGACTCCCCTGGCCTGTCTCCTTGTGACCCCCCTTTTCCCACTACAGTTCCCTCTTTCACAGCCAAAGATGAAGAATTTTGAGTCTCATCCTACAAATGGCATGGGGTACCCCTTCTCTATAAATGCCTCGGTAGCTTCTACAACATGTTTGCAACTATCGTTGTCTGCCAGAACCCCCAATATGGAAAATCCCCACCCATTTTACCTTCTGTGTAGGTCTTTCTTATTAACACCATTTGACAATCCATTTTGATTTCGGGCAAGGTGCCCACCTCCCATTTTCACAGTCCTGGGCCCACCTTCTCCGGAGCTGTGTGACCGTCCCCACAGTATTTCTGAAGGTGTCAAAGTCATGTTCACATTTGGTCCAAGTGTGGTCCTTCAGCCTGGATCCTGTGATGGGTCTTCTGGCTTTCCGATAACAGCTAAAGTTAGCAGAGTTGCTTGTTTTAGTTTTGTTTTCATCTTTAACCAGTTTGTTTTTTTTAAGTTGCCTAAATATCCTAAAACAACAATGAAGTGTCTGTAAGTGCCTCAATGTTAGTGGTGATGGGAGGTAGGAGAGATTTCTCTGGGAAAATTTCTCAAATGTTTGATGCAGGACTTGAAGGATGGGGAGAAACCGACCATGTTACATGGAGAAGGAAGAGTATTCAGTGAGAGAAAGCTTGGTACCAAACGTTGGGCGCTGAAGAAAGTAAACTGCATTTGGGGGGAAGGGGTAACAATATATAACTGCGTATTATAAACGTGAAAGTGAAAAAGCAGATTACAAATGCATTTTTAAAACATTGGTGCTGGCTTTAAAAATAGTATACACATTTTATATTTAAAGATGCTAAGTCCAAGTTAGACTATAAATGAAAGTCAAGTTCTGTTTTAGAGAAGTAACACTCTTCACCTACATATTAACAAAAATTATAATTGTTCATTCTTTACTAAACCTTTGCCTTTTAAGCTTTTTAGTTACAAATTACAGATAAATACGTAAAATATACAAAATCCAAAAATTGGCATTATAAATCTAAATCCTCTATGCATGTCAACAAAAAGGTTATAATTTTTTTCTAAGACAAATAGCATGAAGAAATAAGAATTTTTTAATGATCATTTTTGAGGTCTCTTAAGATTTGTGGAAAGTTAAGGGAAAAAACAGGTCATAAGTATGAAATCTATAAAGAGATGGATTTTTGTAATTAATACATTATTGACTGGCAATTTTAGATATAAGTTAATGCAAGTGCTACACAAGTTAACTCATGTAGCAAACTATATCAAACTATATCGGTGTATTAAAAGGGAAGTTGAGGTAAAATTTGATTATAAAAAGGCAGAAGAAAATGCTATCATTTTTATGCCATGAGATCAGTATTGGCATATAATCCTTATAATTCAGGATCCAAAATTTGATTGGGCCGAAACCACTGTGCTTTCTATGTTAATTAAATTAACAGGGTAAATTAGAGCAGCAATTCTATTGCTATTGTAGATAAGAAGTAAGTGTTGTACCAATCCGCTAAATGCAGTTTTAACATTGCCTGAGGCAAAACATCTGGCTTTTGATAGACTTTTGTTGTTATTTGCTTGGTTTCACTCAGTAGTCAGTTTTTATTTTTTTTTAATTTTTTTTAAGAGAATTTACTTTGTAGATTCCTTCTCAGCAGTTTATTTACAGATTATTCTGGCTTTGACGAGTAATAAGACAAGGAACTTTGAGAGGCTCTCCCAGATGGTCGCTGAGGACTCGAGTGTGGCTAGTTCACGTGGAAATGGGCGAGTGTAAAGTGCACACTGACTTTTGAAGAATTTATATGGAAAAAAGTTTTATACGTACATAGAAGAAACTGTTGAGGCCGCTCATGGAAATGGAATTAGTCCTGTGAGAGGCCTCCCGTCCTCCCAAGCGCACAGTAACCAGGAGGACGTGCTACTTAACACACACGATACCCTGTCTTGTGTCCGTCATCTGCCCCGGTGGCCCCTGCATGACTTGCTTAGCACCGTCACCTGCAGCTTTGTACCTCGTTTGTGTTTGTTTCTGCCCCTGGGAAGTTATGACGAAGATGTAGGCTTACTCCTTCCTCTCAGCGCTCTGTCGCACTCACGGTGTCCACCCAAGGGTGCCCCTGATCGTGCCACTCCAGTTACTAAACAAAACCTTCGCTTGAGGGGAAAGTGGTGTCACTGTACAAGAGGCCGTTTGTCAGAATGACCTTCTATGCGGAACCGTTACAGTTATTTGTTGCTTCACGTGTCAAAGCCCCATGGGGAGGGGTCAGCTTGGAAATGTCCTCTCACGTGCTAATGTTGCTCTTTCAGAGGAGAAGACTTACAGGTGGAGTTGATGGGTCTAAGGTTGGAAACAGCCCGAAATGTACCTGGAACATCATAGAAGATGTGGAATGGAGTTATGTGTGTCGCAGTTTTGGTTTCTTTGTAGAGGTTCATGAATTAACTCTGAGCCATATCTTGTTTTCATTTGGTGCTAACATAGCGAGGTCCACAAAAGCTTTATAAAATAAACAAAACATCTCTGTATGATATGATTTTATAGGACCTATGCACAAATAAGTGGTAGAAGATGATGAAAGCTTTCTAGCTAAAAAGATTATTTAGCATCACTATATTATTTTTTTTAAGATTTTATTTTATTATTTCCAGAGAGAGAGGAAGGGAGAGAGGCAGAGAGGGAGAGAATCAATGTATGGTTGCCTTTCACCTGCCTCCAGCAATGGACCTGGCTGGAGACCTGGCTGGCAACCTGGTTATGTGCCCTGGCTGGGAATCGAACCTGCGACCTGTGGGTTCGCAGGCCGGCACCTTATCCGCTGAGCTAACAGCCAGGTAGCATTACTCTATTATTAATGATACTACGTAATTGATTACGAATGAGGTGCCATCGTTTTATATACACAAAGCACAAGAGACAATTAAGATCACGAGAGGGACGAAAAGCACAAAACACATTAGGAAAGTGGCACTGAGACCCTTTCTAAGGGACCGACAGGAAAATTCACCCATAGAGCAGACGGTAGGCATCCTCCTCAGCTCGCCCCTATTTCAAGCAGCAAGGTGTGCCAAATGCAGATTTCCCAGCAGCGCCGACAGCCCTACAGAACGGAGGTGTTAAAACACAAAGCGGGCATTGCCGATGGAAAATAAAGTATAAAAGTGATGCACTAGCCCAAGAGATACGGCTGAGGAAAGTAAGTTAGATAGGAACTTAATAGAAGAAATGCATGTTTCTGAGGAGTTTGTCTGCATGAAAGCACCAGGTGGGATCAAAATTGCTAAATGAACAAATTTGCCACGAGTATTTTAGATGCCAAACGTATTCTTGATCTAATTCCCTTCCACCAAGGCTTTTAGTGCCCTTCAAAATCACTATGTATGTGTCTATATATAGAGAGTGTTACTCATATAGATGTATGAGTGTTACCATGGCACCATGGAAATCACGCCATCTGAAATTATGCAAAAGTGATCTTATTAACCAATGGGAAAAATTGTGTTTCTTCCATGGCCTTTACGAACTTTGGTCTGCCTGTCAACACGCCCTTACTGTCATTTTCAAATGCCTAGGAAAGGAAAGAGGAACACTAGTATTCAGCGTGCTGCAATTGGGCACTTTGGAAACTTTGTCATTTGCTTATCTTTTGGCCAACGAACTACAGTGAGTATTGAACATTCCTGTGAGTGACATTTGTCACTTCCCACTTGGGAACTGGTGACATCTTAGGTGTGGATTGGAGAAATTCCTGTGACTTGTCGCTTGTCCCTGAGGTGTGGCCTTTTCCAGATCTCCCGCTATGCAGGTCTGAGGGCCACCTGCCTCAGTCAGGGTTCCTGGTCGGGGACATCTGGTTGCTGGGCGCGCTCTTGCATGGGACAGCCAGCTCTTGGACACGTACCTACCGTGCTTTGGAATGGCCCCTGCTGTTTTCTCACTGTGTCACTTTCCACGTGGGAAGGACATCTATTCCGTGCCTTGCGCTGAGGCCATGCTCCTGAGCTGGGGTCACTTTTTGTCCCTGCGCCGCCAGTGACACGGGGTACCAGCCCCTCCCCCAAGCAGCCTGGCTCTCCGAGGAGGCTGTGGGCTCCTCCAGGGTGATGCTGTCACAGGTGAGAATGGGGGGGGGGTCCAAGAAGAGGGGACCAAACAAGAGGAGGACCGTGGTGTTCTCAGACAGCCCAGTGCAGGGAAAGCACTGCCGTGAGGTCTGCAATGGGGCCCGGGCACTCGTGCCTCTCCGGCCACCATCTGACTTCGTTCTCATGAAAGGGGCCCTCTGATGCTGGCCACCAGGAATTCCTCAGGTCACTTGACAAAACACATACCGTCAAGCAGCTGAATGTCCTGAGCGTCCGTCCCGAGGTGACGCAGGGCCAGCGTCCCCTCACCTGGTCCAACGTGGGCCTGGGGCGGAAGCAGCTTCCCCAGTGGGTGCGTAACTTCACCTCCAGAAGCCGCCAGGTAACACTGCGAGCGACTTTCCTGGGTGGGTCCTTGGCAACACTGGCCCTGTGTGCACGGGTGTTGTCTGGTCTGCAAAAGCTGACTTGCTGGAAGGAGCTTTCCAGCTCCTCCTACAGAAGGGACGTGCCGGCGTGGCTTCCCCTGGGGGTGCGCACCGAGCACCCTCTGAGCATCTGCGTGACCGTGTGGACTGCACAGTGGTCCTGGTGGCTGAGAGCCCCGTTCTCCTGGGTGCCCCTGCATGTCAGCTGTCTGACCCGTATGGTAACGACTCCATTCCTTGCTTGCCTGCTCCAACAGGCTTCTAGACTTCCCAAGTTTTTATTACGTCCTGTACACACCTATTCCTCACTTCTCCTAAAGTATTTATTTGGCAAGGGAGTTAAAGATACGTCAACATCATTTACGTACATGTATAAATGAGTTTACATGCTAAGCAGGCTTGAAGAAGGATATTTATTCTTATTGAAGGATGTTGAGTTCTGTCTTTCTGGGCTACCCAAAAATGAGAAGAGGCTTCCTATAGAAGTGATGGTGACATTTTCAAAACAGCCATAACTGGTGTATAGGGACATACCTATGACTTCTGCGAATTTTTCACACTTTACTTCCCATGTATGAAGTTTGAGGAGGCTAAAGATTTTGTGCAGCAAATTGCATGTCCACAGCAAATTTGATGTGGTAGATAAATCATAAAAATACCTTTGAATATGTTTGTCAAATATGATACATCAAGAGTTGTAATGGTGTATTTGCAGGTGTATTTGTGGGATGAAAACATTTCTATTCAGGATGCTACTGGTGAATCTTACATGGACTTTTTTTAAAGTCCATGTAAAAACTATTTTCCCTTTGTTGTTTATGTTTATACACTATCAGATAATTTTTTCTGTAAGTTGTCATTTAAAATCCATTATAATTTCATTTTTAAATTGAATTTTGTTTTATTACATCCATCCCCGTTTTCCTTCCCTCTGTCCCCTTCCCCACCCACCCACTCCCCCCAAAGTCAATCCCACATTTCTTAATAAAATAAATTATCGAGTCACCATTTGAAACTTATTTTACTAAAAGGTGTCTGGAACTTAAGCCTAGGGAATGATAATTTATGAAAAAGTATAGGTGGGATAATAGAAGTTGAACAGCCTGAGATTCTGCTTGGAGCTGCTGGTCTGTAAGAGGTGATTTGTTCAATGTGAAAATCCTCAACCCACGTGTGAGTTGTGTACCTCCTCCGGTTGCCCATAAGATCCACTCATGAATCTGACGAGCCAGCAGCACCCTCCCAGACAACCAGCCCTTCCCTGGCGAGGTGCAATAAAGCACATAATAATACATCAGAGAGACCTATTGTAGGTCTTCTTATCTTTGCTGACAATTTCAGCCTCTGTATAATGGGCACGTTAAGAGCAATCTCTATGTGTGTTGTCTACACTTTGGGCCTGACCATTCAAGTTCAGGGCGACAATCTGAAATCACTTTTCCATATGAGACAGGCTTTTAAAAATGAGATTATTCTCAGTTAGGATCCTAGGAATGGTGCCATACGGTTGCTGCCACCACTAGGTTGTCACCATATAAAGACATTTGAAATGTGCTGTGTTCAAGTGTGGAACCAAGCTGGTAGGGTGTTAGAAAATATGTACAAACAATTGCAACTCAAAGGACAATGATTTATCTCTTTTCGATATAGTTCTAAGGAACTTCTGTTTTGGAGAATTACATTTATTACTTAAACATACTTGTAAATATATTTAAACATGGTTAATAAATTAGGCAAGACCAAAAATGACTAATGGTTCTCTTTGGTGATTTTAAAAGAATTTCTACAGGAATTTAAAAATTTTTCTGAATCCCTTGATGCCCAGAGATGCCCTATCTTGTATCATAGCTCTGTGGCTGGGTGTGTGTTTCTACAAATAAACCTCCATAACCTGGGAATTTTAGGAGGCCTTTGTTCTTCCATTTCATCAATTTGTATGTAGGGTTTCTATTTTCCCCTTCTGACCTAACAGGTTCCTCTGCCTAGAACAACTGTAAATAATTCTTTATTTTCCTTAGACAATAATTAACATTTGACTATAACTTTCATTCTATTTAGCCTTTTTTTTTTTTTTTTAAAGATTTTATTTTTCAGAGAGAGAGGGGAAGGGAGAGAGGCAGAGAGGGAGAGAGACATCCATGTATGGTTGCCTTTCACCTGCCTCCAGCTGGAGACCTGGCTTGCAACCTGGGTATGTGCCCTGGCTGGGAATTGAACCAGCGACCTTTGGGTTAGCAGGCTGGTACCTTTTTTTCTCAAGGTTTTTAATTGCTTGACCAAAATTTCTAGACACTTGTCATCGAACTTCAATTAGGCTCTGCATTTCCTACAGCATGTTTGTACCCCGTCATCAGCTGTTGCTCCCCACTTCCATCCTGCACTCTGAGCTCTAGTGACCACAAGGGAGAGTCGACTGGGCTACACAGAAGACAGGTGCATGTATTGGGTGCCACATTAGACGTAGAGATGGGGTACGTTGGCCCAGTTCCTCCAATGTGAAGCATTCTAACTGAACTCGTTCTAGCTAAATTAGTCAATGTTGGCAGAAAGATTCACACGACATCTCAAAAGTTTTGATTAAGTCTGTTTGTAGAAAATCGATACCTATTGTGTAAATGGAAAAATGTGTTCTACACCTTTTACCAGGGGCCAGCAGCTCCAGGGTAGTAGGTTCTCAAACTGTCAACGTGGGCAGAACAGGTTTTAGGCACCTGCAGGGTCATGGTTTTCTAAGCTGTAGCAGAAGAGCTGGGAGGATGCATGGTTTCCGCTCTTCAGTGGCATTTACAATTTTCGGTTCTGTTACCACTGTTAGACCTTCTGCCTCTTCAGATATCCACCTATTCAGTTTCTTAGATTTCTTCTCATAAATCAATCTCTGCATTCAAGCAATTTTTGAATGCCATTTATTTCAATATCAAAAGAACCTAATTTCCTAATGGTATTTCTCTAAACACATCAAAAGAGCTGCATTCTACAACTTAATTACAGCCAAGAGAATGTAAGGTTTTTGGAAAAAACTTGGTAAAATCTCCTAAGATATTTATGGTCTCAGTATGGGTAGGTTGGATGGAGGGTGAGGTGGCAGTTAAAATATGGCCTTAGTGTAGAAGATTTTATTGATTCTTGTCATGAAGATCGATGTTTTGACCTATGTATTCAATAATTCTGGATGATTTAGAGCTAGAAGGAAACATATTCTTAAAGAATATTTGAGGTGTAAAGGTATACAATTGTATGTTAAGATGGTGGGGAAATTGTTCTTACAATGATATATTAAAAAAAATCTTGCCCTACTAATCGTGAAGGTTATAAACTAGTTTAGGAAAAATACTAAATAGCATATAAAATAGTGACAAATTACAGATACAACTATATATTTAAGAACTTAAGAGGTAGTTTTTTGTTTTGACAAATTATCTCCAAAGATTATTTTTATTTTTTCGCCGTAAGTGTCTAGTTGTTAGGACTGAATAGAGTCAGACTGCTGGGATTTTTATCCTGTTATTATCTGTGGGTGTAATATTAGATACATTTGTTTTGCACCTCTGTACCACAAGCTTTTCATCTAAAAAATGAGGCTTCCTTTATTTTGCAGAGATGCTAGGAAAACTAAATGTGGGAACATACATACGAAATATAAACTGTTCCATGGCATGAGCTCCTATAACGTTGGCTGAAACTTTTAAAACGATCACCATGTGCAAGGTCACTGGGGGGGAATCCAAAACTGAAAACACTACAGCAACCACAACAAAGGTATTTCTCAACTTCCGAGAAGAAAAGTGGGCTGTTTATAAATTATGACAAGGGAGTAACTAGCACGCCATTGACAGCGATGGAAATCAGAAACGTGCTTGGGTGTTGTAGCAAACCGAGAGATGATCAGAATCCCTCGGATGGGAACTTCCCTGATTTACTGCCCCCTGGATACTCGATACTCCTTGATGCATTGTTTTGGTGATTCATAGTTTTCATTAACTTAAGCTTTTAGTGCGAGTTTCCTGCCTGCAGACCCTTGCTTTGAACCCCTGCCAGGGTTCAGTAGGACTGTTCACCTGGTGGGGACAGTATTAAATACCAGACTGAAAAACCTCAGCCCCCCAGAGGGGCAACGGTGTACTTTCAACACTTAATGGAGGTGCATTTCAGCACAAACTTAATCCATGAATAAAACCATGCCTCCTAAGGAGTAATCTCATTTACACACGCCGGTGTCCATAGATACAGCACACACTGACCAGTACTCGTTCAGTGATACCAATGTTGTAAACATAACTACGTGTGAAGCATCCGTAGCACCCAGGTGGCTCGCACGGACCGTCGGTTACGTGGCTGAAAGCCCTGTGACTGGAGCAGCGGGGACTTGGCTCTGGGACGCGGGAGCGAGGAGACCAAGGGGAGGGAAGGGCAGGCGGCCTGTTGCCAGGGTCATGGCTGTTCGCAGGCCTGGGATCTGCAGGGACCCCCGAGAAGAGGCCCGGGGGCCTGTCGGGAGGCGCTGATGCACCAGCTCCTGCCTTGTGTGAGGGTGAGGGTCACCCCAGTATTGCGGACAACTCCCCACTTTGGTGACACGCTGGGCCGGGCCAGCGGGTCAGAATCTCCGGCTGGGAAGCTGACTCGGTGCCAGAAATCTGAAAGGACGTGGGAGGATGGTGCGGTGGGTGTGCTCAGAGCCCGGTGGGTTTGCCGGGAGCCCCCCGTCCCCCTGTCTCTGAAACCAGGCAGGGCCGGCGGAGGAGAAGAGGCCAAGGTGCGTCTGCTCTTCGGTCTGTGTCCCATCCACCCGAAGGTCTTTCCGTCACAGCCACGGGGTCCTGCAAAGACATCCTGCTGCAAGTGCAAGTGCAAGGAGCTGGAGTCCCCGCCTTGGCAGCTCTTTCCCGCCCCCACGCCAGGTTTCCCTCACCTGGCCCCTGTCACTCCGCGTCCCTTTGTGGGGCCCTCTGCCCGGCTGGCCCGGTGGAGCACTCCGGACAGTCGTCAGCCAGCAGGGACAGGAACCACCTCGGCGAGGTGGAGTTAAGTTTAGAATCTCCTCCTAAATTACATATTTTTTCTACTCCGTGCCTTTCTGTGGTGTCCATTCCTGGCCCATCTGATGCCTCTGGGCCTGGCTTCTCCAGCCTTGACCCTGCCCTGGGGACCTTCTCACCTGCAGCGCCCCGTTCGGTATTTTTGCTAACAGTTCCACCCCCTTTGTGCTTTCTCTCTCACATTCTGAGAATCCCCACAATAGTGTTGTGTTGAGTCCAAGTGAATGGCACTTAACATCGATGTGGTGACGTGTCTATTCAGGACACAGTGAGCTCTTAATGTCCGTGGCATACATCTGAGATTTTAGGGAGAAACCTAAAACCTTTCAGATTTCTCAACTGAAAATTATCAACTCCATCAGGATGTCGAAGAATTATAAGCACAATTTTATCATCTCTGGTTTGGCATAGCATCTTCCTGCCCCAAGGAGTATCCTGTGTTGCTCCCGGCCTTCAGGTGGGCGGTGGGCGGGCTGCTTCTCTCCTGCGGAGGTGAGGGGCCACCCTCTGGTGAGTCGCACGTGCGCCGTAAAGAACATGGGATCGGGGACAACACGACTGGGTTTAATCTGGACTGGGCTGTTTTCTGCCGTTTGTCACTAAGCAATTCAGCTTCCTCTAGGGTTCTTTTCCTCAATATCAATCTCTTATCTACCTTGACGGCCACTGGGAAGGTGCACACCTGGTGGACTGGGCTTTGCTCACCATCGTAGTTACTCTGTGAACGGTGGTGTCCTCTGTGTTGTGCTGTCCACTCAGGTGGCGCCCACGGGTGACACTGCTGTGGGCTCTTTCTGAGAGAGGAGAGTTCCACCTGCCACCTGAGTGACTTGGGGAGCCACCGTAAGAGGCCACTTCCTTGTAGAAATAGGTGAGGTTTCCTGCTGCGCCTGGTTTGGACTCCATGGCTGGAGCCTGAGACTCAACCCCACGTGCGTTTATGGCCTTCATTGGTCCCAGCACCCTCTTCTCCCCGTTCATCTACCCACGAGTGGGTTTTTCCTGGACGCGGCTTGACCCAGGAAGGTGGCAGGGGTGACCGCCTACTCTCTGGAGGACAGAAATCTGCAGCCACCAGCCTGCCTGGGAGTGGACAGTGTTCAGTGGACCCGGGCTGTCCCAACGTGGTCTTGAGACTGGAGAGCTGGTGACCTGCGTGCCCACAGGCTCTGTCTGCAGATTCTGCCCAGGCAGGCATGTCCGATTCATGGCCTCAGGAGAGCTTATGCAGAACATCCAGTGACTTCTGGGGACTGACTACGGTCATGCTATGGGAGGGGCATCAGAGCAACCGCCCGGGGTCTCGTTTGAAGGTGTTCACGTGCCAGTCTCGCTGACATGTTGCCTTTTTCTGTTGTGCACAAACATGCAGTTAGAGCTCCTGCACCAAGACACCTCCCAGTGGGGCCCCTGGTCCAATGTTGCTCTCAGTTGGGTAGATCCAGTTCTTACAGTGAAAAGACCGAGTTATTCCTTATGAATTCATGTAGACCTTACTGGATCAAAGCGGCCTGAGGGATGGTTCATGCCGTGCTGGACAGACGGGCTGGAGCTGCTGCTTGCTTTCGGTTGGTTGGGAATCGAAATACCACCCACTGCTTCTACCACCTTTGAGTTCTTTCAGCTGTGCCACGTACTTCTTCATGTCTCTCACTTTTCCTTTGGCCATACAGACCTTTAACAAGGTGCGCGCTAGCTAGTGGAGTGGTGTGTCTTATTTACACTTAAACACTCATCTCTGATGATCGCTAATACATTTCATGTGCGCCTTTATCGTGTCATGTACGTAAGCTGGCATCTGTGAGTGTACGCGCTCCACGCCTTTGGAGGACCCGACAGCTGGTGGCTCTCATGTCCAGACATCATTGCCTCTAATTCTTAGTCTGCGTTGCCGACTGTGCATTTATTTCTTAAAGGCCTGTCCCTCAACTTGCGCTTGTGCCCGTGGAACTGCGCACCCAGGGGGCAGGCTGTACGGGATGCCAACTCCTCCCATGCATTTTCCCCTCTTAACATGGACTCTCGTTGGTATTTTGGTACTAAAAACCTTTCATTACTTACTTTGCTGTGGCCTTTTCATTCTCTTTTTGTTTGCTCACTCCGTTTTACAGTCTTAGTTGCTCTTGTTTTGTCAAGTGGCTTGTGATGCGTTCTTCCAAGTGCAACGGTTCACCTTCTAAAGCATCAACAACTTCAGTTCATAATGACTGTACTGTATGCTTCTCGTAGGTTCTGTTTTGGGAAACGCTAAGAGAAATGTATATTCAACATAATTCCTAGCTGTTGCTAAACCGGAGGGCACACCCCCTGCCGATTTCATCCGCACGCCAGAGCTATCACGGAGAGAAGCGGCAGCTGCGGACAGTGGTGGTGACAGACACGTGTGGGCTGACACAGGTGTAAAAGCACATTTTGCAGCAATCACACCATTTCTCCTGTCCCGCTCCGCAGAGGGGGCCCCGCTCACCCCGCGTCCTGAGCTCCCCGCCCACTGCTGACGTGGGGGAGACCGTGGGTGCTCGGCCCTGGGTTGTGTGCTTGGGTTTGAACGTTGTTTATGCTGGAAGCATCGCTGCTTCCAGGGACAACGGCGGTTCACTGCTGATTTCCGCAGCTCACGTGCCAGGCCGCCCGGGGCGTGGACATGGGCCCGGCCAGCCTTACCTTGAGGACCTCCGGAGCCTCGCCCAACGATGCAGTGGGCGTGTCAGCGAGTTCAGGGCTGGTGCAGGGCCGGAACGCGTGTGCTAAGTGCCCTGCGTTCCAGGTTTTGGGTGCAGACCTCTAAAACCCAGCGGTCCTTCGTGCCAGCCACCTGCGGAGCTGAATTCTATGGGCCGCTGGAGCTTCCACTCACTATGTTTTAAAAGAAGACTATGGCTGTCCCTCTGCTGTGTCGTGAACGAGAACGACTTCCATGTCGCTGTCAGCCACCTGATCGTGTATGTGCAGGCTGTCGTCTTGCACAAGCTCAGCCACGCCAGGCCACGTTGCCCCCCAGTGAAGTTGACTTTCCATCGCTGCGATGCCCACGCTAGCAGAGCTGTCCCTGCCTCCCACTGTGGTTTGAGGACATTCAGTGAGCACTTACCCCTCCCCCAAGGCTTCATTTCAGCCCATTCTCAGCTGCCTAGTAGGTCTGCAGTTATTCTGCGTGGTCTCCCCCGACCCCGCGCGGTCAGTGTCTCAGGGAGCCGGGCTGCTCCCAGCACACGTCTGCCCCAGTGGACCCGCTGCATGACCGAGACGCGTGGGGTTTGTTTTTCCTGCCGTCTCATGCCAGCTCTGCTTTTAAGGAAAGACAGATGAATGAATCAACGAAAAAGAGTTCTGAGGGTGCTGTTGCTCAGTCTGTACCCTTTGATTAAACTTTAACCAACAGAAGACCAATCAAATGAAGTGCGACCATTGTTAGCCTAACACAGAATTGCAGGGAAAGTTCTGAGCGTAAGAGATTTCTGGGGGCCTTCCAGCAGGAGCGGCTTGAGCCGCCTTTTGATCACACCTGGATTGACGTACGGGGACGTCCCCACGCTAATGGGGTTGTCTGAGCCTTTTCAAGTCCCCGCTTCGTCGTGGCCACAGCTCCAGGAGACGGAGGCATCGAAAACCCTGGGCTGTTCACCTAAGAAGGGGTTTTCTTCGTGGCGGGTGGACTATGAAGGCGAAGACAGGAGACCAGGACGCGAGGTTTGGAACATCTGGTCTGCATGAGCCACGGGCACAAGGTGGTCCTTTCAGAGGCAAATGCTGTCACGGAAATAGAATCAATGTGTCCACTTTCTTTCCTGCATGGATGCTTCTGGTGTGAGCACCATGACTTGTCTTTCACGTTTAAATACGTGCGTTTCATTTGGGGTGTTCCAGTGTTTTGACACGATGCTCTCCTCTCGGGAATGCACCTCCTCACCTATAAACCATTATTGCCTAATACCTGTTTAATCACAGCATGCTTTTGAAGAGAGGAAACACTTTTTTCTCTGTAACATGTCTTTGTGGGGTATGATTTATTGCACATGTATCAATGTGTTGGGTTCTGTTCATTTACGTTTTAGGTTTGCCTTAATCAGAATTTAAATCACCTATGGGTTTCTAATACTTTTTTGGTCAAGATCCATTTTAAAATTTCTTAATTTTTTCTGGCACAAACACGTTAGTCATCGCTAAACCCATATTAAGGCAAAGTTCAATGTTCTACCAGCTAGAGATTTAGAAGAGGGTATGACCAGTGGGCTTACGCAGTTAGTATTAACCCTTTCCTATGCAGGTGACCCCAACTTTACTCCAAAGTCTAAGAGAGAAAGAACTTTTTAACAAATGCAAACAGTGGCTTCATGGAATCCCAGCTCACCTTGACCACAACACAAAGAAGGTGAATTATTACCAAGGCAAACCATCCATAACCATCAAGTCGTAATTACGCCTCAGGGCACATTGTTCTCCAAGCCTATTGAACCAGGACAAGCTGGGCTCCCTTGTATATACGAGATGAGACATTTGCACTGTCCCAGTTTCCTTGGTGGCATATATTTGGCCCGGCCCGTGGGACCGATGTGTCAGATGGAGTGCCACCCTGAAGTGCACCTTGAAAGCTCTGGGACAGCCCCGCAGTTCCCTGGGGGAGAGGAAATGCTGGGGCTCCCCAGCCATAGGCAGAAATCCTTGCCAGGCCTGACATTTGGAGGCCGGAATGAGGCCAACCTCTTCCATCTCACTAGAATCACTCCGATGCCCATGGTGCTTTCCTCCTTTCTTCCAGGCTGACGGACGCAGCCTGCCATTTAAACTGGAGCTGAGCAGTGAGCTGGGCAGGCTGCAGACGTGGGGTGT
The DNA here is from genome assembly GCA_004026585.1 of Noctilio leporinus. Taxonomy (NCBI): domain Eukaryota; kingdom Metazoa; phylum Chordata; class Mammalia; order Chiroptera; family Noctilionidae; genus Noctilio; species Noctilio leporinus. Next base: position 279,960 of record PVIW01000129.1, read on the forward strand.
AGTATCCCCACCTGGGCACAGAGCACAGGGAGTCGAGGAAGGCGGCCCATCAGCAAGCATGGGTTGAGGGGCCTCAGCGTGAAGAACGCTGAATTTGCACCGGGCGGGCAGAGGGGAGACACAGACGGGGCTCCCAGAGACGTTGCCGCAAGACATCTCCACCCAAAAACCACTCTGAATCCCTTTCCTCCTTCCGGTGGGGCTGCATAAAAACACATGCAAGATCGTTTCCTTGTCGATAGCAGCCCTGGATGTGAGCACCCCGCTGGGTACCCAGGACACTGTGTCTGTCCCCCAGTCTGCCATCACTTCATACAGCCCGGGGGGTGACATGCAAACTCCTCCCCCCATTTCAACTTGCAGTGAAACGCAACTTCACTTTCTACTTGCAACCTGATAACTCATTACTCTAAACTAACGGAACCACCGCCAATAATCGAAGGTTCCAGCTATACTGTTTCGTCGTAGGCCTCCTCATTCTGGGTGAAAGAAAGGTCCAGGAAGGCCCCTGACTTGCGAGGCATCGTGTTATCCAAACCTGGGGAATCTCAGAACCATGTCCTAGCTCTGCATTCCATTTCACAGTGTTTGGCATAGAGGACAATGGCGGAGATGGATGTCTTACCATTCCCAGAGCTTGTCCTCGTGGCTCGTGTAACCGGTGCATGGGTCTAAGCTGAGATGCTCACGGGGGGACGGCCCTAGAGAAATGCCTGACGTGACTTGGTCCTTTTTCTGTTCCAAGACCCAGTGCAAGGTATGACTTTGTGTTGCACTGCATTCAGTCTTTGTGTCTCCTTCGTCTCTTCCAATCTGTGAATGTTTCTTGGTCTGGTCTTGTCTTTCATGCTCTTGACCCTTGAAGACCAGTTGTTAGATATGTTTTTCTTCACCCCTCCGTTTGGGTTTGTTGGGTATTTCCCAGGATTAACCTGCCGTTGGAGATTTTGTGGAGGAACACTACTGGGTATTTTTATCATGCCATGTGGGGTTGAGAACAACATGATTCACTATGGCAATGTTAGCTTTGTTTGGTGAAGAAAGTATCTGTCAGGATTCTGCCATGTAAAGTTACTTTGTCCTTTTCATACTCTAATCACTGGAAGAAAGTTAAGAGGAGCTCATAGTCTATAGGGGGTGGTAGTTGAACGCCATGTCTTGAGTCAAGGGGTGTGAAAGGTGTTCGCTCACATGCTACAATGATCATGATAATACGTATTTTAGGGGTATGCAAAAATGGTTAAAGTTTTGGCCACATTATAACATGTCTCTGCATCTTGCCCGCGTAAATGATCACTGCGTTGTTCCTAGAAGTGGTGATGTTCCGGGTGTGATAAGAAACCACAATCTTGGTTTTCAAACATCATTCTACAGTGAGAGGAGCCCTGCTGCTTGGAGAAATGGCTGGTTCTGGGGTGGAGACGGGGAATAAGGTATATAAGAGGAAGCTAGAGCACCTCCTAGGTACCAAAGTGAGTAAGTGCTAAAAATAAAAGCAAAACAAAGGATGGAAGCATGTGGAAATGACACAGGGACCAACCCCAAAATGTCCCAGTGGCCAAAGCAGAAACAATTTCACCAACAAAATTATGACAGTAAAGGATTATAATCTCCCAAATAAAAGTAATGCTTATGAGTCCATTCTGATGAAAATAAATGAATAAAGGCAATAAAAGGTACAAGCAATTTCTTACAGAAAAAATCTTCAATTACTAAATGTAGAAACGATGAGGGAAAAGGGAAATCATGGTGAGATACAATCTAATAATTTTCACCCAATATAATATCTGCCAAAAATATACTTCATGTAATTTTTATCAAATATATGAACAATTTTTTATAGTGTTCTTAGCAGTTATTCCAAGTGCAATTTATGCCATAATATTATATTTTATAATAGGGGCATCAACAATAATTATTAATTTGGTGTTCTTTGAGGTGATAATTTCATCATTTTAACACTATATAATCCCAGTAGTAGATGTAATCATAATCTTAATAAAAGAGCCCTAGTTGGTGGCACAGTGGATAAGGCACCAGCCTGTGAACCCAAAGGTCACTGGTTCGATTCCCAGCCAGGGCACATAACCAGGTTGCAAACCAGGTCTCCAGCCAGGTCCATTGCTGGAGGCAGGTGAAAGGCAACCATACATCGATGTCTCTCTCCCTTCCCCTCTCTCTAAAAATAAAAATAAAACAATCTTTAAAAAATGTTTAAATAACTTTTGAAATATGTTAAGCTACTTATATATCATAATTTGTTGGTGGTTTATAGGTACATAGCTTAAAATATCATTGTTATAGTTCCATGATTACTAACCTGTTTTAGTTAACATATCTCTATAGTCTAATGGAATACATGCTTGGATAAATTCTACTGTCCTGTCTTCCAAGAATACATTAAAATAAAATCTTTATTGTTGCAACACCTGAAGAGGCCAGAAGGAATTTTAAGTTCTCACTGAATGCAAGAAAATGCAAAAATTAAGGTAGAATACACATTTTCATTATGTAAATTTCTTTTATCAGCAAAAGTAGAAAACCATTTGCTGAATTAAAAAACATGTTTGCCAACCACTTTATTTTTTTAACTTTAATCCTTGCTTATTTTAAGAGAAATTAGTCTAAATATTTGCTATTCTTTTAGATTCTACCAAATTAACTTTATTCAAATTCATTGATTTTTCCTTTCAACCTATCTTTAAAAATCAATTTCAGATTCAGTTTTTAGGTGCAAATAAGGTGGAAAGTAGAGGCTGGACAATATAATACTTTTTATCACCTCATCACTTTTTCATTAATCCATCCCTTTATGCAATGAAACATTGAAATGCGCAGCTGTAGCAGAGGGAGTCACAGTGTCTGCCAACATTGCAGTCACAGGAATAGGTCAGGTGGCCACTTTCGTGCAGATTGCATTAAGGAAACACCTGCAAAAGCTCATTTCTTTCCTTGATGAAACACGAGTGAAAGGGTAGCTGACGTCATTGAAGTGCCCAAAGACGCCCTCTGAGCGCCAGTTGGGAATCTTGTCTGGTTAGCTAGTCTGCAAGGCGATCCTCGTGAAAGCGAACCAGAAGCCTGGGACCAACGGCATGTGCACTGAGGAAGTAACGGGGTTGATTTGGGGAGTATTTTACCGACCACTAATGACACTTGGCACTTGTGCGGGTTTTCTGCGTGACAGGTCCTACTTTATGTTTTATCTGTGGTGTGTTTCATACTCACTGAGGTAATTCCTGAAGTAGTTCTTCTCTCCCTGTTTTGTGAAGACTTTGAGGCAAGTCTGATGGAGCCTGTGTCAATCCTGCATCTTGACTACAGAATCCACAGCTTAACCTCTGTGTTCTGTCCCCTTTCAGGACTGCAGCTGGTTGAAAAACTGTTACACACGATGCAATATGCAGATGGTGTATTAAAGAATTGTGTAGTTGAAACCTACATAATTTTATTCACCGATGTCACCCAATGTATTTAATAAGAGAAAAACTGAACCAGTAGGGAGCAAGGCTCACACTCCAGTTCCCTGACACAACGTCCATCACCTTGGATGTACACGCACATGGGGAAACAGTCACCTTTCTTACCTGTCGGCTGATAGGATACTCTGAACATACGAAATACATAAAGTCACAGTTGAAAGTGTATGACCCACAAAGGGCTGCTCTTACCTCTACAGGGTAAAGCACCTGGCCTGTGGTGTTCACACCTTAGAGGATGCAGTTAACCATCACACCCCTTCAAAGTCCATTAGTGTGATTGAATGGGCTTCGCCGTCTGACAGCATGAAAAAAATTAGAGTGCAGTTGATTGCAATTGGAAAGGGCATAGAAACGAAAATATAGCTGCTTCAAAAACAAAACAGTATATAGTGTACTAAAGTCAGGCTGAAATTTTTTGTTAATGAATGACATTCCTTAAATGTCCACTTAGATTCCTGTTGATATAGAGAGTATAAGGAAAAAGAGATGTTGTGTTGAATAAAAATAAATAAAATGAATAAAAAATAAAATGTAACAATATAAAATTTAGTCTTCACAATGTACTTAATATATGTATATTCATACATATATTTTAAATGTATGAATACACATATTTCATATACATCATTATACTATATATGTATGTATATACACATGCAAATGTTAACCTTCACATAATCTGAAGAAAAATTAAACGGCAGTTTTCAGAATGTTAATCAAATTGTTAGAGAAACATGTTAGACTTCCTTATCTTTTATGTAACTTAAAACTTAAGGAAATAATATGGTATCTAGATATTTTAAAGGGAAGAGAGAATTCAGTGAGAATTTTGTGTAATCATTGATGTGTGAAGACAGAAAAATATTCTCATAAATAGAGGGGTCAGAAAATTATACTAGTTTTCCCAAAGACCCAGTCCTTGGGTCTATTCCATTGTCTATTAATGACTCCTTTGTCTTATAGTAAATTGTCATTAACTGGTGGGTTTATTTCTGGGCTCTTTATCGCGTTTCACTGAACTCCAGTCTGTTTTAATGCCAGGACCATATTGTTTTGAGGACTGCAGCTTTGTAATATAGTTTGCATTATGGAGCGTGACATCTTTAGTGTTCTTATTTTTAAGATTGCTTTGGCTGTTTCGGGGTCTTTGTGGTTCCATATAATTTTTAGGATTGTTTGTCTATATCTGTGAAAAACAGCATTGGAATTTTCATGGGAATTGCATTTATTCTGTAGATTGATTTGGGGAATATGGACATTTTGATGATCTGAATCTCACTTATTAGTGTTGGCTTCAATTTCTTAGTATATTTTTCAGTGTATAGGTCTCTTTCACTTCCTAAGTTAAATTTATCCTTTTTCATTATACTGAGGTTCTTAATTACTTTCTGATAATTGGTTATTAGTGTATAGAAAAGCAGCACATTACTATATCTTGATGTTCATATTTCACAACTTTACTAAATTTACTAATTCCAACAGTCTTTGGTGGAGATGTTAGTGTTTTCTGTACCTAGTTTTATGTAACCTGCCAACGGTGACAGTACTGCACCTCTTTCCATGTTGGACACTTGTTATTTATTTTCCTGTCTAACTGCTGCGGCTTGGACTTGCAGTATTACCTCACGTAAATGCTGTGAGAGTGGACACACGTGTTTCGGGTCTGACCGTAGAGGATTGGCTTTGAGACACACACGTCAGCAGAAACACGGTGAACATGGGCGTGCCACGCTCGCGGCACATGGGCAGCTAGTGACCTGCAGGGCCATCTAGTAAACACCAGCGTTTCTTGATGCAATTTTTTTGCAGCTTATCCAACAAGGTTGGCAGGAAACACCGTGTTTCAGGTTGCTCATTAGGTCCCACGATTAGAGACAGGTGGCATCTTAGGGGTGGTTCAGAGACCACGACCCGCAAGCTGTTGTGTCCGGGCTGTTGGCTGGCGTGGCCGAGCCCCTAACGGAAACAGAGGACACTCCTCCCGAGGCCACCGTGGGTCTCTGCATGAAAAATCTTCAGTGCTGTGGAGAAAACCTGACCCTGTGCCGGGACCTTGGGTGTCAGTGTGGAAATACGCCTATCATGCGTTTTCAGGTACAGGGACGGGCACGCGTCTCCCTGGGGGCTTGGAAGGTGAGGACCCCTGACCTGCATGACAGCGGGGTCCCCAGGCTGGTTTGCCAATTAGCAGGCTTGAAATAATTATCCTCTGAGATGTGTGCTTTACACAAAAGAAGATACGACACGGCCTCCAAGAGAGGTCAGGGTGAGGAACAGAACAGCAAGCGGTGATTTGGAAAAATTCACCCCAAGAGTGGTTGGATGTACTCTCTTGCCCTAGGAAACGATCAGAATCATTACAGTCCAGTCTGAACTGAGCATCTACAACCGCATTTAATACCAGATTGAATAAAGTGATAGGGTTGTAGTTAACGTGCATTTCCTGGCAACAGACCTGGAGGAAGACTGTGTCTGGCCGCAGCCTGGAATGAAGGCTGTCAGGAGGTCTGACATTGGTCACCTGCCTCAGTCCGTGGCGTGAAGGAAGGAGCCACAGGACACCTTGTGACCTCCGCGCGGTGTCCCTATACTGTGTTCTCCACCCAGAGGACCCTGGCCACCAGGTGGCCTTTGATGTCTAGCTGACATCTAAGCTTAGACATCGTGCAAAGTTCCCAGCCTTAGGAGAACCAAAACGGATATGAGTATTGTATATGTATTTTTATTTTTCCCAATTGTATACCCACAAGGGGGTCTCCCCAGAGCTCAGACTTGATTCATTAAAGATTCCGTACTGGTCCCCCCGTGTTTAAACTTCAGTCACCTTCAAAGGACTCTCCATTTGACACGATACACCCTTATTGGGACACATTTTCTCTGCTCAAAGCAGCCTTTGAACTTGTCAACTCTGGTGCCGTTTAGTGCCTCTGCCATTTGTGCTTCAAAATGTTTCCTTTCGAGGACTGGTTTCTCCATGGATGTGAATGTGGCCTGGATGGTAGCCTCAGATTCGGGGTGTTGCATGCACCCCCGAACTGAGTTACAGACTCTTACCTGCACAATGTGCCACTCCGTAGACGTCGCATCTCAAGCTGGTTTCCAGAACAGGGAAGTTTGGTTGGGTTTCTAGATTGTCGGATCATTTTAGGGAGGAGGGGTGTTGGCATAAGATGGAGAAAAATAACAAACATGAGGCAATGTCAGGTAAAAAAGAGTCTACGTTTAGAGTTATTCTGTTTCCCATCACACTGTGCAGCTCTACTGCATTTTCCACGATTCCATCACTGGAATTCGTTTTCTATGCATTCTTCCCATCCTGAGTTGTGAACTCCTTGTTAGCAAGAACAGCTTTTCGTGTTCTGTTCTCGGTATTACCTAATTCTTTTATACCACCTTGTGTAAAATAGCTCTCCAATAAATAGTGAGAAAGTTCAGCAGAATCTAGAATTCAAGCATTTATTCATTTTATTTTTCTGAATGTTTCATTCCTTTTTAAAACAGCTCATTCCTTTACACACGCCCAGAAGAAAAACAAAGTCTGACTGTGAGAAAGGCACGTGGGACTGCCAGGCACCGTGTAGACAAAGTGTGTAAACAAAGTGACTTCAAGTCGTGCTTTACCAACAAGACACTGTTGAATTTCCGAGCACTTACAAACATTTGTTAAAAATATCCCCGGATCAAGTCCTTAGAAATGCTTATAACATGAGCAGCTCTCTGTGATAAGCATAAATACACACATTACCAAAATGTCACAGGCAGAGTCCTTAAAAATGCTAAAAGCACGAACAGTTGACACAGCAGGACACAGACACGCACACGTTAGGAACCTAGCACAGCCGCTTATGACAGGAGCAAGTGCCCCTGGGCAGCGCACCCAGGAGAAGAACCTCCTCTCTCCTGCTCAGGACTCTGCAAGGGCAGGGCGCTCCCCCTGGCCTGGGACAGGTTCCCACTGGCTCTGATGGCCTCCGGGCCAGGGTCCATTCCTTTTTAGGTTCCTGTGCTGCTTAGTTTGCATTTCTTTTCATACCAGGTAGTTGTTTTCTTCTGTTATGCTTTATCATTCAACTATTCCGTGAAACGTATTCAAAGCCCTTTAGGCTAAGTTGTAATAAGATAATGTCTCTGTAGGACAAGATGGGCGAGGGTACTCTGAGAGGTTAATTTGGGTGGAAAGTACCGGAGCCAGAGTTGTCCCGCTTTGTAGTACCTGTAACAGGTTTAATGGAACTACTCCTTCGTTTCCTTTTTCTTCAGTGAACTCGGACCATAATTCTTCATACGTGTCCACCTCAAAATTAAAGAAGCGCTGATAAACCTAAATGGAACTGAGTGACACCAAAAGTGTGAAATTAATAATAATCACATAAAATATTTTTTAGGCTTTCTGACAAAGATTATTATTATTATTTTTTTCAGTGAAAGTATTTTCAGCTCTATTTTTACATATTAGTTACCTTAGCACAAAATTTCCACGTTTTCCCTCACTTTCTCAGGAACTCCGTGTTGTGTGACATCCGCTCCACTGCGTGGGGTTGGCTGGGCTGAAATGTTAGAATTCAACTACGTGGAACAAAGTTAGTGTAAAACTTTTAATTACATCTCGGCTCAGCTTCTTCACGGCCTTGTACCCTTCACCCAGCAGTCAAAGAGAAAGAAATAATTAAATGGATTACCAAGGCATATAAGGTAGGACCTTTTGAAAACAATTCAAAATAGAATACCTTACACATGGAAGCTAGATGCAGCCAAGAGCATGTCACACAGAAACTGGCATGTTTTTGACTGCTGTGGTGTCGGCTAACTTCCTTTGGGCCTCGGATATGTTAACAGTTTCCAATCTCGAGCCTCCCACTCAGATCAGACTCTTGTACGATATAATGAGTTTTCTCTTTCGTCTTCACACCAGTGCTGCGTCCTTCGCGAAAGACGGTGATTATAAACTCTTGACATTATTTTGTAAGGCGGCCTGCTGTAAACCACCTAATCCCATGAACAGATCTATGAGAAAGGGGTGAGGAAAACAGTTCTTTTTTAATTAAAAAGTTGTTTTCCTACCACGGATTGATGGAACCGCCTTGAAAGCAAACTTCAATTAACAGCTCTAAGTAGGTGAGCTATCAAATGATACAAAAAAGGACAAGAATGGAATAGTAGAACGAAGAATAAGGAATGCGGATCATCTTCAAAGGGAGAGTCTGTATGTCTGTCATTGGGAGTGAAGCCCTTCCTGGTACTAAAATATTTCATCTGCACAGCAAATAAAGGACAGGTCTTGAAGGGAGAAAGAGGAAAAAAAATTTAAACCCAAAACTGAGTCATCCTTGTTCCATGCTTTGCCATGTGCTGTAGCTTATTTCACCAATTAATCTTAGATTTACAAAAAACATTTTTAGCCCTGGCTGGTGGCTCAGTGGATAAGGTGCCGGCCTGTGAACCCGAAGGTCGCTGGTTCGATTTCCCAGCCAGGGCACATAACCAGGTTGCAAGCCAGGTCTCCAGCCAGGTCCCCAGCTGGAGGCAGGTGAAAGGCAATCGTACAGTTCTGTTTCTCTTCCTTTTTCCCTCCCTCCCTGCTGTTCTCTCTAAAAAAATAATGAATAAAAAAAAATTAAAAACACTCCCCCCACTTCTTCTCCGTAGCGTACCACTTCTATGCAGAAAGTTTCCACAAAGAAGTCCTCCAACTACTGGTGAACAATCCTAGTGCCTCCCAGCTCTGAATATCCTCCCTCTCCCTCTTCATTCAGTCGATCTGGTCTGTTTTCGGGAGTTTTGGTCATTTAAAATTTCCCCCAGTTACAAAATAATACCTGCTCCATTAACTACGAAGCTATCAAAGATAACGCGGCGTATGTGTGCACAACAGCAGCTAATCGATCCTTGCGTCCTGTTAAGGAATGCCTAATACATTCCAGAAACTGGTGAATTCCACAGAAGGTAAAACAGGCAGGTGCCTGCCTTTTACGAGGTTGACTGTCTAGCGGACAAGACCGTTACACGGAGAGTCTGACGCAGGCTAGTGCCGCAAAGGGAGGCCTGGCTGTGCACGCGCGGACACCATGGTGAAGACGCTGGGGTTGGGCATGGTTCCCCTGGGGAGGAAAACTGGAGCGGACCCTCCCTCCAGGAAGCACGCGAATTCAGGAGGAAGAGTGAGGATGGGAGGCTCAAGGGAGTCCAATGGCGCAAGTGGCCAGGTAGGACACACCTGGTGAGCGACTTTGGGAACCTTCCTGAGGCAAAGCTGGGCCATAGGGCTTCCAGGTCAGAGTCGATGAAGGTAGTGAAAAGGTCAGGACCGTGTTTGCCCTTTGAAAAGCTTATTTCCACTGACATCAGCTGGGGTTTAAATCGGGAAATAAAAGGATTCCAAGTTTCACAGTGTGAGAACAGTTCCATTTTTGATATCGTAGGAACAGATTTTACGACATCTGTTAGTATTCATTTAGATCCCGTATTAAATCTAATTTGCTGTGTCATTTTTGAAATCTATTGTTCAACATTACCATGCCTCGTGTAAATAGCTAATTTGAATAATTGAAGCAGATTATATCCCTTATGTATAGGGCAAACCTGCCTGTGTCTTTGGGGAGAATTATATTTAAACACCGGTCAGAAAGCATGATAAATCTCTTACTGGAGTTGCATGCAGAATGCCCCTGGAGTAGGGAAATAAAAATGATTTGGTAGGTTATTTGCTATAAAATGAATTAATTTTTGGCCAGATTAGGCAGAACACCACCAATCTTCAAATATTTCTAGAGATAAGCCAAGCCTGATCTGATCATAGTTTGTATCAGATAAAAGCTTACATTCTCTCAAAGCTCACAACAGTCCGTTGTAATGTTGATTGTACTGCTGTGCTTCACATCTGTCTCTTGTCAGAATCCCTTCCCCTCCACCCCACTTTCTGAAAGTACCCCATGGCCGGCTCTTCTCTACAATGAATCGTCCCTGGAGCCTGGGACCCCGTGTCTCACCGCCGGGCAGATGATGTTCAGTAAGGTCACGGGATGATAAACATGAGGGCTCATTTTTCTTTTTTTTCCCTTAACTCCCACATCACTTACAGCCTGATTAGGCATCCTTATCAAAATTCATACTGATAAGACAGCTGTGCTCTTTTTTTGTTTGTTTTACCAAACCTGGCAAGAATTTTATTTGCAATAAAGAAACTGAAGGGCCATCCAAGTTGCGCGGAGCCATCTGCTTCCGAAATTGGGTTCCTGCGGCGGGTTTAATCCTCAGTAATTCTCATCTGCTTAGGATCCTGGAAACACGTGTGTTTTTGCAGTTTACAGTGGAGTTAACGGCGCACATCTCATTCCACGCTGTCACCTTATATCAAGTGTACGAGCTCCATTTTCCAAATGGTGCAGACGTGGAGGCAGCCTGGGACCGAAGTCGGGCCATGAATCAGACCCCAGGCCTCAGTCTGTCTGAAGAAGCCCCGGGAGCGCCCCGTGCCTGCTAAGAAGCATATGGGGGAACATGACGCACGATCCCATTTATAGAGGCGCAACTTAAAATTTTAATGTCGTTAAGAGCAGGTGGGAATTCTATAAATAATGAGCCCGACCCAACTTTGTGAACATCTTTCTTGTTTTTCCTCAGCCTCTGGTACGGTAGGGATGCCCAGGAGCCATATTTTATTCATCCATGTGTTCCTCCTACCTGTAGGTAGAATACACGTAACGCATGTGCAGAGTCGAATGTGGGGGGGTGAGAACTGGATGTGTGTGAGGGTAAACAAGTGTGAATGTACTGTAACAGGAGGCAGTGTGTGAGGAAGAGACACCTCCAGCCCTCCCTCCAGTCACGGTCGGGGTTTGCGTTTACAGGGTGGTTGGTCTCAGGTGGTCTCCACGTGGTCCATCGGAAGAGGAGCAAAGCCCACCTTCTATCCCTGTCTCCCCTCGTCCTGAAACGCCTCTGCTTTTTCTCCCTACCTGGAAAGTGGGACATATTTTTATGTGTTTTGACCCAAATAATGAGTGAAGTTTCTGGTTCATGGACAGAACAGCATTTCGGAAGGCTGTGTCTAAATTGGCCACGATGGGGTTGCGTCTTGGTTCCCTTGAGTTTCGTTGTTCAACAACAACAAAAACAACAAACCCACAAAAATTACTTAGTGGCAAGTGAGATGCACGGGGTAGGGCAAATGGAGGTTCACAGTTCGTATTGAAAAGAACACAATGATTAATAAATGAGAATACAAGGATCAATTCTCATGTACCCACAGCTGTAAACCTGCACTTGCCCAATCCTGTATTTTAAATTTTTGAGAGCAAAACCCATATTGGTTTAAGGAGCAGAAAAAATAAACTCTGCTATAGATGAAAAGGACAGTATCTGTAACAACCCTTGATCCTTGATCCTTGATAGTAACCTATAATAATGTTCCTTTACCAAATGAACAGGGATTGAGTGAATTTCATCTCTGAGAAACGACATGTGTCCTTTTAGAACACTGATTTATTAACATATTACATATTCTACATAATGTACGAATAAAACTTGTTAACATCCTTTGGAAACTAATAAAACTTCCTCAAAATACTAGGAAAATACATGTCAACCTTTGCTTATTGCAACCCAGTGCTTTTGGAAATATTACTGATAGTTAGTCCCAGGGCCCTTCCTTACGTTATAATTCACATGAATTACAATGGACACAATCAAACCATCTTTGTCAACCAATGGATGTGCACCAGGCAGGGGGACTCAACCGTGACCCAGGCAGACTCTGTTCTCTGCTCTTCGAGGGTGTCACAGCCCACTTGGAGCAGAAGCTGGGCAGGAAACCAGCAATGGCAAGTGGGTGTCTACAGTGTAAATGAGGAGCAGCCCCGTGAACAGAAGCAGCCCATCACTGTCCAGATGAAAACACTTAGGGTGCCGAGGTCCGGCCGGAAGAACCGAAGAATGATGCACAGCAGTGCACTTGGACATGTGCACTTGGACGTGTTGCAGCCAGAGGGCCGGGGCTGGTCCAGCGCTGGTGGGAGAGCCCCCCGCCCCCCGGCATGGCTGACACTAATGCTCTTCACATAGAGAACATTGCTCTCCACATGTAAACATGGTGACGCACCTTGTGAAATCAGTCACCTTTTCTGATCAGAAGAGCAGTAAGAAAGTGATTTTACGTTTTATGGTCACTGCGGTGTTCATTTTATGGTATCTCCTCCCCATTCAAATGCTTTGATGTAATTTTGTGTCTCCAAACAAAAATAAGTTACATAGATTGTGACAACTTTGCAGAATTCCTTCAAATAACTGTAGCGATAAAGTTAACTCATTTTCCACATAATTAGGTGACTAAAAGAAGGCTGGGGATCATTGCTATAAAATAGTATAGTTCAAATAGTAAGTGAAATAGATGCTTATTTATAAATATCACATCCGATTAAGAAAAAAGCCTGCCATTCTTTCCCCTGGTTTTCTGGTTTAGAAAACAATCCATTACAGATAAAAATAGTAAATATGTTACATTACAATACATACCAATACAAATAAATATGTACTGATAAGATAAAATGTACTCATTGGTATAAGGACTCTTATTTTATCATACTGCTTCTCAGAGACTGAAATATTCAGTACAGCGATTTAGGGACTTTATATGATAGATTCTCAGTAAGTTCAGTAATTTACAATCTTTCTCTGAAGGTGATGGTAAATAACAGATGAACATAAAAATATGCTCTGTGGTGTTCTTATTTTTTAAGATCGGCATTTAATTAAGCTTACTATTTATAGTATAATGCGTTTAGCCTCTAACTATAATGAACCTATTAGTCATGTATAAAAGCTTAGTGGTATCCACTTTAGAACATTTGGAATGTATTTAACAGCTCAGTTAAGCAGTTTGAGACATACGCTAATTTTTTTCATCTAATGCATTTGTATTTTGGTTTCATGTACTTTGGATAGACATAGAGCTTTTGTCTTATTTACTTCAACTTGAAATAAACATGCAGGACCAGGAGCCTTGAGATCCTCCCTGTATAAGCAAATTTTCATCTAAGACACAGAAAGGTGCACCCTGGGCTGCCCTGAATGTCCTGCTGGAAGAGAGAGGAGTCGAAGGTCCTCATGACCCTACTTTTCACCTCTATGAGGAGGTCTCTCCTTCAACATAATGGCCCCTTCTCCATCTCCATGCTCATGGTGGGTCTAAAAATGGGGACATGTTCTCTGCAGCTACATAAAAGCTCTTATTGAAACAAACTTTTCTAGTTCTTCAACGAGCGCCTAAGGAAACCATTTCTGAGAGCCCATCCTGCTCCAAGTCGCACCAATTCCCAGTCTTTGTTGTAGTTTGATAAATACTTAGGACCAGTGTTTGAATTTTGTCAGCCCGTTGCTCTAACAATTTCACAAATCATGTTGCTAGAATATAAATGGACTTGAATTACAAAGGTAAAAATTACTGAGAACAGAATAAGTTTGATATAATTTAAAAACATGGTGCTAAGCCTTTCCATAGGTGTTACGCATTTGTAAAATTCTGGCCGCTCTTTAAGGAAAATTAAATGCCCAAAAATCCATAAATGGGATGCCCAGCTTCAAGAACTGTGTAAACAAGTGATTGTTTCCCATGGACATTTTCTCATTCTTGAAACCTGTTTTAATTGGTGGAAGGAGGAGGAAAAGGACACAGAGGGAGGAGAAATGGGGAAACAGCTGTAGCAGCTGCTCCAAAGAACAAAGGCTTGGGGTCCACCTGCTCCACGGGCTGAGCGCAGGGTGGCCATTAACATCACTGATGCTTCTCCTTATCGAAACCTGTGCTCTGTCTCTGTCCACGTGTATCGAAAGGAGAGTTCAGCTTAGACAATTTGAACAAGATGTAATTATCAATTATAGGAACCTTCGGGTCCAGGGACATCATTATGTTTTGATGGCGGTTTCTTTTCATATAATTATTTGTAAATTACACGTCATCCCTCCTCCAAAGGGAACTGGGCCATTATGTTCTAAAACCGATACTGTAAGGGGAAAACACATCCAACACTCACATTACCCTTACATATTTTAGCAATGTAAAACTTAAAAAAGGGATCCTATGGGGAAAAATAAACGACAAAACATGTCCCATGAAACTGCGTCCTTTTTGATATCCCTTGTTGGTATTTTATGGAGCGTGAAGTGGAAGATTTTTAATGCAACGAGCTTTAGTATTAGGGATGTATATGTGTATATTTTTTTGTATAAGGTACATTTCGGTCTTGATCACAGAGGGAACAATAAACTCGCAGACTGCAGAGCATTAGCATCATGAAGAAACGTAATAAATGACTTGATAGCTGTAGAGAAGTTGCAGGAGCACCAGCGATGTTGCTGCCACCGCACTTTATGGCCTCATGGCGCTCAGTGGGCTGATAATGGGGCGTGTTGTCTCGGCCCGCAGTTTCCAAGGCCCGAGTTTTAGTTCGATAAATAATTGAACAGACTTCTAGACTTTTCTATACAATGTTCAATAAGAGATCAAACCCTCCCTCTCTGAAGTGGAAAGTTAAGTAGTTTTTAAGGGAGTATTTTACGGTGAGGTTCTAACAGCCAATCGCAGGGAAAATGGGGGTGATCTGCCCGGCAGTTGAAAATCGAGGATGCTTTCCAAGAGTTGATATCCTCTCAAGTTGGACGAATAGTTTCCTAGACTTCACTTTTCCTTCTTTGCGGAAGTCCCTGGCTTTGGGGTTTCGAAAGCTGCCTGAAATGTCATGATTCACTGAACTAAACGTGTAGGGTATGGCGCCGTCCTGGGGTCCCACGCGAGTGTCTGGGACACGGAGGCCGGGGAGCTGCGGGGGGTCAGCCTCAGCTAACGAGGTAGCAGGTGACCCTGTCCGGCACCCGTGCAGTTCACCATGGCTTCCCCATGCTGTTCAAGGAAAAAGAGTGAGAATGATTCTCTCATCTCATTCTCAGAGCAGATGAGATGTGAAATGAGTCCTGTCTGAGTGGATGGAAATTTCATATAATGCACATTCGGGGAGATTGGGATTTTACTTAAATAGCAGAAACAAAAATATATTTTCCCCCTAGGAGAGATTTTAATGCTCGTTTTTGCTACCACATACGACTACTTTTTTTCCTGCGTTAAGGAGAAGGAACACACAGCTTTTGCTCATTCGTGAACCGCCTTCCTCCGTCAGCTGTTGAAGGGAGGCTACTAATCAATTATTACAAACATTGGCTGCCAATTTCTCCCTCCTGCATATATTCTCAGTTACTCAAATATATATCTTTAGTAGGCCATTTTCTTAATAATACAGTATGAAATGACTAAACATTGTATGAAGTCATGGCGGTTCTCTAAGACAAACATCTAAAACTGTTTCTGGAGAGTTTTACAGCAAATAGCAAAAACCCAACTAGCAAACATGAGAAGAAAACTTGCATTTCAAATAACGGCTAGACTGTATATAGTAGATGTCACACCCTCAGTTGGGGGACAGCAACACTTGCCTCTGATCTAGGTGCAAACTTAGACCTTTTAGAACAAAGTTAAACAGTCCCAGTAGAACATTCTTTTTTTTGCCTGTGTTTTGCTTTTTATTTATAATTTTCTCTGATAATAGCATAGATAGGTATGGAGGCAAAAGTAGGTTTATAGTTGTATGCAAAATAGAGTTTATTCTCATGTTGTTATTAATTGTTGTATTATTTTCCGTACCAACAACCGCGAAGCTATTTCTACCCCGCCCTGTACTCTGGGATGTAGAACTGTTGCTTTTTGTCATCTGGAAGGAAAATAGAAGTGCTAGAAATAGGAGAGATTGGCCTCAGTGCTCAGACTTGTGGCACCTGTTTTCTCCATAGTGGCCCAACTGTATTGTGTGTGTTTTAGTAACAATATTTTATGCTCTCCCCAGTTTTCTTTTGTACAGAGACAATAACAGCATTGTTAGAAGGAAATAAAAGCCTGTCATTTCCCCATCATTGTTGGGATGAGGTCGGTCTACGTACCTGGACACAGTGGCCTTACATTGTGTCTTCCTATGACCCTTCAGTGCAACTGTGCAAAGGCCTGGAGGCACCGCTCAGGGTGAAGGGGCTGAGAAAATCAGTATTTACAGAAGAGGCCTAGGGACGTAAGGTGTAGCACAGGAACTACAGTTAATGTTGTTGTAACTACGTTCAGTGCCAGGCATGTGCTGGAAACATCAAGGGGGACACTTTGCAAAGGGTATCCTTCTCTAGTGACTGTGCTGCACACCTGGGACCTACAAAATAATTGCAACGTCAACGGTGACATAAACTTTACAAGAAGACGCGTCTTCACCACCCATGTTGAGAGCCAGTGAGACACTGAGGATGGAAGTCAGGGATGGGTTAAGTTGTCTGAACTTAATCCGTCTTGGTGGCCCCAGGGTGCGCCGTGCTGATTCCGACCCTCCAGCCTCTTGACCCCGGAGCCACGACTTGATGCCTTTGTATTTCTGCTGTGAAATCACTGGGTTCTCGGATACCTAAGCTCCGAAGCCACGGCTGGGCCGTTCTTTTCCTGCCTGGCCCCTCTCACGGTCTCACTAGGCACTGCCCTCTGGGAGAGGCCCTTTTCCCTCACGTTGTTCAGGTTGTCCTCTGAGAACACAGGCAAGAAAACAGCATGGGTGCCCTCGGTCACTCTGCCACCTGAAACGTATTCAGTACATTTCGTAACCTTGGTGCTCAGCCTCCCAGACTCTGCTACACTGTGTGCCAACTTTCTGTGAACACGTTGTAGAGGTGTCCCAATCCGCAGAGCCATGTCGTCCCACTCTCCCTGAATGTTAGCCACTCTTTGAAAGGTTCTGTACTCTGGAGGCCTCTGAATGAGACATGAGACGCCTTGGTCTGTTCCCTGTGCGTTGTGTTACGTTTCCGGGTGCCCCAGTCACTTTGACCAGGTAGGAGCCGGATCAGTGCCGCTTTTCCAGTACCCTGTTCAGAAGTCTGGCTCCTCCTTCTCCGACTCCAGTCTGAAGTTCAAGGTTAATGTTTCTTTAGTCATCCCTTATAAGAACTCTCTGCCCGTCTTCCTGCTTAATCACTGTCTTCTTTTAATTGGTTTTCCTATTTCCATCAGATCTAGCTTCTCCTTGATTTTTTTCAGTGAACCTGAATCTTACAGACATAACATTTAAGCAACAGCTTCTTAAAGTAGTTTCCTTGGCCCTAGGTTTACTTTCAATTTATTGACTGTTTAATCACCTCAGTTTAAGAAAATGCCACATATATTTATTAAAAATGAGGTGCTATTTTTAATTTTTAAAAAAGATTCTAGCCATTATTTTCAGAGAGAGGAGAAGGAAGAGAGGCAGAGAGGTAGAGAAATATCCATGTATGGTTGCTTTTCACCTGCCTCCAGCTAGGGACCTGGCTGGAGACCTGGCTTGCAACCTGGTCATGTGTCCTGGCTGGGGACTTGAACCAGCGACCTTTGGGTTCTCAGGTTGGCGCCTATTCACTGAGCCACCAGCCAGAGCTCTGTTTTTAATTTTTAATTGAGATATCATTCACCTAAAGTAAAAGGTATACTTTTTAAAAGTAATCTTTTGGTGAACTTGAAAAATGCATAGACTTTTGCATCCCACACCTGAAACAGAATATATTGTGTTTCTGTCACCCCAGGACATCTGTTGTGACTTTTTGTCGGCTCAATCCCCAACCCTTAAATAAGCTAATGGTTCTGATTCAAATCACCAAACATTATTTTTGCTATTTTCAAAACTTCAAAGAACAGGGAAATCAAGCTATAGTACTCTTTGATGTCTACCTTACTTAGTGTAATATTTGTGGGTTTCATTCAGGGTTTTTTCCTCTTATTCCTCTTTTTTTTTTTTTTTTTTTGGTCTGAGAGCTACTCAGGTTGTTTTATCTGTAGCTTTTCTGAAGATTTTCTTTGTAATTCTAATGAAATTCTGTGTCAGTGCTAGTTTGCTTAGATTCTTAAAATCAAATGGTTGGTGATTTCATCAGATATTTTTCTGCACGCTTTGGCACAATCATATGGTTTTCTTCCATATTATATAGTGCATTGCTTTGAGGATTATACTCTTGACATACATTATTTTAAATGTTTTTGCATTTTATTCGTTACTATTTTCTATGGAATTTTTGTTTCTGTGTTTGGTAGTGCTATTGATTTCTTCCCTCCTATAATGTCCTTGTGAAATTTTGGTATAGGAATTAACTGATCTAATAAATGAGTTGAGAATATTCTTTCCTCCTTTTTTCAAGAAGTTTTTATAGGACTGGTACCTTTTTTTCATAAAAGGCTTGCTAACATTAAACAATAAAGCTTTCTAGGTATGCCTTCTTTGGTTATAGTTTTATAAATTCAACATCTTTAGTAAATATAAGGTGATGAAGATTTTGTTTTTCTTCTGGTCTGTTTTGGTAATTTGTGACTTCTTTGACTTTGCTGTTTTCATCAAACTTGTTAAACTTACTGCCAAAATGCTTGCTAGTAATATTCCCTTAGTATTGGTTGCATGTATGTAGGGTATTTTAAAAAAGATTTTATTATTTTCAGAGCGAAGGGCAGGGAGGGAGGAAGAAAGGGAGAGAAACATCCATGTATGGTTGCCTTTTACCTGCCTCCAGCTATGGACCTGGCTGGAGACCTGACTTGCAACCTGGTTCTGTGCCCTGGCTGGGAATCGTACCAGTGAACTTTGGGTTCGCAGGCCGGCGCCAACCCACTGAACCACCAGCCAGGGCTTGGGTTTTGAAGTGATGTATTTTCTTGTGTGCCCACTACTGGGATCTGAAAGAGAAAAACAGAACAGTCTGACCACACACAGCTGAAGTTATGAGAAGAAACATTAAAATAGAGAAGAAAGATGTCCCGAGAATTCTCACAATGTAGATTCCAGAGGCCCTGTCACAATAAAATGTTGACTCCTTTTTAAGTGTGATCTTTCTAAAGCTATACTTTTTAGTAAAGCTTTGCCCATGAATTGTGAGATCACCTCTAGTTGCAAAGTATCAAACCAGCATGTGCCTATACCCAGTTATTTCCTCCTAGGAAAAGATCAAATAATCCCATCAAGCTTAATGCTGAATGCCATGGGCGAGTGTTAGTCATTTTAGGTTTATTTGAATTTTAAAAGGAGTGATCTAGAGAATGGTGTTAGTTTTGAATTTTCAGGCCTGAGCCAGTGAAGGCGGAGGTGGACTTCTAGATCTCCTTTCAATGAGCCCTCTTTCCTGTCCTTTTGCTTTGCCACCAGGTGAGACGGCTGTGACAGCCAGGTAAGCAAGAGCTCCTGTAACTCAGAGCCCAGTGTTTAGAACTTATTAAACTTCCTCTAGGGTGTAACGAGGGTCACTTATCAGCAGGTTAGACTATTCATTAAATCATGTGTTAAATTTCAAGACATCACATATTTGGATACTGTCATCTAATATGTAGCAAAGTTTGTTTATCTAATTTTTAAAAGCT
Organism: Noctilio leporinus; assembly: GCA_004026585.1. Taxonomy (NCBI): domain Eukaryota; kingdom Metazoa; phylum Chordata; class Mammalia; order Chiroptera; family Noctilionidae; genus Noctilio; species Noctilio leporinus. The sequence continues at coordinate 299,886 of PVIW01000129.1, forward strand.
AAATCTCAAAATGTAAATTGTTAAAATTTGACATACATTCCTCATGTACACTTCCCTCCATTATAATAAATGATCACTATAGAGCAGTCCAGATGCACAGTGTTTTGGCTTTGCTGCTGTAGTTTCAAATTTTCTGTAAAAATGATTGTGGTAGGCCTGGCTGGTGGTACAGTGGATAAGGCACTGGCCTGCAAACTCAAAGGTCGCTGGTTCCATTCCCAGCCAGGGCACATAACCAGGTTGCAAGCCAGGTCTCCAGCCAGGTCTGTAGCAGGAGGCAGGTGAAAGGCAACCACACATGGATGTTTCTCTCGCTCTCTGCCTCTCTCCCTTTCCCTCTTTCTGAAAAATAATAAATAAAATCCTAAGGAAAAAAACGATTGTGGTAGGATCATCTCTTTGCTTCTTATGTAACTGCCCATGGTATAACTTCCTCCTGGAGTCTAGCTGATTTTTTTTTTTTTTTGGTAGAACAATATATATGATTTATCTTGATGGAAAACATATAGTCTAGTATATGCATAATGACAGAAAATTTATATCTACATTTATTACTTAAAAATTCCTGCCAACTCTGAGATGTAAACATATTTACTTTGTGTGAATGTGGTTATTTGTGGACCCATTAATTGGACCTTTTTATACTTCACCTATTTAAACATAGGAGGTCTGGCCAGAAAAAGTCCAGCCATTGTTGATAGAACAAGAATGGTTTGTGTGACATTGATGGAACCTGGCAGCCAAGGAGTGTGGACTGGGATGCACATGCGTGAACAATGAAGGCTCCACTGTACTGGTCAGTGGGGGTGGTAGGCACTAGAGAGTGAGCATGTGTGCTGTGTGGCTGTCACCTTCCAAATGACTGAATAGACCAATGAACCTGCATCAGATTTTGCATTAAGCTTAAACATTCCTCCACGGAAACTATTCAGATGATTCAGAAGGTCGCAGCCATGGGCAACTGCTGATTGGCAGCTTCATCACAAAAACATACCCATGCATGTATCATGTCCTAGGCATGATGAGTTTGATGTTTTGGTGAAACATCAAATTACCCAAGTGACTCAGCACCCCTACAGCCCAGATTTGGTGCCCTGCAACTTCTGGCTTTTCCCGAAACTCAAATCACCTTTGAAAGGGAAGAGAAATTTCAGACCATTGATGAAATTCAGGAAAATATGATGGGACAGTTGATGCCAATTCCAACAAAGAGCTCAGCAGAGTGTTTTGAACAGTGGAAGAGATGCTGGGAAGATCTGTGTAAGATCCCAACGTGCCCATGTTGAAGAGGACAGAGGCATCATTGCCCTGTGCACAGTGTTCCTTGTACCTTGTATCTTCAATAAATGGCTGTTTTTCATATTAAATGCTTGATGCTTTCCGGACAGATCTCCTACATACAGGCTAGCATTGCTTATTCTGTTTCCTGCGTCCCACCTTTTAGAAAGACCTACGGGCACACATTAAAAAAATAAAACAGGAAAAAACTATAGGAATTAACTTGGGAAATTCTGTGCTTATAAAATTTCTAACAGGTTAGATTACTAATTAGGTAATGAACTTAGTGACAAGTATGTCTGAGACGGTCTAGTTTAAATGAAGGTCCTTCATCGATGACCACATGTTGCTCTTTAAAATGGTTCCTTGTTCCCTGGATTAAAATTCTATCTGGTTTAATCAATGTGCAATAAACGTGATTTAAAAATAAATATTTGAGCTTCCCTTAACACTTAACCTTTCCTGTTCCAGCTTTTTTGAGTCAAAGGACCTGTTTTTTAATCTCCAACTCCCTACTTCATGCAAATGTAGTCCTGTGCTTTGGGGGTACTTTTGGCAATTGTTTCAGCCGCCACCCCAGGCAGATGATGGTGGTGTGGCCCTGAGTAGGTCCCTGTCCTAGGCTGCGGTGTCCATGCTGACAGTGCCCGGGACACTGTGTCAGCAACTGCCTTCCTGTTGCAGCGCCTGGGGAAACCCCGAGGCTCCAGCCCACCCCGAAGCCTCCACCGGGCCCTCTCACTTCAGGCTTTAAAACATCTCTCCCTTGCTTTGTTTCCCGGAGCCCGAATTAAGGTGAAAATACGAAATGTTTCTGCATAATTCAGAGGTAATTAGATGGAATGCAATGAGCTAAAGGATGTGAGCATATTAAATTCTATGATTCCTGACCCGAATTTACGTTGAGCTTCAGCAAGCAAACCGTGCAGCTGAAGGATTGACAGCATCACATTCACACACACACGCACACACACTCACACACACTCTCACACTCACACAGCCTCACCTGTGGTCGCTGCTTAGTTAAAGCAGTGAGGGAGGAGGAGGTGGAAGGAGGTTCACAGATTTCGAATCCTCTCTTTAGATGTGTAGACAACATTTACTTGTTTTCTTTTTTAAAATTTTCGTTTAACCTATTGTGGTACTTTGTTAACTACCATTTGAGAAAGGTATGCATCATGAAATCAATTTGTCATGTTGGAAACGCATTTTAAGAAACGGCACATCATGAAACCAAATTAGAATGGGGTACAGTGAAATACAGGGGAGAAGGCATAAGTGCATTATATCCAGAACGAGTCAAGGTTTGGTGAACTTTCATTCTAATCAGGTGTGCTCCTGCAACTCATGCATAAATTATCGTGCACTGGTAAAATATATTTTTGCATATGAAATAGAGTCAAGGGAGTTTGAAAGTCACTGATTTACTACATAATGACAAGTCATTATATTACACACTCAACCAATACTTCAATGTCCAGAGCATATGCTGATTTACCTAATATATTAGCAATCTCGGGATTATTTATCCAAAGTCTTGGAAATGCACCGTTTCGTATTAAGAGATCGATCTTGTTCTTGGCTCTGACCTTAAGCTATAATCTCAAATAGTTCACATTTAAAAACCAGCCAGGCAACTGCTTTAAATCTTGCTACCTGACAGTCCAGCAGGACGCCTGGAGGAAGGCCTCAGGTTTGTGTCGATGCTCCTTTCAAAAGTATTGATGGAAAGTACCCTCTGTGCCAGGCACTACTTCAGAGACTAGGGATAGAGCTGTGAACACGTGATGGGATGGGTGTTCCAGTGGGGAAGACAGGCAACGAATAAATAAAGTTAATTTGGATATATGGGGTCATAGAATGATAAAGGTATACATGGGATAGAAAGCAAAGGAAGAGAAGTAAGGACCTTGACCCCGTGCAAGTATTTTAGACAGGAGAAGCCTGAAGGGTCCTCCGAACACGCGGCGTTAATGAGGAAGTACAGTATCAGACACTGGAAATGTCAAGGTTAAGGCATTAGGTGTGCCTAGGGGACCGTGAAGAGCCCTTGTGGCTGAAGTCATGAGACTAAAGACGGGATCGTTGGATGAAAATTGCAGCAGGACCAGAGCAAGTATGGTTTTCTCTAACTTGACAAGCATCTTGTTTTACAAGCGATGGGAAGGTTTCAGGATTTTGAACAGGGCGGTGATGTGGTCTACATATGTAACAGATCTTTGAGGCTGTGTGAGGAACAGACCACAGCAGGGCAAGATTTGGAGCAGAAAGACGGGTAGGGAATCCCCATAACCTGTCCAGTGGTGCATTTGGGGGTGTCAGCTAGAAGTTGCAGAAGTTGGGGGAAGTGCTCAGATGTGGCATCTCTTTTGCAGGTTGAGCAGGCAGAACTATTAATACTTGAATCAGATGAAGGTCAAGTCTTTGATCTGTTTTGAGCAGACTTTTGCATGTAGATTGTGGTATAGGGTCTCTTTTCATTCCTTTGCACATGCCTGTCCGGTTTTCCCAGCCTCATTTATGGAGGAGACTATCTTTTTTTCAATTTATACTCTTATCTCCTATGTTGTAAATGAACTGGCCAGCTAGTGCCTGGGCTCTCTTATTTGGTTCCAGTGATCTGCATATCTGTCCTGTTTCAATAGCGTAGCTGTTTTGATCACTATAGCTTTATAGTATGTTCATGATTTAGAACAAAATGAATTCACATGTATAACACTGTCCCCACCAGTGTACTTCACAAGTTGGGTGTTGCATAGATTAGCTATTTATTAGCTAACTGTAGAAAACCAGTGAGAAAGAAAAGAGCCACGGCATAAATCCAAACAAAAGAACATGGTAATTTGCATTAAAGTGGGAGGTGGGAGGATAGAAGACAATTGAATACAGGATTTTTTGGGGAATGGAGATGGAGAGGTTCTGATTGGAGATTCTAGTGGGGGATGGTGAGGGCAATGTGAAGCCAAGCAATATCCAGTGGCCTCTTTAACTTCCTCAGTTGTAGACACAGCCTGCTTCTTGGTAGACGTTTCACTGAATTTCTTTCCAGACGTAGATACTGGTGACCATTTCTTCCTCTGGGAAATTCACGCTGGGCTTTTGTGCTAGGCATTATTCCACGTGGACCATGCCTGGGGCTGATGTCCACATGTTAAAGCTAAAGGGGGACAGAGGGGAGCAAAAAGGGGATGGATGTAATATAACAATAAATTTTTTTAGAAAGTGAAAAAATAAAAATAAAAACAGAAATAGAATAACTCGGCCAAGTAGTTTCTGCTCATTGTGCTAGGAAGGGGCCTATCAGAAGCTTAAACATAAAACTAGATCTTAGTGCATCGTGTGGTTTCCCTGTGTTTAAGGAGGTCCCTTATCTGGTGAGAAGCGTTGGACAGCCAGGAGGTGACACATGGCACTGGAAGCAGCGGGGCTGCGGGACGAAGCCAGCATTGCAGAACATGGACATTACTGACATGCTGTGGTCACTGATCCTCAAGTGAGACTCTTCCTTCCCAAAATGCGATCAAACAAGAAATAATAATTTTTTTTTTTTTTGTTAATGGAATAAACCAAGAGCGACAGGTGCAAAAAAGAATCTTTCCACAATGAAGCTCAACTTCGTGTGCCAGTCTCTTCCCTTCAGCCAACCAATGACTTGTTCTTCACGGTGCCGACAGATGCAGCCAGCCTGGCTGGCCTCTTGGTGTCGTCCTCAGTGGGCCTTGCAGCCTCCTGCCTGACCTCCCCGGGAGAAAGGCGCTCCACGCGGCCTCTCTGCTCTGCATGACTCCTGGAAAGCATGGATGGGACTTCCAGAAGGGCCCTGATTCAGCATTGGGACATCATCAATGAGTCGGTCTCCACGAAGGACTGCCAGCCATGCGACCACCTTTAAAAGATCAATGTATTGGTAGTAATCCTCTCCTCAGTTAGTATAACACGTATGGTTTGCCATTTTAATTTCCAGTTGTTCAACTGGGGCTGCTTTTTTCAGGAAAAGAAAACCGATTAAGTCCATTAAAAACAGAAATTTGGCCCTGTGCGGGGTAGAAACTTACCGGAGAGCAACTGACTTAGTGCCCTTGTGAGTAGCTTCCTAGCACACCACCGGGGAGTGCATTCACCTCTGTGATAATTTGGATTATGAGGTGCTTAAAAAATAAAACCTCAGCGAGAATCATGCTTTCAATACAAACAACATTCCATTATGTGGCCGGCTCCCTGAGGAGAGTTGCCTTTTTTCCCTGGAAATACCTTTTCCATTTGCAGGGTTGATGTTCGGAAAAAAGAATTCCAGATAATACAGAGTAATGACAATAATAGTGTCATCAAAGGAACCATCTGTATCTATGTAAAAATGAGATGGGGCGCATACCTGTGGCCGGACTGAAATGCTGATGCCAGAAGAAATTGCATTTGCATGGATGAAGTATATTCTGTGATTTCCTTTCTTATTTAGACCAACTATGATTCCGAAGCCGTAAGAGGGGCACAAGCAGACGTTTATCAGTCCGATAACAGTTCATTCAAATTGAAGGTTTATTTTTATGTTTTTGTATTGCCAGTGTAGGAATCTGGTTAAGGGCATGGTCTAATGATGGAGACAATATAGGATGATAGAAAATTTGTATCTTCTCTCACAATCCTTGTCTTTTTATATAAACAGACAAAACAGTTCATATGAAAAAAGGGACTTTTTCCCACTTTTAATTCTGTATCAAAAGCTGCTTCATCCTAAAGCCCACCCTGGCTCATGCAACTTGACCCCCACTTGCAAGTCTTTATCTGCAATATATTTCTTATTGCTGGGTCCCTGACTCTCTTCCTAGCAAAGATATAAATCTCTCACTTAACATTGCTTATAAATATACTTTAGTTGAGCACTCATTTTCTTTCTTCCCAATCTCTTGAGATATAAAAACATTACATAAATCAAAAGTATGACTATTTTGGTCATCTGAGCATTCTTTCCATTTTCTGCAGTATTAAAAGCAAAACATGACATGTGAAGGTAAAGATAAGGAAAATTTCACATATTTTCCCAGTATTTGAGGGGGATCGAAAGTGAGTCCGGGGGAGAAAAACGGACCCCATGGGTAACTTTATGAAAATGACTCGTAGCCCTTGAAGCTGAGATTGGCCTTTCACACAAGCTTTTCTCTCTAAACTTCGAGGAGCCCCCAGGCGTCTCCTGTGAGGTAAGGACAGAGCCCCGTGGTGCCACCACTTTTTAGAAGGCAGTACAGCCCAGAGATGTTGGGATAAGTGGCCAAAGTCACACAGCTGGTGTGCGGCGAACACGCTAGGTCTTCTTGTTCCAAAACTAAGTGCAGTTTTCGTTATCCACAGTGGCCATCTCGCCACCTACATTTGGGAGAATAATTGAGGATGATTGGGATTATTAGAGCATCTTACATATACATGAAAATCTAATTTTGCACGTTTCCCCACCTTTGAAATGAAACAGTAAAAATACATTTTCCCTTTCAGGGTATATTTTTGGATGAATTTTAAGCAAACAACCCCAAAGGCACGATACTGGAAACGGCTGGGTGCCTTATTCTTGCCATGGGATGCAGGTTGGCAGGTGCACACAAGTCGTGATGAGACTCTTATTTTTAAAAACCTGGTCCAGTTAGTGCGCGTACATGTATTTTGACTGGTTCCGCACATCCTCAAAATAGTTGCCATCGACTGTAAATGGTAATTGGCTGTTGGAGGCTATTCTTTTACCTGGGGCTGATAATCAAACATCGTAGTTTCCTATGAACACGAAAAGAATTATAACCCAGTAATCACGGCAATTGTTTCAGAAGGTCTTGAAGTTCCATAGATGTCTCACCAAACCCATGGTGATGACCTTGACTTCATTCAGTGAGGTATTTCTCTAAGTAGTTCCAGATAATGCATTCATTTGTATTATCCTCACTGTGCCCGGGACAAGGAATTCAGTCCCCATCCATGGGTTTTTGGAGCTTCAAATGCAGTCGTGGAACTACAGATTGCATTTTTATGATCACTGCGAAAATAGGCATCAAAAGGTAAATAAGAAACCTGTTAACTCCCAGGAAACCAATCTTTTACGCGTTGGTATCAACAGTGGCTGGAGCAGGCGTAGCAGTTCTGAGGTCCAGATGGTTTCTCAAAGCTATTGGGTCGTTAGCAACAAAAGAGAGATTCTTTACACTGACACAGGGTGGTAGGCTCGGTGCTCACGTTAGGCGCGCTGTTCTGAGATGTGAACCCAAGAGGCCGGGCCAAGCCCCGTTCAAGTTCAGAGGAGCAGCTGGCTTCCCCTGCGGGGCCGTGGGCAGGACGGTCAGCGCGGTGGCAGCGGCTGGCCCTGGGCACCACGGGGACACCTTCATCTGGCGGCAGCCCCAGTGGACAAGCCGGAACGGACAGGTGCACTTGATGAAAGAACACACATGGCTCAATACCGGCTTCTGAATTCAAAGTGGGTGTTCTTTCGTGTATTTAGAGCAGGTTATGGAATGAGAACATATAAACGGAGACAGACAAAGACCCCTTCAAAGTGAGCGTGTGCAGTGGTGACCGCGTGACGACAACGGGAAGTGCCCACCGTAGTCAGTGTGTGTCAGGAGTGCTGCACGTATATTAGCTCTCAGTCCTCGATGCGGCCCTCTGAGGTGAACTGCTGTGGTCTCCACTTGGGAAACGGAGTCCCGGCAAGGTTGAAATGAATGCACACACGCGCGCAGCCCTGAGGGTCACGCTCCCAAGGACACAGAGGCGCTGCAGGGATGACACTTTGCCTTCCCACCAGCTCTCGGTGCTGGGGGTCAGCTGCCAAACGGAAAGAGAACTTGCGGAGTGTGTCTCTCCAGGCATGACCGTCCTCCTGAGGGATGACCAGCTTCTGAAAGATAGTCCCTAAGGTGGAGTTCAGGCTGGCCTATAGAAAAGGGACATATGTCCAAGTCATTGCATGTGGGCACGCCTGCATGCATGTATGTGTGTTTGCATCTGACGGCCTCCATCCCTTTTGCCCTGCTGGCTGTGCCAAGCGGCTGAGCACTCGAACTTCAGCTGTCATTCTGGGTGTCAGGGTGACCTCACAGATGGAGGCCATGAGAGTCGCTTATTCAGCGAGAGCCGTGCTGTCAAACCAGGGAGTTCTTCATTGGGCCCCTTGTTCCTTGAAAGAATATCTCGTGTGCGTTTCAATCGGCCATGTTTAGGGTTTCTGCCACTGGCAGTCATGTGACAGCCAGCGGGGTGGGTCTGGCAGGAGAAAGACGATTTTTAACCAGCTGCCAAGAATAAATGAAAATAAAGGTCATGATGGTGACCTCCGGCACACTCCTGCACCTAACTCATCTCCGTCTTTCCATGGCTATTTTTGTCCAAGTGGGACTTGGGCATTGGTGGAGCTTTTGAGATTGGTAACCTCTCAGAATAGCTTCTCGCAAGCAGAATCGACTTCCCGTTGGGTTTCAATGAACTAATTACAGGCTTTCCTCAGACTGGAACAAGTGTACGATGAAAGAAGCCTCTACTACTATTCATGGTGGAAAGTGGGGGTGGCCAGGGCTGCCCTGATTAAACCAGGGTGTGGGGTCCCTCCGGGGTTAGAGACAGGGAGACTGAAGAAGAAAGGTCAAAGCACTATACTGGAGATAGTAGTGGAGTAGGGCAATGGAGAACGACTGAACTTCTGATAATTTCTGTTCTACAACACCTCACAGCTCCTCACAGGGATCAACACACACAATAAAAATTAGAGGTTGCTAATGGCGCTCACAGCCGTTGTCATTGTTACAATGATAGTCCCAATGATGATGTGAGCATTAGTTGGTATGAACGCTAGGTTTCAAAGGAGCCGAAGAAATAAACCCGCCTTGAATTTCAGCCTTGCGCCAACCCATTGCTGGAACATTGCATCCAGGGACAGCGAGGAGTGGTTCACCTGCTGGTTGCCATTTCTTTTCCCAGAAACCCACAGGGGGTCTCAGAGAGCTTTAAATAGATGTGCATTTCTAGCCAATGATCAGATCCGTTATTGCTGGAATTCTGAGTTTTGAGATTTTACGGCCAAAATGGGCTTCTTTTCCCAGCCGTTCACACCACCTTCCACTCAGAAAAACAGAACAAACATCTGCTTTTCTCTGCAGCCTCCTGCGTGAACGCTGAGGAAAGACCGCAGAAGCAGGACAGGGGCAGGTCAGGATGAAGGGGCCCGGCTCCAGATGGGGGGCTGGGGCCATGCAGCAGTCACCCCAACACCAGCTAGTGCGAGGCTATGGCCCAGCGGGGGTGACGGAGGGGGGCAGGCACGGTGTCGCCCTTGGACCACCCACAGTGCCCACCCTACAAGAAACACTGTAGCCAAGGAAAGGGACCCACAGGGAAGACTGAAGGGGTAACACATGACAAGAATATAATCATTTCCCTCCCTTGGGGCCGAGGCTCAAGATAGATACGTCAGTCCTCTGTGAGTAGAGCTTAATGGGTGATTCTGAGGGGGAAAGAAAAGTAGACTTTCGGCTTCTAGGTGAGTCTGTCCATCGTGAACTCAAAGCAACGGCCCAGGAGGAAGGAATGAGTTGCACGCGTGAGGCCCACAGGGTGGTGGGACGGAGGGAAACAGCAGCACAGCTGCCTGGAAACTCGGTTTCCAATGAGAGGGGAAAACTGCTTCTTACATGGTGCACAGCAGCGCTCTGCAACTGGTGTGCCCCTGACTGGGTCGCGGGGACTCGGGCTTCTTTTCCTTTTGCCAAATTAAAAAAATGACAACAATCAGCACAACAAGAACCGCCCTATGTGGACAAATCAAAATTAGACCTCTTTTCTAATTCAGCAGAATTTTAGAACCTGAGTCGTGTGCTGTGGGATGGCAAAGGTGGTTGAAAATCGTGGGCGTACAGGAGGCAGATTCACCCTGGAGACATCTGCAGTCCCGGGAAATTAGCCACGGGTAGTGAAAGCTCCGGCAAGTGTTTGAGGTTGCTCTCCCGCTTGTTCCGTCCGGCCGGAAGTGAGGTTGACGTGTTCCACTGAGAAACCTGCCTTGCAGACCCTGGAACTCCAGCCTGGGTGTAGACATCGCCCCTGGAAGTGAACAGATTCAATGGTATTCGAGCAGCTTTGGGCAAAAGGAGGAAGGGAGAAATCAAGTTTGCTGTCTTACACCTGCTTTTCCAAGGTTTTATGTTTTGCTTTTAAATCATGAATGCATAGATACTTGAGAAATGAGGAAGGGTAGCAGTTACTGTCCAAATCTATTCATTTTACAATGTTTTCCTGCTTTTAACTTGTCGCATGGTAAAACCAGGGAATTGATATTTTTTAACCATCTTACCTCTGTTACAACCAATAAATCTATACCTCATCCATTCCTTCTCATAAATTATTTTGCTTTTTTTTAAAAAAAATTTTTTGAGTTAGTTTATTCTTGATGTGTTGACATATACAAAGAAAATAAATAAGTTATACATGTATTAGGGCACAGTTTAAAAATAGGCATGATAAAATCAATACCCAACTTTAGGGCCTGAATTATTGTATTTCTCCAAGTGCTTTCATTCCTGGTCCCCAAAAGGCGTCCACTGTCCTGAAACTGGAGATTCACCTTGTCCTATTTCTTCGTGAAACAATTTTATTGCATATATATTCCTACATAAAACATTACTGTTTCACTTGCTTTTAATCTGTGTAATTGAATCACCCTTTTTTAGTCTCATATATTAGATATTCTCACTCTATTACATATCAGAGACTTATTCATGCTGTTATATGTGGCTATAAACATTCATTTTCTCTACTGGGAAAGCCATCCCACACATACAGCACCATGGAATACTTTATTCTGTTGAATCTTATTTTTTCCTGATTGTTTTTGTTTTTCAGTATGAACATTGCTGCTTTAAACATTTTTGCATAAATCTTCTATTCCAAATGCAAAATTGTTTCTTAGGGAATAGACCTTGCATTGGACATTTGTTTTAATGTAGTGTTTGAATATTCAACTTTAAGGATAATTTTATATGGTTTTCCAACATAGTTCTAGCTATTTTCACCTTTACTAGAAGGATTTAGGACCTCTAGTTCATTTATATTACTTCCAACACAGTGTATTTTCAGATTTATTCTAGGTATTTAATAGGTATAAAATTATATCTCAATTATATCTCAATGTCATTTAAATTTCATATTTCTTGATAAAAATTTATAATCTCTTATAATATTTAAATTTTTGCTGTAGCTTTATTTCATCTGTTTTCATATCTAATATTTGTGACCTATTTTTTGTTCCTTGATCTATATTATAGGTTTTGAAGATCCATGTTCATTATTTCTTTCAATGTTTAATGTTTATTTCCTTTTTCAGTGATGTCTGCTCTATATTTATCTCATTGTTTTTTCTCTTCAACTTTTTAAGTTTGCTTATCTTATTTTCTTCCTAACTTATATTTTGTCAATGAGTGTAGTTCTTACATTTTAAGACTCCACATATTAAAGGCATTAGTGAGACACCCACAGTATTTGTTTTGATTTCCAAACATGTGACTATTATATTCAAACATGTGACTTTATTATTTGCTCACACTTAATGTATCTCATGCAATTCTTCTGATATCACTGCTTTTCTCAAGACCTATGGTTGATGGTAAAAATATGTTTTGAGCATGGAATGTAGGTAATGCTTTAAAATCTAGCAGAATTTAAATTTCAATACAAGTACTGGCAGGGTGGCAATTCTCATTTGAACTCAGACAAGGAGACCTATTTATTGGCTCACCTGGGACAGAAAAAATGGTTTCTGGCAATCAGATTTTCAAAAGTAGTTTAAAGAAGTTGCCCACATCCCCTTGTGCACTCTTGAAGGCCTTTATGATGTGACCGTGCTGTTTTCCAGTTTCACCCTCCTCCCCGCGCTGTGCACTGCCCTTGGTGTGCCCTTGGAGAGGCTGGCTGTGCTCAAGGACAATGGCCAGACCACACAGAAAAGTGCTCCGCTGACCCTCAGACACCTCGCACGTTCACTGCCAGTTTCTCTATTCTTTGACCCTGCCTTAAACACAGGATCAACCAGAGAAAGCTAAGTATGCGCTCCTCACCAGCCACACAGGATTTTTACATGTGTACCCCACCCTTTGTATCTTTTCAAACTTGTTATTTTTCTCGGAGTGTTGCCTTCCCATCATCCAAACGTGGGGTGGAGCGAAAGCCTGCTTTCTGGTCTTGTTTCTGATCTTCCAGGCCACAGCGTTTACTAAAGCAGGTTATAGACAGCCTAGGAATGCTTCTTGAATGTGCACATTTTCAGAGACTTCCGTTTCCCAGGCTGTGAAAATGGCTGGGTTTCCCACTGGCGTGACCACAGGTGGAGAACTTGCTCTCCATTGCACGCCTCGCGAGTGTTGAAATTTGGCTGAATCTCGGGTTTAGTGGCCTGATTATATCTGCTAATGGCTGCCTTGTCGTTCCATCTTGAATTCCTTGCTTTTGCCGGATTTTCATATGTTTGCTATGGCCCGGCTGGCCCGGCACAGCGTTTGATTACCCCTGACTGCATTTCTTCCCCAGAAGATGGCTGGATATCCTTGCACCACGCTTCCGGAACTTGAATGCACGATCCACCCTTGACTTGTTAAAATGACACTCTGATTGAGTAGGTCTGGGTTAGGTGGCTTCCAGCTCCCTCAGAACGTATTTTGATTAACAAGATTAAAAATCTTATCTAAACCTGGCAGATAATATACAAAACTGTATGATATGGGTACACGCTACACACACACATCATACAGATACATATATACGTATAGTACACATGTGTAAGTATGTATATGGATTTCTTGGCCCCAACCAAGATATATAGATCAGTCCTGGACAAATGTACTTCTAATTATTCCTATAGAAATAATCTAATACTAATTACCTCCCAACGATTCCATCCCCAAATATCATCACATGAGGAGTTAGGGCTTCAACAGGGGAGGTGGGGGTGGGGTGTGGGGGTGGGACACAGTCCATGTAGTAGCACCAAATACTGGGGTTGTGAAGGCTGTCCTACAACAGTGACCCCATTGGGAGCAGATCCAGGGGTCTGATGCCTCAGCTTTATTCAGGTTCTCTGAAGGGGTGTTTCCCTGTCTGCCTTCCCCAGTGCCAGAAGTTTGGGGCTCCCTACTAGTCAGTTATGACTTCCCCTCCCCCATCTCACGGAAGTCTTAGCAAGGGCTGCGAAAATACCACATTCCGAGCTACCAACTCCTTTATAATGTCATTCAAATCTGTGAAGATCGCTTTCTCTTTAGCCTGTCTCCCACCTGAGGCACAGCGGACCTACCACCTCCTCCCCTGGGTTCATTTTTCTCTTCATCTCAGGCCAGCCCGGCCCCGCGCTGGCCATTGCTGCAGGTACTCCCAGCGCTGCAAAATCCGCACTAGCTCACTCGCTTCAGGACATTCTTTTTTAGAACTGACTTCGGTGGGGAAACAGGGCTGGGCGGGAGACAGTGTGTTGATTGTTGTTCCACTTACTGATGCCCCACGGGTTGTGTCTTGTATGTGTTGCTTCCCCCTCTTCTCAGCAGGTCAGTCCAACTGGATGTGATGTGACCCCCCCCGCCCCGCACCGACCCATTTCACCTTAGTCTCTTTAAGTCTCTCTTGCCAGCTAGAGGGATGGTGAGGGTTAGGGGTTCAACACTGAATTTCAGACCGGGGTGGGCGCATGAGTTCAGTTCCTGACACCCATCATTGTCTCTCTCTACAGATGTGTTCAGTTTTCTTTCCTTCTCTTTCCAACCCCATCCCCCATTCTCGGTCACCAGAGTCTTAGCTGCTGTGGGCTCCTTCACCCCCTAAATATGCAGTGTTGATTCTTAGGATTGTTCCCAGCTACTCTTCTTATTTGCGTTCTCTCACTGAATCATCTCTGCGAGGGCAAACACAAATGAAGAATAAGCCCTGGCTGGTGTGGCTCAGTGGATTGAGCACCAGCCTGCGAACCAAAGGGTCGCTGGTTCGATTCCTGGTCAGGGCGCAGGCCTGGGTTGCGGGCCAGGTCCCCAGCTGGGAGCGTGTGAGAGGCAGCCATATTGTACATTGATGTTTTATTTTTCTCCCTCCACTCCCTTCTCTAAACAAACAAATAAATAAAAGAAAACCTTTGAACAAAGAAAAGAAACAGAAGAGGCTTAATGCCTGCTGAAAATAAGGGTCAAAACTTCTCTCCTCCCACTGAAAAGCTATAGGTTCTTTCGCCATCTCTTTGAAGTGCACGTAAGCTTTTCAGAAGCTCGGTAAGGCCCCCTTGCTAACTTTCTAGCCCAGGAATGTGCACCTCAAGAAGGCGAGGAGCCTCTCTGGAATGGAAAGAAGGACTAGAGGGCCTCCGTTCCCCAGCAGCTGTGGATGGTGAGGAGTCAGACTTCAGGCAAAACTTATTCCAAGGCGCGGAACCACTTTCTCTAGTGAAGATCTGAGACGGTCGTGTTTCCTGCGTAGAAAGACAAGTGCCTGACAGTCACCAATTGTCCTGTGATCCGAGAGTGGACTGTGTGATAAATGGTGCTATCAGGTCCCCTCACACGAGAACTGGTTGGCGCTGATCCATAGAACGTCTGCGTAAGGGGCTTGCGTTTGCTTGGCCTGTAGTGGTGAGATTTCCTTCCGTCTCGGCGATTTCTTAGCGCTGCACACCACATTCTGACTTAATGCTTCTTCTGTAATAAACCTGCTTTCTTTCTCTTCTACTGTTGTGGAGTTTTCCAGGTTGGGAGAACATTGTGTCTTGAAATACACTTTCCAACATTTTATCTACATTCTTAGTTTACGATGGTGCCCACATTTCATGATAGGGGTGTTACCATGTTGCTGAGCTCAACTTTTTGTTCATTTTGTCCTTGTTTACACCACCCTTCCGACGTAGCAGGACTGTTTTCGCTTAAAAAATGCAAGGAGGTTTATTTCAGCTCTCTTCTTCAACGCTGCAGTCTATTTGCGGCACGTATTTGAACACAGGACAGTTTTGTCGCTCTTATTTTTGCTACTACTAACACCTCCAATCTGTCGTATTCTTTATAACAAAAAATATCTATGAAGGAAGTACTATGTTCCAAGGACACACTAGCTTTACCTAAAATGCAAATTGAGAAGCATAACATTATGACATATAATTATTTGCTTTGTGACGTTACTTGATAAAATTGGAATTGACTTCCCCCTTTCATTTTCAAGTGTCATCCTGTAATAAAAGGCAGTGCACTCCATTTAATGCCCACTTATTTACTGACCATTTATCATAGTGATGGCAGGTGTGGCCACAGGGGTGCCCTACCTAAGGCCCCTTACCGGGTAATTACATGCTCTCCTGTCACGGTACCCACTAAACTTCACACAGGTTCCTTTCCCCTAATTAAAATGTTTTTGTTTTTAATAAGTCATGTACTGCTAAACATTCTGTGGTATACTCCCAGAAAATGCATATTGTGCGAAGCTAGAAATTTAATTCAGAAGCATGAACTCACCTCCTAGCAGAATGCTAGGACTTCAGACTTGTTGAGTGCCAAGATAAAAAGGGATATAAAAACATTGCTATATTACTGACAAGGTTATTATTTAATATGTTAAATGTAAATAGAAGTATTAAAGGAAGTCAGACACCGATTGATAAATAACAGCTTTGGAAATATCATGTCTATTTATATTGTCAATAAATCTTTATGTAGCACTTGCTTGGTTCCGCTTACTGCTCACCAGGCAGCTTGAAAACTTGGGGTACCCTTGTGAGGCTTAAGCATTCTGATGGGGAGGTAGATAATAAAAGGAACATCCTGAAAAGCAAATGGTGTTACGGAGACATGGAAACAGTAATGACGGAGATAGGAAGCCTGAGGTAGGGGCGTGAAAGTGACGGGTGAGGGTAACTTTCATTGCAGGGTCTGGGGAAGGAGTTGACCAGAGCCTGGAGCAGTGGTGTGTCTGGGGAAGAGAGCTAGGTCCAGGGGCCAGCTGAAACAAAGGCTGTGAGGAAGCCCCCAACCCCCAACCCGTGGGTATGTTTGCGGTTCCACTTACAGGCCTGCAAGCCCGGAGTGGGGTGAGCAGGGGGGTGGGATTAGGAAACCACACGTGGGTCAGTCGTTGGCCACTGTTGAAGACGTGGCCTCTTATTCTGAGTGAAATAAGGACCGTGAGGGGGTGTGGGGCAGAGGGAGGCAGGCTCTGACCTTGGGCATGACTGTAGGGGCGTGGAAGAAACAAAACAATGACTGGTGATCATGAGGATACAGAGGAAAGCATGTGGGGGATCATGGCTGGCTTCTGAATCTCTCATGAGATCACGCCACCCAGGTGGCTGTTGGACCGGAGGCCGTTGGAAGCGACGTAAGGACTCCAGGGGTTGCCTCCCGCAGTGGAAGACGGGCGCGGTGGTCTGCTGAGAAGGAAGTCTTGCTTTGCTCTCAGCCGGGAGGAGATCGGAACTATGTCTTTGGCTGAGTGTTGCCTATAATCCAGGCACCTCCTGGAAATTTACCCACGTAGGAAGGTCAAGGAGGCCTGAGACGGACATTTGGGAGTTTTCAGCTCAGAGATGGCACTTAAAATGATGAAACTTGGTTAGAATGTGCACTGAGTGCACTTCCCTAGAGAAGACAACGAGTGCTTCCCTACATGGAGTTTGGGGTGAAGGAGGAGGCAGGGGAGGTTGCAAAGGCTGCGGCAGGAGAAGCACGTGTGTGCGGTGTTTTAAACCTTTCCTTCTTGCTGCACCATGTTGAGTGGACTATCTGCAGGACAGGGCTGAGTACATATGAGACTCATGGAACGGGGTGGGGGCAGCAGGTGTCATGCTGTGCGCCTGTGTCCCCGCGGAGGCCACACCTGCCATGCGCAGAGGACCCTGTGCTGGGCCCTGAGGTTCCGATTTTCACCCAGCCTCCCCGCTTCCATGCTCACCTCCCGCCCCGCTCCACAAATTGTGCAACTGTCACAGCACGTTGCGTGGTGTCACGGTGGGAAATGTGGGCAGGTAACATCTTCACTTTTAGGTTGTTGTTTTGGTATCTGATGTGGAGAATAGAAACAGTTAACTTATCCACAGGCGATTAAAAAAATCAGTGTTTTTCTGATTCACCATCACTCCCCCCAGCATACGGTTCACTTAAAATGCCAGGATCCCTTCCACAGGGAGGGGTAGGTTCCTGGCTTCTGAACCAACCTACACTGTGTGCCCCACCCTGCCGTCTGTTTTCTGGATGGGAAGTGTATCTAATGTGATGAGCATGCGCTAGAAAGATACATCTGGATTAAAATCATCTTGCCTCTGTTTTCAATACTATTTGCGACCTTGAAAAATGACATAAGTTTTTTGAGTTCCATGGGCTTCATCCAAACGATATGATTTATGATATCTTTCTGGTTAGAGTATAAATAATAACCAATTTTAATGTAAAATATGAAGTAGTAATTAAATAACAGGTATTATTATTATTATTTTTTTTAATTTTGTTGTTATATTACATCCATCCCCTTTTTTGCTCCCCTCTGTCCCCCTCAGATATTATTTCTTGGAGAAAATGAATTGTTCCATGCCATTATTTTATATTTTAAATCTAAAAAATTAGATGCATGCCCTAAACTGAGATTTTAAAAACAAAATGCATAGTTTTGCTTATTGGTAGAGAAGCCCAAGTTATGAAGAAGACGGTGCAGAAAGGAGCATCATGAAATGCCCTATTGTTCAGTCTCCCAGATCTCCCTAAATTTAACCAGGAAACATTTTGCTGTGTAGACAGCAAAAATTTCTGCCATTAAAAATGGTAGCACACAAACTAAACTCCCATGCACTTGATTTTTTAACTTGGCAGTGTATCTTAGAGATTATATCTTTATAATTATATATAGGGGTGTCTAATTTTTTTCTCTAAATAGAAAATTTGTATCAAGATGACCCTGCAAGTAGTAGGCTCCAAAGAAAAAAAACTTTATAGTGACTCACCAAAAAGAGAGTTTGCTGGTCACCAAGCAAAATAATGTGAGCGAAACCCAGTGGTGAATTATCCAAAGAGCTCACTACAATCGATGTTGAGTAGCATAAAAACCAGTGCCCATGGATAAGATCACATCATTTTCATTGTTATATTACGTGGTGAAGTATATTAATGAATTTCCTAATGTTTTCTATTCTTATATGTCTAAGGGATGCTCCGTGCTATTTCTTTTTGTTTGTTTGTTTTATTTCATTATTTCTTGAAAGAGGGGAAGGGAGAGAAGCAGAGAAGGAGAGAGACACCAATGTATGGTTGCCTTTCACCTGACTCCAGCCACAGATCTGACCGGAGACCTGGTTTGCAACCAGGTTATGTGCCCTGGTTGGGGAATCGAACCTGCGGCCTTTGGGTTCGCAGGCCGGCACCTCACCCACTGTGCTACCATGCTATTTCTTACTGATGGTATTATTGGTTTACATAAAGATTGCATTACACAGCGTACCTGATCTATACATTTTTAAATGTATGTTTTTTGAAATTGGTTGTTCGTTTTATGCTTGATTTGAAAGAAAGGAATTTGGGGCTTTCACATCTGTTCATGTCATAGTAAATGCTACTAGGCAGACCCGCCTGCCATAAAAGAAAATGACATATGGACAAAATATACCAAACTATTATTTTAAAAAATTGAAAGACGGGACAGGAGTGTTATTTCTGATAACAGAAGCAGAGTAGGGGGGCTTTCTAATTATCCTCACGTAGATCACGGAGTTAGCAGCCTAAACACAAGCTGAGCACAGTGGACCCAGTGAACTGAAGGGGTGGAGAGAGTTTGGGGAAACCGAGGCCACCTGACCTTCGGGGGCAGAATGTTTGCTAGCAGGTGGGTACCCAAGTAGGTCCAGACGTCTGTGTAGAATTGGGTTGAAGACTGAGTGTCTCATGGAAGATGAAGATATTTTCTGCTCACAAAATGTTTTATACCATAAGTACACTCCCACTTTTTAAAAACCATTTTTTCTTTGTCTGCTTTTTGGAATAATTTGGAGGGGTCGCTTACTCTTTTAGGAAAGAAACCTTATGCAAAGTGAATACGGCCAAAATAAAGAGCCGGCCACGTCCTTTGAACGGGAGTTGGAACAGCCTCTGATCGGGAACAAGGAAGCAGCAAATGGTGCCTTCTTGCTCCGAAGGTACCCCTGCAACTCTGCCCCTAAGACCAGGGATTCTGCAGAACGCAGACTGAAGGCCACAGTTTGACTCTGAGAAACTTAAATGGGATTTCAGGCACCGCTGGGGCACAGGGCGAGGAGATGGCTTGAATGACATGTCCTGTTGGGACCCGCAGGGAAAGCAGGACCAGACAACCGGCTCCCCCAGCTGTCCGAGGGGTCGGCCTGTGAGGGTCCCACGGGAGCCCTCCTACCAGCCGCCCTGGCTGACAGGAGCCGCCTCTGCTGTCCACCCACCTTTGCCGCAACGCGAGGGCACAGCGCCCTGTCCTGCCTCCTGTGCAGGCATCTCTGAAAGGCCATCCGGCCCAGCAGGTGTCAGCTGGGCCCCTTCTGTCCCACCTTGCGCCCGCTGCCCCTTACACAGCCTGAAAGCTCGGCCTATCGACCCACCTCTGTGCCCCCATTTCTGTCTCAGGGGCTCTTTCCTGGGAGAGAGGCACCCCGAAATCCAGATGAAAGGTATTTTATGTCTCCGAGTCACTGACCTCCATCATTATCGTACTAAATAGCTCTCAGCAGCTAATTTAAAGGGAGAATGATGTGAAGCACACAAAGTAGAGCCTTACAAAATTCAGGATAGAGCTTCGGTCGCTGAAATGATCTGACCAGGAAAGTACCCGAGAGAGTTAAGTAATGGCTCTAAGTGGACCTGGTAGAGGTACTCGCAGGGGCGCCTGGTTCGCTGGACCTTTAACCCCGGGCAGTGATTTCAGGCCGCAGACCAGCAAGGGGCGAGCTCCTTCACCGTTAGCAAGAGGAGAGAGATCACCACCTCATTTTTCAAATGCGCTTGTCAGGACACGATCTGCCAAGATCATGACCAAATGCGTGGCTTAGTCCTGAAGAATTCTCTCTCCGTGCCAGTGCCTTGGCGTCTGTAACTCGTACGGGCGAAAGCGCATCTTTGGAGGGTGCTTACTCCATAATACCTTCCTGTCTTAACTGCGATCATCCGTGTGCTTGAAAGAAAGACATTTTTTAAAAAATATATTGGAAACATTTCTAAGACCTTTTCAAAATCAGATTCGTTGATCTTAAAATGCTCTAAGCGTTAAGTAGCCTAACAATGCCAAAGAAGCTGCAAAAAAATGAAGGACTTAAGTAGCACCAAGGGCTTATGCTGCATATGAATACGAGATTTATTAAATAAATACCTAATAAAACATGTGACACAAATGGGAACATTTTATTCAGAAGGACATGAAGCATTAAAAGTACGAACTTAAACTGGATTGATTTATAAATGTGTATCTGAAGCTCATTGATAACTGAGGCTTAACAGGTCTTGATCTGGCAAGAGAAGTGATTTCAGGTGATTAAAAGGAAAGGTAGGACTGGACGTAGGGGCGTCCGTTTAACACAACACTGGGTAATTCACGTCGCTTCCCGAGCAAGAGTCTCCATGGTAACAAGGAGAGAGAATACTAACCTGGTAGCTGGCACTATAAGCTGCAAGAATCCTACAATATGGCGCAGCAGGGGATTCAGGATCCTAAAATTACCTTAAGAGTAGTGGAAGGTCTGTTGAATTTTGCTTTGCAACATGACATCAGGTATGAACTCTGTTTCGGTTTACAGACTTCGTTCCAGGACATTCTATTACGTTGAGGTCCCCGTTCCTCACCCAGGAGTGTAGTCCTGGAAGTAGTGCGGCTGAAGGAGATGGCCATGACCCCGGGTGGGGTCCGCTGTGAAATGGGTGACCCGGGACGCGCCACATCTGTGAAGAGTGTGACTGGAGCAAGGCCACGGTCTTGCTCGGCTCTGCACTTGAAAAGCAATTTCCTTAGAAAGTCGTTCCTTAGGAGCCATGTGTTAGGATACGTGTCATTGTCACCCAAGGAGGGCCTTCCTCCGGGCTGTTGGTCCATCGCCACCAGCAGAGACAGCGCCAAAGGCCATGCCGTGACACCGTGTGGCGCAGAAGAGCTGAGGACTGGTGAGGGGCAGTCATTTGGGAGGTGACTCGGGACACGGCAGAGAACACGGACGGGAGTGACCTGGCCAGAGGAACTGAGGGGGAGGGAGTCCCCGGGAAGGATGAGAGCATCATCTGCTATGAGCAAACCCTGCTCGTTGCCCCAAGAGAGAAGCTGCTTTTTCGGTCATTTTGGAAAAAAATAATTCCATGGTGTGTCTGGTCGGAATACCATTAACACGGGGATTACAGGCAGTTCTCTCACTTTTTTCTCTACTGAGATCTTAAAGCTACGGGAAGAATGGATGTTACTTTCAGAAGAAGGAAAAGATAACACGGACCCCAGCGACAGAACAGCCTGTGACTGGCCGTGCAGAGACGAAGACTGGTCTACGCAGAGAACGTTCATGGAGGGAATACCTAGGATCGGGTCCCCAGTCCGGGGGGTGTGGAATGGTCCCTGTAAGCCAGGTGTGGCTCTCGGCACAGGTGCGATGGCCGGTGAAAGGCTGACCCCGACGTGGGGCACCCGGCTTGCTCCCCTCCCTGTCACCCACTGCGCAGTGGCCTGCATTTCCACAGCGGGTGCTCCATGTCCTCTGAGGGAACCGCACCATCCCACAGCCAGCTCGCATTCCAGGCCCCGGGCCTCCCCTCCTAGACGGGAGCTGGGCCTCTGCCGTTTGTAATTTTAACTTTTCGCAACAGCGCCGCTTTCCTTTGTTTGACTCCGTTGTATCGGGGTACGGTTCACAGAACTGTACCTTAGCCCACTTAAGTCCACACGCTGAGGGATTTCAGCAACTTCACTCACGCTGATGGAACCAGGCCCACAATCAGGCTCAAGGACCTTGCGTCACCCCCAAATTTCCTCGGTAGCCAGTCCCTGGCTCTACCCCGAACCCTCTTCTCTGTCCCCCAGGTACCTTCTAGCACTTCGCTGAGTGGAACCGGATCCAGCGCCAGTGCTTGTGTGTCAGTCTGCTTGCCCTTAGCAGAGTGCTTTTGGGGTCCATTTGGGAGGCTACTGCTGTTACCACACAAGGCTGCTGCCGGCTGCACCACAGTTTGGTGTTCGCTCACCAGCTGACAGCACGGGGGCTGCTCCCTGGCTTTTGTTTGCCAGGCAGCGGAAGGGCGGGTGCTAAGTGTCTGTTCGACTTCATGCGTCAACCAGAACGCTTTCCACAGTGACTTTGCTCGTCTGCATTGTTACCAGCAATGTGTAAATCCTCCAGTTCTTCCTCATTTCAGCCAGCTTGTTGGCCCCCGCGAATGGGATGGCATCTCACTCTTGTGTTCGTTTGCATTTTCCTGATGACTGATGATGCTGAACATCTTTTCACATGCGAATCGGCTGTTTGTGTATTTTCTTGGCTCACTTGTCTATTTAAGCCATTTGTCCATTTTCAAATGAGGGTGTTTGTCTTATTACTAAATTGTGAGAGTTCTGTATATGTTCTGTATAGAAATCCCTTATCAGAATGTATTTTGCAAGTATTTTGTTCTAGTCTGTGGCTTGCATTAAAAAATTTTTTTAAACAGGGCCTTTTGAATAGAAAATCTTTAGTTTTGATGTGTCAAATTTAATAGCAATTTTTCTTTTTCTGATTTTTAAAATTTTAAGAAATGTTTTAACTTAGGCAAAGATTTTTCCCTTCATTTTTTCTAAAAATATGATTATTCTTTAAGTTCTAAGAGTTAGGTGAATTCCCCTGGCTGGTGTGGCTCAGTGGATTGGTGCTGGCCCACTAACCCAAGTGTTGCTGGTTCGATTTTCCAGCCGGGGCACATAACCAGGTCGCAAGCCAGGTCTCCAGCCAGGTCCGTA
The DNA here is from genome assembly GCA_004026585.1 of Noctilio leporinus. Classification (NCBI taxonomy): domain Eukaryota; kingdom Metazoa; phylum Chordata; class Mammalia; order Chiroptera; family Noctilionidae; genus Noctilio; species Noctilio leporinus. The sequence continues at coordinate 323,112 of PVIW01000129.1, forward strand.
GCTGGAGGCAGGTAAAAGGCAACCACACATTGATGTTTCTCTCCCTTTCTTCCTCCCTCTCCTCCCATCTCTCTAAAAATAATGAATATAAAATCTTGGGGGAAAAAAAAAAGTTAGGTGAATTCAAACTACTTTTCATAAACGGCGTGGTAAGGAGTAAGGACATTTTCCACATACGGGTAACCTATTGTTCCAGCACCTTTCACTGAAAAGACTCTCTCTCTTATTAAATTACTTGGTCATCTTTGTCAAATACCAACTGATACATTTATGAATCTGTTTCTGGGCTGTGAGTCCCGCAGGGTAGTGTTAGCGTTCCCCTCACCTGCCGCTTTTCCCCAGCAACGAGAGGGAAAAAGACTGCTTTGCTTTCATCCTAACTTTGTGATACTGAGAGAAACAACAGAGTGTATGAAAATGACTTTTTTTTTTTCCTAAATGGAGACCTTTTCTAAATGGAGACAAACCCGTGGCCAACTCCTTATTTTTCTTTTAATCCCCATCCAAGGATATGCATATTGATCCGAAGGAGAGGGGAAGAGAAGAAGACAAAGATGATTGAGAGAGAAACATCACTGGGCTGCCTCTTGTGTGTCCCCTGCCGGGGGATTGAACCCTCAACCTGGGCGTGCACCCCGATTGCGAAGCAGACCCGGGACCTTGAGGTTTGCGGTCGCTGCCCCAACCAGTGGAGTCACACCAGCCTGGGCAAAGGGGCATGTGTTTTTGGTGTGCACTAAAAATACAGAGTTCGATGCAGAGAGGCTTTAAATGGTTGCCTCTCCTTTTAGCCATGTTACATAGGGAAGTGACATAATTTCTCTGCATTTCCATGTATTTGTCAAAAAAGTTCTCTTCAGTGTTTAATGAAATAATGTTTAGGAAATATTATGTTGTATAGGTACTATGCACATTTATTCTTCAGCTCACATAAGATTTATTTTTTGAGACTTTTATCTGAAGATTGCGAGTGTTAAAGATATCTCTCTGCAGGAAAGGACAGCAGGCCTTTCTGGGAAGTTGTTACAAGAGTGAAATTGGGGGGAATTGGCAGAAAAGTGGCTAAGGGATGACTTATAAATAAAGCAATAAATACTACAAAACTTTAATTTTATGTGATATGAAGGACCTCAAACTTGCACATTGGTTTGTCAGGCAAATGTCACTACCAGTCACAATTCAGGGGAAAAGGGAAGTTGGGGTAGTTGGTCAGGTGTCCAGGATCCTTTAAACTCAGCAAGATACAGAGACGCCGCCCTAGAGTGGAGTGTGGTGGGTGGAAAGTCCAGATCACCCAATTCTGCCTCATTTTGAAAGAAAACTAGCGTCAGGTTGCGGAGTTAATTTCAGACGATTTAGACTGAGTCGTCTGCTCAGTTACAACACACATACTTACAGCTTTTAAAATTGCCGTCCTTACTTTGATTTACTTCAACTGCTTTTCTTGGCAGATCAGTTGGCATCAACTCTATGGGAGATAAAGTAGGTGGTAAGAATTGTTTGGAGATCATTTTAGGGGTGGTGGTTTCAGTAAGTTGTCTCATTGTCGTTTACCTGTACATATGTGATCAATATAAAAATGCGTTGGCTAACAGGCGGCTAGCCTTTACATGTTCTCTATAAAATCTTATCTCTGTAGGGTACTGTTTTCCTTGGTACGAACACATTTTGAAAAGCTTGAAAGTAGTAACTGCGTTCCTGTTTCTTTTGTCTTAGTCATGGAAGGTGCACCAGCTTAAAAAGTAAATCCTATAGATTCAACTTAAATAACAAGAAAACTCAAAGTGTTTTATATATATACAAATTTCAGAATCAGTTACTTCCTTCGTATGGCTTTTCCATGCTAACATGAGCTCTTCATTAATAAAACATAGTCCTTCTTTACTAAAGACAAAGAAAACGTTCAATACATCACCCTAGAGAAAGACACTTAGAAACAAACAAGCAATGGCTAAAGAAACATGTAATTTAGAAAGAATAGCCACCCAAGCTGAATTATCTTCTGGGGAAAGGAAATGGGAGATAAACAACCGTTCTGCAGGGAGTGGATGTAAAAATAAATTAAATGCCTCCCATGAGAGGCACAGTTTAAAGAGAGATCAAGTGTTCATGGCTACCACTCAGCCACCGTTCACAATTTTAAAAAAATACCCAAAAGATATTTAAACAAATGTATTTTCTTTCATAGTAATCTCTGTAAGCTTTAAAATTTACTCATAATTCATTAAAAATTTCATTGGTCTTTTGCTATTAAGCATTCTTTAAAAATAAGCATTCTTATATTTTTCCACATTTTGTCATTTAATTATTTCCTTCAGTTTTTCTGATACCTTTGTAGCTATCCTTCTGAATCAATCAATATTTTGTACTTTGCTTTTATTAGCACCATTCCTTTCTTAAAGGTTAAAGTGAATTTCTTATCTTTCAGGGTTTGCCATTGCAATTAGAATCCTTATAATATGTCTCCTGATTTAACCTCACCATGACCTTACTTATGCATAAAAAAATCAAAGCTGAAGATCCTCTGGACATTTTGTTTTCACATTGCTGATCTCAAGTTGGAGCGTTTCACCTGGAATGCAAATAGACCAACATGTCGAGGGGTTTGTAATTCCCTGGAACACCGTGGTCAAGGTGAAGATGTGGGGGTGGTCTTGTCACCCCGTTTGCTGTCTCAGCTTCAGACCCCCTGCAGCTGTCACCGAGAGCCACACCCCCCCATGCGACCCCACAGCCTCCTTTGGAGACGTTTATTTTTCCCCTGGTGCTGCTCACAACCCTCTATCTCTGGACTTCACCTGATCACATCCCGGGTCAGGTCCACCATTTGCATTTGAACAGTTGCTCAGACCATCAGGCCACCTTATCAGATGCCACCTGCGTGAGTCTCCCTCTTGCAGTCTGCGTTTGGCCTGCTGGTGGTCTGTCCCTTTTTGTTTTATGCTGATAATTCAGGGGTGAGGGCTGTGACAGCCATTCACACAGGGACTGTGTGGCCCAGGGCATCGCTCCTCAGCCAGGGGTGTGACTCGGGTTCCACTCACCGCCAGACCATTTTTAATGACCGTTTTTAACTGGAGAATATTATTCCAGCCCATGCCAGAACTTGGGAAGTTACAGGATAATAATAGATATGCTCCTCAGAACTTCTCTTCCCAGATAGACAGGGTGGGACAAAAGGAGGTTCACAGCTGTGAGTATGTGAAGCACAGTTTAATCTTGTATTAATATTTATTATTACGTTATTATTTTCCACATGAACTACTGTCCACCTACTTTTGCCCCACCATGTATTACTGAAGTTCAGAAATATTGCCCAGATACCTTTCTTCGTCCCGTACACGATCAAGTTGATGTTGACTGGTGCTTACTTCTTCCCCAACTTTATTCTAAACACTATTGAATAATTTCTTTGCTGTAACCACAGGCGAAGTCTCTGTTAATTCCATTTGCTACAGATGAAGCGGCTGAGCGAAGAGAAGTTGGATAGTTTACTCAGGGCCACTGCCACGTGGGGTTCTCATCCTGGGCGAAGCCGGGCACATGTGGGGAGAAGGGTACATGGGGAACCCCTGCACCTTGTGGGCAATTGTGCTGTGAGCCTACACATTCTTTAGAAATGGCTTTAAAAAATGTTTATAAATCGCAGTAACTTGTAGGACCCCCATGGGTGAGGAGGAAAAGCCGTATGGCTTGCCATGTTCTGCCTTGTCACTTGCATGGCACCCGGTAGCTTTGACCAACGCAGGTGGCCCCCGGCTGTGGTCTCTGAGCAAAGCTACACGTGTGCAGAGGGAATTTCCAGGAAGCCGAAGTCATGACTCATTCTTTCCTTTCACCGTTTCTATTTAGTTAACGGGCTGAGGTTAACAGCCCAACGCCAAAGCATTTTGTTTAGAATACAGGCTTTTTTGTTCACTGTTATTACTAGCGAGGCATCCAACAAAATCGTGCGTTTGTATTCATGATTAACATTTAACCTTATAAAAATGTGTCAACCCAGGTCCAGGCAGGAAACGGTTTCGCAAAAAGCGCCAGGGTGAGGAGAATGAAAGGACTGTTTACGGTGGTTTGGAGCGGGATAACGGGACCGGTAGGGCCTCACGTGCAGGCTTGGAGGCCTTGTACAAAGAGGGACGATCCTGTCACTAGGACTCGGTGAGAGCACACTGAGCTGGAGGGCAGCCTCCCCGAGAAAGGGAGAGACCTGGAGCCAAAGTGCATCTCCGCCTTCCTGTCCTCTAACCTCCCAGCCAGCAGACAGCAGCTCAGCCGCAGGAGCTTTGGAGTTGACCCCCGTCCCCGGAACAGAGGGGGACAGGTCAGCCTGGGCAGGGCCAGCTGGGCTGGGAGGGGTCGGGCAGTGGTGGCAGGGTGCTTCAACAACCAGCAGAAACGCACCCAGTTGGTCTATAAATTCTCCCTTGCTCATTACTTCTATCACGTGAAAGATTGTACCATACTCCTGTTTTTGTCTCTCTGAAGTTGCCTGATTTAACGAAAGTGATTTCATCAGGTGGTAGGATGAGGGTGCCGCGTCTGTCTCCTGCCGTCGCCAGGGTTTCTTTGCAGATCTGAAAAGGTCAGTTTTTATCAACATTGTGCAGGCTCGCGCTGCCAGCCATGCTGTCTACGGCGAAGCTGGGCTGGTAGTTACATAATACGTCTTTGGCACTCTAGGTGCTTAGACGCTCGTAGAAGCTCGGTCCACGATTGCATGAAATTAGAAGCAGTATCGTAAGTGACATTGAAGGAAAGATAAAACTCTGACCCTTTAAAGGAGACGGTGCACTTGGCGCATAGCAGGAGAGAGGTTACAAACAAGACGAGTGTAGGAACGCCATTAATATTAAATACCACGAGAATTGCAGTACCGCACGTTCAGAAGAGAGAAGCGGATTACGCAATTCCTGAGCCGAAAATGAACATTTTGCATTTATTGGGCATAATGACTGGCAGGGGAGTGCGGGGAATGGATAGTTGGTATCTTTTTCTACATTGGCTGGGCCTGAATTATCAAAAGGAAAAAATAGGATTTGATAATCAGTAGGTGCTTTGTACATCCTGGGCTTTGCTCGTTTGAACATGAGTTTGTTCCTACAGTTAGCTGATGACCAAAAGTATGAAAGGATATAATCAATACGATCAACTCTAATAGGCTTGTTATTCTAATATTACCTACTAATATCAATTGGCAGAGGTCCACTGATGGTCTAAATCCCTGAATTTGTGAAGATGGGTAATGTGAGGCTGATTAAATCATTTAAATATTATGTATGTAGCATCAGTAGAATAAGATCATGAAAAGCTATTCAGAAAAACTGAAGTTTAAAGAAATATTTTCAGAATGATCTACAGAAAACAGATGTATTCATTTGATGCCAATGATCTGTTACAGATGTACTGTCATAATTTCCAAAATAAGGAAGTACCAAGTGACAGTTTACTTTGAATCAGCTATTCTGAGATTGCTTTGATTTCCTGGAATTCAAAGCCTTGGAAAAGAAACTGCATTTTATCTCCCTCTTCTAGTTATTACTGTTGCTATCAAAATTGTTACTAGTGTTGCAGCATTTTGGATCTCTCCAAACCTCTGTGTTTGTGCTGTTCCTAAAGATTACCTGTGCCTTAACCATTCCTCTGGAGAGGATGTTTATGTCCAGGTCTTAGGTGATGTTTGCTTAACGGGTATTTGCCATGACAGACACCAGAATTACCTGCTTTCCTAATGTTGCACATTGGCCTGTAAACCTGCAGCTTTCCTCATTTTTTTTTTTTTTTTTAGCCAAAGAATTTTAACTGGCCAGAATATCCCTCTTGCACGTTCTCGTTCTCAATTACCAAATGCATTATTTCTGGGAGGAATGTTCTACTTAAGAATTTTATTTCTCAATTTTATATCATTAGCCCGCCCCCGCAGAGAGCTGCTCGGAACACTCTTAGAAGCCAGCGCAGGGCGGCGTGGGGAGTGACAGCTGTCACCTCAGATCCTCCTTCCAGCCCCACACGCGCTAGTTCTTGGCTGGTGCTCACCAGACCTGCGTAACCACACACCACACGTGCGCTGGTTCTTGGCTGGTGCTCACCAGACCTGCGTAACCACACACCGGCCGGAGAGCTGGAGGCCAAGGATTAGGCAAATATTGAAAATACTTCCTCATTTTTTCAGCAATAGTTTAATTTGGGAAATTGATGTCAGACAGCAATTAAACACGGAAAGCAATCACAATCAGGCAGTGTGATCTACGTTTATTCTAGGGATAAAAAGAAAAGAGGAGACATGATATCTTTAAGAAACAAGAATATGTAGATGGTCAGAAAGAAATACATCTTTTTCTGTTACTAGTGTATGTGCAACCAAGAAGCTTGCAAAATTAAACATTATGAGATTTTTTTTCTCATTTGTAAAATGAAGGTCTTTATAGTGTCTGATCTTTAAGGTCCCATGTAGGTCCAAGATTCACATCAAAAGCGTATTTCTTTTAAAGAGACAGACACCAATTTATTGAGAAAACAAAACAAGTCATTTAGTGGGTTTCATGTTTGAAAACATAATTAGAATTAGGAATACAGACCCAATACTGAAAGAGCAATTAGCATTTTCAAAATTTTAACTAAATACATAGTGAGTGCTCACAGGGGTCAACATGTCCTTAAAATTTTAACACTTTACAATTGTTATTTTTTTCTGTAGATGCTTCTAGACATTTATAATCAGGGTGTTTAAATGTGTAAATGTACTTTTTAATGTTGGTGGTTCCTTAATATTTCAACTCTGACAGGTGCTGCAAAAATGCTTATGTATTTCATTTAGGCTACAGATGTCGCTTTAGAAAATCAGTAGTTCATACATGACACGTAAGCAGTGTACATTAGAAAACGGTGGCTCATATCCAGTTATTAGTGATATAAAATTCAAAATCACCAACCTAACCATTTTAGAGTTGCATGAAAGACACATCATTCTTGCCTTGATTCTGAATCTTTCCTTTCAATTCATTAAAAAAATTTTTCCTGTCAGGGTTCAGTTCTCAAGAGAGAATCTCAAGTTTATTGATTCAAATCACTTTCCTGACTCCACAGTTTTTATGTTCATTCACAGATACTTACTTTTAACTGCTTTGTTGATTAAAAGTACAAAAGAACATAAGTAAGATGGTGAAATTCAGCATCATAGAATTTCCTTTCCCAAATCCAGATGAACAAAAACTAGTAAAAGTGACTAAACAAACAAAAAAAATTAACTTCATGAAATCCTTGGCAATACTCCAGCCAAGGAACATGAGCTTCACTGAATTGTCTGCCAAACAAAGCAAAAGGGAACCCTGGTTCCGCCAACGTTCTTCTTCCTGTAGAAATCACGCTGGTAACACGATACAATGCAGAGCATTTCCCAGTTACATCTCCAGGTGTAGCGAGGAACCGAGGGGCCCACCTTTCTTTGCCCAGTTATGAAGGATGAGAAATGGAAACTACTCACATTCAGAAAAGGGTAAAACATGGTGAACTGACCAGGGCTAATTCTCTCCAGCTAAAGAACCTCTAGGCCTGTATATTAGATTGGAGAAATTATCCAAAGCCCAACGGTATCCTTCTACATGAATAGGATATACCACTAAATTAATTCAAATGAAACCTGCTAAAGGTCATTTAACACAAACCAAGGTATGCTAACAAAGACTGAATATAGCCTAAAGTTAAGCTTTTGGACTCCAAGAATAAAGATACATTTTTTTAGACAGTCACACCAAAATATATCACCTAAAAGCAGGGAAAATTAGCCTGGTCTCCCACTTCTCCATAATAGTACAAGTGAGATGATAATGCATTATCTGCAAAGTACCGAGGCAAAGAAAATATAACTGAAGGATATCATCCATAGTCACAATTTTATCTCAGGACCAGCATGAAAGGACTCAGCAGATCGAGCTACATTAAAAAATAAATAAAAAGAGCCCTGGCTGGTGGCTCAGTGAGTGGACAGGTGCTGGCCTGCGAACCCAAAGGTCACTGGTTCAATCCCCAGCGAGGGCACAGAACCAGGTTGCAAGCCAGGTCTCCAGCCAGGTCTGTAGCTGGAGGCAGGTGAAAGGCAACCACACATGGTTGTTTCTCTCCCTTTCTTCCTCCCTCCCTGCTCATCTCTCTGATGAATAAAATCTTTAAAAAAAATAAAGAAATGAAAATTTCTTTGATGAGGTTACCTGTAGAGGACCGCCTTGCGTGGGTTCGGAACTGTAGCACCTAGCGAATGGATGCTTGAGTTGAGGCCAGACTGAACTCCTGGACTAGGTTTTATCAACGTTCTGGTGCCAGCAAGTCTGACCGTCCCTGGCCAGTTACTGCTTCTGTGTTGCTGGGAGATTGTCATGTATGTTAGGGCCTTTCTTATGTTGAGGTATATTTCATCTATCCCCACTTAGTTGAGAGTTCTTATCAGGAATAGACGTTGAATTTTGTTAAATGCTTTTGTGCCTCTATTGAGATGATCATATGATTTTTATCCTTGATTTTGTTACTGTGCTATATCATGTTGATTGATTTGCTGAGGTTACACCACCCATGCAACCCTGGGATATGTTGCACTTGACCAGGGTGATGGATCCTTTGGAGGTATTGCTGACTTAAGTTTGCTAATATCTTTGAGGATTTTTGCATCTATGTTTATCAGTGACATTGGCTTGTGGCTTTTTCTGTAGCATCTTTGTCTGGTTTTGGTATCTAAACTTATTTGGCAAAATGAGTTTAGAAATATTCCTTCCTTCTCAATTTCTTGGAAGAGTTTGAAGTGAGTAGGTATTAAATCTTCTTTTCAAAATGTCACATAGAATTTTTCAGTAAAGTCACCTGGTGCTGGACCTTATTTGGTTGGGAGACTTTTGATTACTGTTCTCATTTCTTTACTCATAATGGATCTGTTCAGATTTTCATTTATTCCTGATTCAGTCTTGAATGACTATATGTTTTTAGGAACTTATCTATTTTTTCTGCATTGTCCAATTTGTTGGAATACAGTTGTTCATGATTATACCTTATCATTTATATTTCTGTGACATCAGTTGTAAACTTCCTTCTTTCTGATTTTATTTATTTGAGCCCTGCCCTTTTTATGGCAAGTTCATCTAAAGACTTGCCACATTTTTTAGGGTGTGCCAAGACCCGTCAGTGTGACAGAGGGCGGGATCTGAGCACCTAACTATGGGCTGTTAGAAGGTACACAGGCAGTCACTTTTAAGGCGTGCAGGTATACGTAGTCCTTTGTCACAACCGTCCTAAACCCTGCTGTTCTCCATACCAGGTAGTCTGGAAGTGTCCCCTTGGTGACCGTTACAAAAAATTGGTGCTCCATGTGAGCGTATGACCTCCTTTCTGGGAGGCACCAGCAAGTGCAGTGAGGCCCATGGGCAGCACAAAGGTGTTATCCCGAGGGCCACCTGTCCAGAGAGCACCTCCAGAGCCTCCAGATGGGTGATAGGCTTGAGGTCTGCCCCTCAGGCTGACACCTCAGGACAACTAGGTTGGCCTTTTCCATGGTGGGGAGTGGGGGTGACTGAGGGTGTGTCAGTCAGCTGACTGTGCAGAGCCTGGGGTGGGTAGGTTGTCAAGAACTCTCTGGAATTGGTGTAGACCTGCGGGGCCCAGAAACTCAAAATCCCCACCACCGGTGCCAGGCGCTCCTGTGCTGTCCGTGCACGGGCCAGGGCGCATCCAGGCTCTGTCCCAGCCGGAGGAATGGCGCTTCTCACAGCATTTGAAACATTCCATGACTGTACCTGTTTGGAGGCCTGACGTTTACAGAAGGCTGAAATTGTTGCATGTTTTCAACAGAGAAAAAGAGAGTTGGATAAGCTGAAAGCTAAAACTAACATGCACGGGACCTACGGAGAGGACATGAATACCGGGGGCTTGTGGCAGTTTAATCCCACACCCTTTCACCTTACAGACGGCATCGCGTCGGCACTGACAGACGACAGGAGTAGCTCAGGATGTAATTCAGTGGGACACCTGGGTTAGAAGGTTGAATGCTGAATGAACACCCCGTGTTCATACGTCGGTAGAGATTACAGGGGTGACCTGTGTTAGCTGGGGGGGCTGACTTCCACAGCACACTTGAAACGTTTTCACCCAACATTCTCACATCAGTGTTTATCACTTAATAGACTACTTTACCTGAAGTGTCACTTTTATTATATTGTGCCTTTACCAAGCTCTTAGTGCTTTGGAAGAATAGTGTGTTGAAAATCTGATTTTCGAAGTCTCTCTTCTAATTAGAAACCATAATAGAACTCTGCGTACAGGCTAATTAACCAAATCTTTATGCAGGTGAGATTATTTATGAAATAAGGGCTATAGATTCATGATCTAGTTCAGCAAGTATCCGCCAGATTTCTGCCATGACTCTTAACCACCCACAACAACAGAAAAACAACAAAGCAAATAAATGACAAAGCAAAACAAACCCAACTCCAACAAAAGGAGTTTGTTAATGCTGATAAATTCAATCTTTATGCAAATGTATCCTGCACAAAACCCCCCAAAGTCATTAAATTAGGGCTTCCGAAGCCCTTCACCTCGTTTGTGTTATGATCCTCTGTTGTTGACCTGACCCATCTCATCATCCACATTAATGATTTATTCTGTAGTTACAGTTAGTTTCTGGTTCCTAAAGTTCAATTTCTCTCCTTCCCACCTCCCCTCTTGCTCTCCTTTCACAGTATCATTCTCCACTTGCTCAAATAGTAGCAATAATTTCACTGTGTTTTGTGTTCTGGCCCATTTTCCCCATAACCCCCATAGGCTCCATACTGTGTACAGAAGAGACCATTTCTCCTTTGCTTAGCATTGGATCTCCAGAGTTCAGAATAGCAGTTGATGCATGGTAACCATCCAATACGTATTTGTTGAATAATTTATATAACATGACTATTGCTTGCTATTTCCAATTTAGAGCTTTATGTAAATAAACTGACCCAATTAAAATACCTTTATATTTGACGTTGCAAATTACTTGGGTTAAAGCATCTATTTTCAGGGGTGTCCTCTAAAATGCTCTCTCAGAAAAACATTTATTGAGCATTGGATGAGATTCTCCATTGGTACTGTTCTAGGAGTGGTAGACTTTTTGTATTTCAGAGTAATGGTATTTGATATAATGCATACGGAAATTCAGATCTCTCTCACGTGTGAGAGGATTTAAATGTTCATTCATGTAGTGTTCTCATGCTAAAGGTTAAGAAGATTTGGTAGCTGAGCCAACTGAGAGCAGTATTATCTTGAAAAAGAAAGTTTTATAGCAGGATAAGGTCAGAGTTTAGCTATAATATCTTCATCCACTGCGATCCATCCAGGGCAGTGTGAGAGTTATGATTCTCTTCCATTCTGTGCTGATCACTGGGTTGGAACATAGATCTTTAAACATTTGCTGACACAACTTCTTTGCATCGGAATTATCTCCTAAGATGAGGGTTTAAAATATCTCAAATAACTATAAATATTTTCAGCACAGCACTTGAGGAATGTAACCACTTTATCTTTTTTGGCTTGAAGTCATGTAAATAACTTAATTTTCTATAACAATAACTGATAGGACTTATGTCGTAATAATTGTCTTTAAAAACATATCCCATTATGCTGATAATGGCAATGGCTATGCTGAAAATTTTAAGCCAGGTTCATTATTTTGTTTATTTTGTTTCTGTAGTGTGTGTGCAAATGTTCTGAACTCAGAAGAAATTGCAGCTTATTCCTAAACAAGTCACAACTATCAGGATGTGTTTTTAAAGTTAATAAACCACAATTATTGTGGGGAAGTTGCCTTTTTTAAGAGCAGCTTCATGCAAATTCTTCAATCCAACAATCTATAGTCTTCCTCTGGAAATAACAGCACCTTGGAAAGTGTTCTAGGGCCCTGCTGGTGGCTCAATGGATAAGGCACTGGCCTGAGAACCCAAAGGTCGCTGGTTCAATTCCCAGCCAGGGCACAGAACCAGGTTGCAAGCCAGGTCTTCAGCCAGGTCTGTAGCTGGAGGCAGGTGAAAGGCAACCATACATGGATGTCTCTCTCCCTCTCTGCCTCTCTCCCTTCCCCTCTCTCTGAAAATAATAACATCTTAAAAAAAAAAAAAAAAAAAAAAAGGCCAAGGGCAGCACAGGCATGTTAAGTTGTCAAGTGAATAAGGTGGAACCCCCCGCCCCCAAGGAAGGAAAGAGAGGGGCGTGATGGAGCTGGGGCTCTGAACCGAGCTTTCAGGGGTCAGGTTAGAACAAATCTGCCTCAAAATTGGTGACATAAGCTGCTCAAGACTCACCGAGGACATTTGATCCTCGAACCATAAATCTAAGCTGAGCAAAGGTTTGCACCCGCCTTTGCACCCCATGTTTGCACCCCACATTTGCACCTCACATTTGCACCCCGCATTTGCACCCCGCGGACTCTGGTGCCTGCTGGGAACTCCCTGTCCTTCCCCCCGAGATGTCTGCCCCAGTGACCGGACTCTTTCTCATGTCTAATCATCTCTAACTGCGACCTGTTTCCCCGAGCTCCGCAGAGGTATCAACCCCACCGTGGAATCCTCCAGCTTAGATCAGCTCTTCCTCGTTGCGGGGCGCAGTGCCTGGTTTTAGGGAATAAAATGTTGATTTTCACATTTGCTTAGGAAAAGTTTTTGTAGCGCCACCACAGCAGCTTTAAATTTACGAAAGGGAAATACCTCCAAAGCATGAAGAATTCCGTTGGAAACCACTTTAGCCGTCTGCATGTGTGCGTGTGCCTGCACATGGATGGCCCAGAGTGTTGCTCCATTAGAATTTGTTAGAATGCTGATGGCATTCAAATACAACACCTTAAGCCCTGACTGGGTAGCTCAGTTGGTTAGAGACTCGTCCCACTAGACCAAGGTCGTGGGTTGCACCCTGGTCAGGGCACAAACAAGAACCAGCCAGTATGTATAAATGTGGAACAACAAATTAATGTCTCTCTCTCTCTCTCTTTTTTTTCTCTCTCTCTCCTTTTCCTCCACCCTTTCTCTCTCTCTCAAATCAATAAATTAAAAAAATAATACAATGACCCTGAGAGCTAACAAGGTTTGCTTTGATTCAGAGGTATACATACACCATCTACCAAGGGTTTCGTTTACTGCAGGTATTCCATCGATCTAGTTAAAGCTTTCTCTCCTACTGCTAAATATTAAAATCTAAGCAAGGCAAATTTTCTTTAACATAAAAAGGAGACCACGTCTATGTGAGATGCATACACTTCACAGAAGTTCTATTAATGTTGCTACAAAATTTACATTTTAATAACATCACAAGAATCAATCGGGGTAGGCGCAGAGGGAGTCTCTGTAAAGAATAGGTAACAACTTGATGCGGCAGAATGTGGGCTGTCTTTCCGTTCAGCCAGCGTTAATTTTTATCCGATTCCTTTCACTACGGTAAAAAACAATAACGAACCCCCTGTTGTGCTCACAGCTCATTCAGATCCCTGGGCGTGTTTCCTTGCCTGCTTTCTTGTTCCAACCTAATACTACACATGGTTCCCCGTTCAGGACGATAGCATATGGGTCGCCCTCCAGAGCCCAGATGGCATGTCAAGTGAGTTAAAAAAGGTGGTGGTGGCGGACTTGGCTCGCTTCTTCGCACAACCACGTCAAAATGATAACTAAAATATAGAACAACCATCAGAAATCTACTTGAACGGACGTCTGACAACTACAGAATGAAAGAAACCACGTCCATCCAGACTGGTAGGAAGGGCACACACCGGAGCAAGCTGGCTCCACACGCATGGGTGATGGATAAAAATTTGGTGGGGGGCGTATCTTGGGAGTGAGGGGTCCCAGCCTCACACCAGGTCCCCCAGCCCAGGATTCCAGTGCCAGGAAGATAAGTCCCCACAACTTCCGGCTTCAAAGAGCAGCAGGGGTTGAGTTGGTGGAAGAAACTGCTGGAGCCCCAGTGAGTTCCCTTTAAAGAGCCAGCTCAGACTCACCCTCTCTGAGCTCCAGCACCGGGGTGGCACTTGAAAAGCACCAGTGACTCGTGGCCCTTTTCTGAGCTCTTCTGCCCCAAAACCACTGAGCCACATCTGAGACTAACTTGGCTCACGTGGACAGGGGTCCCCAGAGACCCCACCCACCAAATTAGTGGGCCCACCCAACCTGCTTTTCCATACAAATGGCCGGTCTTGGCTCCTGCTTCACACCTTCCTAAATGTTTTCCTAAGTTTCCAGCCCAGTGATCAGTAAACTTTTACAGAAAAATGACAGGTCGCAAATAATGTAGGATTTGCAAGCCCTACATGCATAGCTTCTGTTACAGTGACTGACGCAGCCCTTAAAAGCAGACATACACCAGACAAAAGATGCAGACGAATGAGTGTGACAGTGGTCTAACAAAACTATGTACCAAAACAAAGTCACAGACAGAAACGAGAGAGAGGGTCTTCGTTTGGTCCATAGACCACACTTACTGAGCCCCGGCGATTCCATACTAATTTCTTATTCCAGCTGTCAAGAGTTATGTTAGTGATGTTTTCACCCCGCAATTGGACAACATTGCATGATAAGGCACAAGGCATTTGATTCCCCCTTAAAACTCACCTTATGCTTCAATCGAGGCTGAAGCTGGAAACAAAATTAATTTCTGAAGGCCTCCTTTTCCTGACTACATGTATCTTTATCTCTTTCTCCTTATCCCTGGTCCAGCCTGATGACTTTGCCTTCCTTTCTGTTGGAGTGGAAACATATTTCTTCCCTTTGACATTTATGGGTGAGACAATATTCCTTTTTTCACTTTTCATTTTTATAAAAAAATTTTTATAAGTCCATTTTCTGTTAGAGGCCCAGAGCTGATTTCCTGAGCTTATCTTTCCTTTTTAATCAAAGGAAACGTCTGAAGGCAACAGTCCTCATATTTTCAGCGGCACGGTGCCCATGCTTGGCCTTCTGAGGCTTTTCAAGGACCTTTTATTCTCACGGGCCTTCGCCTTATGAATTCTTGCTCAGGAGGAATTACCAACCCTGTTGGTCTCAGAACTGCAGGGCGGCTCTTCTACAAGGCACCGTTAACTCAGGTTTGAGTCCTGAAGCAATTTCCAAAAGAGGGCTTTGGACCGATGTAGGCGGCCAACTATACATCATGGAGCAGAAGTTAATTTAACTTTCATAATGAAACAAACAACAACAAAACTCATTGTTCTGAAGTTGCCCAGCCCTGGGCATGGATGTATGCCAAACTCTGTCAACGTGAAAACGAAAGCTATTTCGCCATGTTCAATAATGTCCTTTCCCCCAGGAGTAGGGGCTGCATCTTGCTCATGCTTCCTTCAGGAAAGGTTATTTCTTAATTTTATTCTTATCATGGGAATGCGAGATTTAATGCATTTGAAAAACTGAAGTCAAAACAATAATCTTAATGCATAAGACACTTCTATAAACCAAGCAGCATAGCATCAAATAAATCTGTTTAAAAAAGTTACAGATGAGCATACTAAAGGATTTGAATAGGCCACCCACAACGTATCGTTGATTGCATTGACCTAAGCAAAGGGCATAACAGATTCCTAATGGACAATTACAACTTCATTTCCAAAGGAGAAAAACAAGATATAAACTCAAGTGTGAAAAGGCATTCTTTAATCCGAATTGTTTGCCATTACCCTGGGAGGGAGCCCAGGGCTCCCTGAAACATGGATGAAGTCTGGAGAAATTACAGTTTGACAGAAGCAATGGGCCACAGAGGCAGAGCGTGTCCCAGCAGATGGACCGCCCTGATTTGGAACCATTTTCATGCTCCTCTTTCTTCTTAGTTTTTGTTGCCTGCAACTAGTTACTAAGCCAGGTCCTGTCACGTAACCCGCTCCGTGGAGTGTCTCCTGACTTAGACCCGGGGTGCGCTCAGGTGCAGCAAAACCGTGTTCCCAGCTTTGTCACATGCTTGTAAACGTGCAGGTGTTCAATTCGCTCCCAGGCAGAGGAGAAAGTGAACATATGCAAAACACACAAACGGGCACGGGAAAGCGTACGTCAGAAAAAATTTCAGTCATCTATAATTACTATCTAGACATCATCTAACATGATGATGATGGGTAACTTTTATTTTCCTCTTATATCTTTTTATTTTCTCCTGAAGAATGAACATCGTTAGAAAACGCAATGGAAACCTTTCCGGATAAAATTAGTTTTCATCTCTCAGAATCTATGTATCTGTCAAATGTCCAGCAGTTAAGCCGCATCACATGTATAGCATTTAAGCAGAAGTTGACCCTTTTTGCAGAACTTTGGGTGCTTGCAGATCCCAGCAGAAAATACTTAGCCGTTATTGCAGTGGCTGGAACGAGTGGAGGACAATCTGAAACACGGACACTTGACAACAGAACCCTGCTGGTGTCTCTTTCTATGAAGACATCATTGGCTTTGTAGCTGGTTGCTGTAGAGTGAAGACAATGTGGATCCTCATGAAAATTATTTCCATGTTCAGGTCATAACTCAGGGGCTGTTGCCAATGACCAACAAGCCAGCCATCATGCTGATAATGCAGTCTTTCAAATGACACCTCAGATCCTCATTTATGGAACAAACACCAGGTGCTGAGGAGTGTCCGGCAGTACTTAGGTACTTGAGATAGATCAACTAAATGAATGCCTGGAAAATGCTCTCCGAAAGCTTCATAAATAGCAAGCAGAGGGTTAAATATCAGCTGGTTCTCTATTTTCTCACTATCCAAGCTGCATATTGAACACCGAAGAAAAATGAGAATTCCTGTTTCGCTTACTGTCTGCTTTCATGTTTTGTTGAATAACTCAAGTTTTCAACAACACAGAGATCATTGGCATAGATATAATCTTTCTATTATATAATCCATGATTAGTATGATTAAATGAAACATATCCATAGTCTTGGCTTACAAGTTTCCAGAATAAATTTAGTTGTGGAAGTATCTTTTTTTCCTTCAGTTTTTCATTTAAAAAATTTTTTTTTTAATTTTCAAAAAAAATACTCTTCTCTATATATTATATATAAATATTTTAAAGACTCCATTTATCAGTGATATGTTAGGCTTAATAGCCTTGCCTACCTATTGAATATATAGATGTAATTTTACTGATTGAGATTGCTTTAGGTCAGAAGTTCTTCCTTTCTGAACATGCATTAAAGAATTTCTAATTAATGCGTTCCGAAATTGGCTTTATATTCTGGCAGAATTTTGCCAACAAAGTAAATGGAGCGAAGGACAGAGACAGCCATGGCTCTAAGAAGCCGGGGTGAAACTTCTGCAAGATGAGCTTCAATTCAGTCACACTTGCGCACGAGAATTAGTTCTCTGGCCTTTGGCTCCAGAGGCTGGACGCCTATAATTAGACTTCAAAGTTTTGCATGTGATTAAATCCGCAGCCCTTTGATTCTCCTCATCAAAATACATCATACACATTTTGAGCCTCTGTTTGCCTTCCAGCTTTTGTGCTGCTGTGTTCCCATAATCTCGGAACAGTTTAGGAGGACATCTATTTTGAGTTCATAAATATAAATACCTGGGGGAATTTTTTAAGTAAACGCGATGAGAATCAGTATGTTAGTTCCTCTCCTGATTTTTCATGGGCTTTTTAGGATACTTCCATGAACGTCGAAGGTTGACGAAGTAGTTACAGAGGAGGAAGCCTTCGGAGGAAGCTCACACTGCAACAGGGGGTTCTTTCAACACCCAGAGATAAAGGAGGCAAATCATCCTGCCAGAGTTAGAGACAAAAGCCCCTGGCATATTGTAGCTACTTAAGAGATCTTCATTGGGTTATAATTATAGTTACAGGATATAATAATTAGAGATAATTATATAAGGATTATAGAATTTACTATGATAATGAAAACGCCTCAGAGCTGGTGAACATGTCATCACCAGTATAAAGTTTTCCTGGGGTGTCTCCATTACTTACGCGTTCTTTTTATTACGCAGAATTCATTTGGCAAGAACGTGTGATTAATGCAAGGAGGGATTAAGCAAAAAACAAAAACTCATAGACCACAGCAGAGGAAAAGGGTGGGCGTAGTGGGAGAGGGTAAAGGGGGGACAGGGAGACTTGACCTGGGGTGGGGAACACAATACGATACACAAATGATGCATTGCAGAATTGTACCCCTGAAAGCAAAGGCAAATGAAATAAAAGTAAAATGGCATGTTCTGTTCATACAAAACTTTTTCCAGTTTTTTATTGTAAAATACACATAATACACACGTTACCATTATAACCGTTTTAAAATGTACAGTTTGGTCGTGTCAAGTACATTTACGTGGTTGAAAAACCATCACTAATACCCATCTCCAGAATTTTTACACCTTCATATATATATAATATATACTAATATGTATAGAATATTTAACATAAAAAGGATATCAGCTCTTTGTGAGATACATGATTGCATTATTAATATAAATATTTATATTGCATGCATATAAGTTTATTCTGCTTGGAGTCCAGAATTTTTTGGATAGGTGAGTTAATGTTTTCCTTCAAATAGGAAGTGTTTGGGGACATCATTCATTCCTACATTCTTTCAGTTCACTTCTCTCTCTCCCCTCATGCTGAGAATGCTGTCATGAGTATTTTGGTGTCCTTGATAGCTTCCCACAGAATAACTACATTCCTCTTCCATTTTTGTTCAGTTTCTCTGAAGGTTGCTGCTGACTGTTTTGCACAAATGCCCCTGGGGAAAGCCTTGTGCCGTGAGCAGGCTCTGGTGACAGTGTCGGGGACTGTCGCGTGGTCAACATGCTGTGCAGGAGGCTGTCCCCTGCCTCCTCCTGTGACTGGTTCCATGAGAACCTGGCCGGTAGGGCTTTGTTGGTCATCAAGGCAGCCACTGAACTGGGTGGGGAAGAGGATAACGGGGAACATAACACTGTTCGTTGCTGATCCATTTTGTCTTAAACAAAGAGTCTTCAGATTATGGAAAGCCTTTGGTTAATGTCCGGAGTTGTGGTGGAGTTGATTTTGGAAATTTTTGCAGTGTTTGTTTTTTTTCTTTTTAATACTGCCCAAATCGTGTGACTCTGTAAGGTTATCACTAACCTTACCCACTCTCAGTTTCTGATTGAACTTTAAGTACCAGGTAATGCAATTTTGGTTATCAAACAGTCATATCAAGCTATGACATCTTTAATGAGAGAGAAAAACAGGACAGTTTTAGTAACACTAATAAAGACAAAATTGCCTCCTTTTATAGGCATTGTCAGGATCACCATTTCTTTAAAAAAAAAAAGTCATTATAATTCTCCTTTTCCTTATTGAAACCAGCGATATGATGGACAGTTCATATTGATGTAAACAGAAAATATCCAGTTAATACTGTTATTTTTAGCAAACAGAAGCACTGGAAACTTTTATTACCGGGTAAGAATTTTTAACATTGGTAATAAGTGTATCATGAGTCTTGTTGCGCCCAAAGTGTTTTTCACAAAGATAATCTCGGGATTAAAAATGGAAAGATTAAAGCAGTGTAGGTAATTTAATTGTATTTATGATGGTGCTCCATCAACCATACTGTTTGCTCAGCTCAGTGCTAAAGTTATTTGTTTCAGAAGGAAAAAGTTTACTCCCAGTTAAGACTTACGGGCCCAGATACAGGAAAAAATACAGGGGGAGGGAACTCAGGACATATTTTAATAACCTGGATCGCATGCAGGGACCAAACTTTAAGTTGGCTAGTCACAGTGCCTCATTTCCTGAGGAGCTGCTCCTTCCTGGTACATCCCATCTCATCCCAGGAGGGAAAAGGGGAGACAGGGTCAGTGTTAGGACGCCTCCCATTTTGTCAGGACTTGATGGCAGCAGAGGAAAGCTGCAGAGGGTAGAGGAGGCCCTGCGTGATGAACGGAAAACGCACCAAACTTAAGTCCAAAGGACAGAATGTGTCTCCTCGCTGCGCTCATTAACTGTGGGATTCAGTTAGTGGGGACATTTAATTTGTTTGTTTTTAAAAGCCAGAGGTCTCACCTTGGCTGGTGGCACAGCGGATAAGACGCCAGCGTGCGAACCCAAAGGTCGCTGGTTCGATCCCCAGCCAGGGCACATAACCAGGTTGCAAGCCAGGTCTCCAGCCAGGTCCCCAGCTGGAGGCAGGTGAAAGGCAACCATACATTGATGTCTCTCTCCCTCTCTGCCTCCCTCTCTTGCCTTCTCTCTAAAAAATAATGAATAAAATTAAAAAAAAAAAAACCCAAAGATCTCAATTCTCAAAATGGAATAATAGTAAAACGGCTAACGTGAATAAAAGGAGGGTGTAGGAAAAAGTTGGCACATTTCATGCCTGTGGCCCTTCACTGACCTGCCCCCAAGTCACCAGAACCAGTGTTTCCTCCAGGAAGCTCCCATTTGCTTTGTGCTTGATTAAAAAAACAAAAACGTTACTTATTTTAAATTAGAGTTGACGTACACCACGTACGACATTAGTTTCAGGTGAAAACCAGTGACTCGGCGTCTCCATGACCCTGGGAGCCGTCACCCCACCTGCTGCTGCGCAGTCCTCCGCGGGTCTGACGGTATTGTAACCGGTTCCCGTCTGCACAGCAGGGTCCCCTGGTTTATAACGGGCGGTTTGACCTTGTCACCAGCCCCACCTGCACCCCAACCGCCCTCCCCACTCTCCAGTTAGATTCTGCAGCCCCCCAACCCCGGAGGATGACTTTGCATCTTAATTCGCACACCCAGGAAGCGCCCGTTCCATAGCAAACATGATTTAAGTTGTGAATCAAACCGTACATCCTTTCCATTTGCCTGGAATGCTAATTAAAGTTGGTAGTGAGGAAATAAAAATGCTTCTGTCTACTCACAACTGTTTAAGTGACGCTCAATTGATGCAGATTATCTCCGGTTTCCCATTGACCACTCAAGTACTTTTAAAAATTACGGCCACCTTACTCATTGATGCAGCTGCAAAAAAAGCAGGCATGCCATTCAATTTTTTTCGCATGAAGTATTTTGTGACAATTTAGTGATTTAAGATGAGCACTCAACCTTGAAAAGCAACCAATTTCTATTGAATGTAATCATATAAAACCACATTTTGAGCCATTTTCTTGATACTGAGAACCATACATGATACCTAAAGATGTTGTATTATAATTAAACACTGCTTAAAATGCAAGAACAGTTAATAAGAACATTTTCATATCTTCTGACCCTTTTTCATAAAATTCTACTTAACAATTTAGCCTGACATTTTAATATTCTTTTTTTAAAATTTTATTGTTGTATTACATCCATCCCCTTTTTGCTCCCCTCTGTCCCCCTCCCCACCCACCCATTCCCCCCAAAGTCAATCCCACCTGTTGTCCATGTCCATGCTTCCTTATTTTAATATTCTGTTCATCTATAACTTCAAGGTATTTTTGTATGTTAGCAATTTCCATTGTTGGTAATGCAATGAAAGTCTTGCCATATTTGATGAAGAAGTTACTTTAGTTTAATCCACATAAGTTAGTTCAATTCCATTTACATGAGTCACTTTAAATTATTTTGATTTCAGGAAAACCATTGAAAGTTTTCTATCCTTTTGCTGTGAGTATTACTGGGCTGTGGGCCATATAATTCTACTTAATAGTAATCATACTTTCTTCTCTATTGTAACCTTTGCTCTTCTCTTCTGTACAATATAAGAATAAAATATTGTAAGACTTTTTTCTATTTAGTTTTATATACTTTTCCATTTTATACTATGGGAAGAATTTCTTGGACCTCCAAATGACATTTTATGAAAAAGTCAGATTAATTCAGACAGTTGAACTTGGGTCCAGTTATTGATATATTTTTTTAACCTTTTTGGGACCACAGAAATGTTTTAACAACTAATGCAGCTATTAATTCTTCCTCTAGGAAATAAATATGACACAAAGCCATGTACATTTCTACATTTCCAGACACATCATTAGCTTGACAGCTTTAAGAAACTGTAGTCGTGTTTATGTTCCCAGCTGCAGAGATAGCCGGACCATGAAGAAGTACTCAAGGTACCCAAGTGCATTATTTAAAAAATAAGCATAAGGGCCTAGCAAATGCAGGCCTAGTGCGAATATTCTGCCCTGGGGGCGCCTGGCATGGTGGATCGTGACCAGGGATTTGATATTAAAGAAATGAGGAAGAGGATATGTGGATTTAGTTCCCCGACTAAGACAAAAATTAGGAAAAAAACTCATCTTGGACCCAAATTGTCTTACAGGGGAAATAAATCTATGTATGGCAAGACCGATGCTACTCATTTCCAAGTTATCTCAGGGAGCTTTCTGGCTTTAATTTAGGATAAAGTTAAATTGTTTGGAGATGGAACATCTGAAGTGCCATCTGTGCCTATAGAAATACTTGAATCTTATATTGAGAGTATATTAAAATTAAATAAGAGAGAACTTCCTTACTGGCTGACATATGTCATTTCCTGAAAATCTAGCCAGATTTCTGTAAGGTAATGGGAACTAATGGTTTTACTTTTGTAATTTCCAAGGTACATGTTTCAGAACCTTACAGGAGCTAATTCAATGGTACTCTCTAAACCAATGTAATCCAGATGTTAATTTAATAAAAATTCCAAACTACTAATGGAATTGTTGTTTGTAAGTTCAATGGTTCAATTACTAAGAAAAATCCTTCAAGAATTGGAAATGAATCAGAATCCATATGTCAAGGCTCCAGACACATATATATCCTTTTGATGTTTTGTTGGTAAAATCTATATTTAGATTTCATTACTTCCCTTTAATAGGTTTATTGATAATTTGGCTATGTAGATCTATTACTAGAAGTGAGAAGGTAGCTCTTGATTAATTGTGATTATCAATTAAAACAAAATAGGCAGAGGAAAGAGAATAGGTTTGTATATATTCTGTATTCCCAAAGCAATTTTAACTTTTAATTGGAATTTTCAAACAGGAAATAGCAAGAATACTATTACAAATCCAGCTCTACCTATCACCAAACTTGAACAATTATTCCTAGTTTGCTCTATTAGGGACATTAATTTCTGTTTTTAAGTGTTCTAACATTCTCCACCACTTGAATGTATACAGATGATGGAAGAAAACAAAATAGAATGCTCAGTGATTCAGCGCACTGGAAAACCTGCGTCATTGCCAACAAGGTTCAGACCTAGGGCATGGTTAGCACACAGAAAACCTGCATAATTGCCAACAAGGTTCAGACCCAGGGCATGGTTAGCACACAGAAAACCTTGCTCGTAATTATAACTTACCTGTCTCCCAAATTTAACCAGTATCTTTAGTCTTATAATTATCACTTCTTTGCTTTTGTTCATACTTTCATCATTAAAATATGAATTGTTAATTACTACAGTTTTATCTATTTAATAAACTTGACAGGTGTGATACCATAGAACAGGTGTTCTTTTGTGTCTGTCACATTTACTTAATATTGTTAGGAATATCCATGTGCATTATTGTGTGTAGCACTTTTTTCATTCCTGTTCATGTTTAAGAGGAGGAATGGATGAAATGTACCAAAAGGTACCCATTCCACAGGTGATAGACATTTTCAGTGAGTCTACAAATAGTGCTGTATAGAAACCCTGCATGTATCTCATGACACACACATGCATTCATTTCCCACGTCTGCTGAGTGACAGGGCAGGGCCTGAATGGGCACTGAGAGGCATTTAGAGGAGAACGTCAATGGGGACAAAATAAGGCAAGTTCATCAATTTATTGAACATGTCTATATATTGATTGATTTTTTAAAGTAATATGGAGGGAAATGTGAAAAAGATGGCCAACTTGGTTCCAGATAGACCTATTTTTCCTTCCTTTTTTTCCTCCAGTTCCTGTCCTGCTCAGGCTGTTTCTTAGCAGTGTGCGTGGTGGGTCTCCGTGCGTGGTGGGTCTCCGTGCGTGGCTGGGGGAGGGGCGGGCACCTCACCGGCTCCCCCTCCCACCTGCAGCCCCGGGGTGCTGGATTCCCACACGCATGGTCTTGACAGTGTTCAGCTCTTGACCCCAGTTACTCTCCTATGGGCCTGAAGAAGAAAACGTGCTAGAATGTTTTCAATTTTCGGAAAATTAATCTTGCCAAGTCTGCTTCTTTGCAAAATTGGGTTTCTTTGTTATAATAGGATAATGAAATCCATTTTCGTTTGGTATAACAACAGTCATGTTTCTTTTGAATGTTTATTGTATTTTGTTCTTTTATTTTTTCCCCCTAATTTCCTTGTCTTTACAGGTATAATTCTCTTTTTTTTTTAATTTGGAATTTCTCAAAAATTCTTTCATTCCACTAGAGATAAATCCTCTTTTATCGTACTTACAACTCACTGTATACCTGTCTGTTATTTTTTGAAATTCTCTAATTCTTCCATAAGAACAGAGGCTGACCTGCATACTTTTATTCACCTACACGCTTCATCTCCTCCAGAGACTAGGATATTTTTCTATGACTTTTGTCATCTCAAAACCACTTAGACCTCTAGCTTTTCCTGAAATGATGGTTATTCTCTGCTGTTATTAGGTCTTATTAGGTCTTCCCTCTGCAGTATATTTCTCGAGAATCATTATTTAAGACTGACACGATGTGTTGTCATTTATGCGATGTGCACACACCCATCCAAAGACTGAATGACTTGGTCTCCCTACAGTCTACTTTCCTGCATTCTGGGGTGTGGGCTCAGACTCAGCTGTTTGTGTAGAATTACTTGTGGAATAGTATTCTTACATCCGGTACACAGATAAAACATTTCAAAGTCACGGCATTTCCAAAGTATTGTTTTTTGCTCTGACACATTTGACAGTTTGACTTGAACCTGTACCTGTAACCTGTATAGGTTAGTGCCCTGTAGCTTTTACATTGTTCTAACATCTTCCAGGTTTCTACTGAGTATCTGCCAGGGTTCGTTGAATATGTTTTTGTCATAGTGTGGTATATTACCTTTTATTTTTCCCTCTCCTGATACCTTGTAAGATACATTCATAAATCCTTTCCATTTGAATCTAGAAATGGGTAAGTGTGTGTGTGTGTGTGTGTGTGTGTGTGTGTGTGTTCATTGAGCCTGAATTTCCTTGTTAAGCCTCTGTGTCATTACTGTAATGAGGTCCAACTGTGCCTGTCCTTCAAACTTTTTGAAAAATAGACTGTTTGACTTGTTCCCATTGCCTGGGCTGTTCGTCCATGGGGCCACTTAGGTCTGCTGCTCGCCTAGATCTTTTCACAGTTGTCTGGCTGAGTGGATGGGATTCATTAGGCGGCTGACATCCCTCAAGAGTTTGGGCACAGCAGTCTCTTCCCTTTTTGATCAGCTATCATCCAGACAGCAAGTTGTCACCTTCCCCAGGTAGGCACCTGGCTGAGGTTTCCGTGTCTTTATCTGTGGGCTTCGGTGCTTCTGTCAGCTGGAGACACCACACAGTGCTACAGGGACATCCGTGTGTGGTCACACAGTCACAATCCAAGAGGGGACAAGGGAGGTAAGGGAAATAGCGGAGTTCTTCTCAATGTCATTTAAATTACGGCTCAATTTAAAAAAATGTCATTTATATACAACTTTTTTAGGCATCTGTTGAGTCAAATGAAATATATCTGTAATCTGCTTGGTACATTATATTTATCAAATTTATCATACTTTTATTACTTGGTAGAAATACTATTAAGTAAGAGTTCGTTCTCATTTCATGTTCTTAAATATTTACAGGATGCAGTACTTTCTGTGCCAATCTATGATTAAATGTAAAAGGGAATTGCCTAATCCTAGTTATTTAATAAAACTGAGATCTATGGGAAAAGGAAATTGAAAAATACTGAATTAGATTACTGACAGTCTCCTTATTATGCTAGAATTGGATAATTAAAATAAGACCAAAGCCTTAGGTTTTCTATATTATAATGACTTATATTTTAGTCTTTATAGGTCAGTCTATATTATAAAGACACATATTCTTGTGTTATTCTGTATCCTTGAATTATAATGTAGAGTGAAAGAGTTATTTATTACACAACCAAATACATTACTGGATGAAAAATTGAGAAACATTTAATCTCAAAACATGATATTTTTATAGATAAAGATATCAATATTTTTGATGATAGAAATAAAATTGCATTTAACAATTTATTTTAGTTATGCTTGTTTTGATTAGAATAATTCTTATTTTCCCTCTAGGAATTTTTTAAGCATAGGTCCTATTTGCAAATAAAAGACATTATATAAATGTCAGGTTAACATTAATTTATTAGTCAACATTTTGAGAAATAAGTCGAGTAATAGAAGCTAGTATTTGCTGTTTGGGGAAAATATATTTTAATTGACAATTACTTGAAAAAAATTAAAAGCATTCTCATGACAACTTTATAGGTATTTTTGTAGTGTTCTCAGTAAATTCTGAAGTAGCACTTTATTTTTTGCTAAGGGAAGGGCTTTCTTTGGTAGATAACTTTGCAGGTGATATTTTGTCTAGTTTCTACATTAAAATACTCACCTTGAATTATTTTCATGAGTTCTAGTAACCATTTATTTTTACCAAATATTACCAAGTCTTTGTATTGCATAATTTTCTAAATTTCTTCCTACACATGCCTGATAGAAGATACATTTAACAACAATAATCCACTCTGGGAAGATAATAGAAGAACAGTATTATGAAATATAAAAAAAAACTCCAGTTTGAGAAAATCAGACCTCCCTTATTTACCAAGTTCTGTCGTAGTGCCTTAACATGGACAGAGTATTTATAGCATCCTTTGAGGCCATTATCCGGGTGTACGAAAGGGGGTGTTGGGGAAGAGCTGGGTAGCAAACCTGATAGAAGTCATGCAGGGGGCAGTTGGCAGAGATGATGCGCCTCTTGGGGTCTGTCGCCAAGCCCTGCTCTGACCTCCCGGGCTGGAGACCTGGCTTGCAACCTGGTTCTGTGCCCTGACTGGGAAACGAACCAGTGACCTTTGGGTTCGCAGGCCAGGGCCTTATCCACCGGGCCGCACCAGCCAGGGCCTGAGTGAGATTTGACCGTAGGCAAACATTTATGGATCGAGGTCAGTGTTTAGTTTGGAAAAATGGACAACCTGCAGCATGTAAATGGCATTTCATCGTTCACTGCTTCTGTTCCTGTTAGGCTTTCCCCAAAGGGGCAAGAATAGACCCCAGATGCAGAGTACATCTCGGTGGTCTTCATGAGATCCATTGTCGTGTTTTCCCTCTGAAGCCGTACAGGTCGCTATTAACTTCAATGTTTCGATGAGACACACAGTCCCTCTCTGGGGTTGTTTATAATGAACACCCTGTACAGCATGGGGTGGAAGGCCAGTGATGGTGTATCTCCCGCTCAGCCCCTTAAATTCTGTTCATGGAAGCTAAAGACAGCAGGGAAAACCATAAAAGCGCGATCTGAAGTTATGAGTTCCACGCTTGGATTTAAAGCCACGTGTGGTATAAAGCTTCTGTCCAATGAGAACGCTTCACTTCCCATCAGAGCCCGCCTTTGCTTGCTATTCCCTTTATAGGGCTGACTCCCTATACACACGTCAGCCTCCATAATGCCGGCGTGGTTCGAGCAATTATTTATGACGGCGTTACCTCATCTTCATTTGCTCCCAGCCAGCTCGCACCTGTATCAGGACTAAGCCGTGAGCCGATACTTCTGCCCCTTTCTTTGCGATAATCAATAGAATGCATCCCCCTTAAGATCACACTTCTTCTCCTTGGATGGGATGCAATATCCTTTTACCCTGCACATTGATAAATAAATAAATAACCAAACAACACCCCCCCCCCGCCCGCAAAATAAAAGCCAGGTAATCTTCCAAGATTTTATTTCCCTGTCAGCCAATTTCATATGACTGGGCCATGATAAGATTATCAACTGCATTCAGTTGAAGATATGCACATTCAGAAAATGGGTTGATCAGCTTGTTTTTGGTAATGGGATATCCACGACTCAATACGAATCCTGGCAATATAGGAAGATGACGTGCAAAATGCCCTTCATAGCTCTTCTATTTTTTTTTTAAATTTTATTATTGTTGTATTATATCCATCCTCTTTTTGCTCCCCTCTGT